>JANVCC010000035.1:22113241-22152041 GCA_025345505.1 Todiramphus chloris collaris
AAAAAAAAAAAAAGGGATTATAATGGGCAGGAAATAAATGAAAAATAACACATTGGTATGTCTTGGTGCAGCTGTTGTCCCTTCACCTTTTCCCAACCTTGTATCTGTAGCTCCCTACCTACAGATCAAGTCCTTTATCATTTCAGTAATAAATTCGTATGTGCAACCATCTGCTTAGCAGATGGGGCAGGTGCTGAGTATCGTCAATCACCAGCTTCCACTTGTGCTTGTCATTATCAGGAGTTAATAGACTCTAGGGCAGGAGGTGAGCCATGTACACAGCAGGAACAGCAGCATGTTGTGCCATGTTTGCTCACCCAGGGTCTCCAGGGAGAAAGGGGATGGTGAAGGAAGGAAGTAAAGGAAATAGGAAACATTTTCATCTAACATGTCATTATGTAGCAGACAGTAAGCATTACCTCAACTTGCTAACAGATGTTACCTCTCCTGTATAGCACATCCCTCCCATCTGAGTGGCATACCCTTGTACTCTGAACTCAATAACAGTATTCCCAAATTTTTAACACATGAACTTATAAACCAACACCCTTTTTATTGATTTTTTTTTTCCCCCCAAATGTAAGCAGGAAAAAATATAAATGTAAGTTGTCAGTAGACTGTAAGAAAAACTTCCACCTGATGGTAGTGGACAGCTGCAGAAATGTAGTTTGTGGTAAATATGCAAAAGGACCATGTAAGGGAAGAAATTTTTTTTTTTTCTTTCTTAGAAATGAATTCCAATACTCATGTTTTATCCAGACCAGGTAATACTGAGTTTCAAGAACAATCTTATTTTGTACTCTGTAGGTTCATGCCTCTGTTATACCTTTGATGTGACTGTCAATAAAAAGTCAACACTTACTGTAAAGAATCCCCACAGAAATCTGGGAAATTTCATAGCCAGTGCAATGTTTCTTACTGAGGTGTCAATGAAAACTGCTTGTGACTTACTGTCCCCACAGTACACTGACAGAGGATGTGAATTCTGTTATTTAGCACTCTTTCTATAATCTGAGGTAATACTTTTCTCTGCACATTTAAATGATTGATTACAGAAAGAACTTTCTATTTTGAAAGATGCTGAAAGACAGAAAATTCACTCAAAATAGAATTCTTAACTATGGAGTTGTTTTTTCCTAAAGTTCAGTGTTTTTTTTTTCCTGTTGAAAGAAGAAGAAACTGATTTCAAATACTGTGTTTTTTATTAGATTAACTTTAAATTGTTATATTAAGGTTTTTACTAGTATAATTTTCATCACAGTAATTTAATTTTATTATGGACAGTCAGACATTTAACAAAAAAAAGATTTCTTTAGCAAAACTGAAGGTATTATACTATCATTTAAATTTACTTAATAGCAAATAACATCACCTGAGCCTTTCTCGCCTCTCTCCAAGAATGTGCTCTCTAACCTCTACATCCGATACAGTTCCTTATTATGATTTCTTCTTCCTTATTTAGCCCTGCATGCTACAGAAAACAGATCTCCTCCAGTGGAGATCAGGAATAACATGTTTGAATACAAAGTAGATTCTTTCCCATTAAAGTGAAAGACAATATATTCTTCCAGAATATTCTTCCACAGTCATGTCACTAAGCTTACTTCTTCTCCAGACCACATCTCTCCTGGATAGCATGATGGTGCACCAAAAAACAGTCATTTGTAACTTATATACATCAAAAAAATGTAGATGAGAATACAGACATTCTAGTGTTTAAACACAAAACAACTGAAATTGACAAAATGGTAATCAGTTTCTAACCTTCCTCACATCCCAATTGTTCTATAAGAAGCTCCAGTTAGCTGATACTACATGTGAGCAGTCTTTCTTTACTGTAAAATATCTGCATAGAGATATAACCTTCATATATTTATAAACACACACACACACACAGACATCTTGTTCCCTCAAGATGTTTCACCACTGATTTTTCTATTAAATGTATTGACTTAAAAAAGCCTACAAACTCCAAGGAAAAATATACAGCCACCAATTGGCAACTGATGCAAAGGAGAAAGTACTCAGGAAAAAAAAAAAAAGTTTACAAGTCAGCCATCTAGAAGTTTATTATAAATAATAAATACAGAATAATTTTAAACTATGCAAAATATTTAATAGGATTTTAGGAATTTTCCTACAAGCAAGTCTTATAGGTGTATTTTCAAGCTTCTTTCTGTTCTGGTAGCTCATAAACCTCTGCAGCTAATGCAGACTCTTGCATTTATTTGTCATAATAGCACATTTATCTCCCTTTAGAATTACACAAATGTACTGTCTAAATATCATAAGTGTGAAGACACTGACAACCTCTTTTTGTTGACTCCTATGACCGAGAACTCAAAAGCTTGGATTCTATACCAGAAAGATGAGCACCATCTGTTGACATTCTGAATCTCTCAGCTCATGAAGGCATATATATTTTCTTTACATTGCATACTCAAGTGACACAAAGACATTTAAAGTTAAAAAGTGAAATTGGATGCCATGAATTCAGTCTGAAGAGAACCATGAATAAACTGCTTCACTTTGTCTGGGCCCTGTGGCATTTTTATAAAGTAGATACAGAAAATAAGGAGAAACCAGTGAAGAGTGGATCATGAATGGAGACAGGAGCTGTTTCTATTGATTTTCACTGGCAATGGAGCTCATAACACAGGGATTATATTTATAAAAAGCAGAGCCTGATTCATCAAGAAGCTCATCACACAGTCTAGGCAAGTTTGTTTCTCATCTTTTGATCAGTCATGTTTTCCTTGTGTCTATCATTATAGTAAATGAAAATGGAGAAGAAATAAAAACAAATAAAAATCACATCAAACACATACAGTAAAGGAAATTGGAAATGAACTTAAGACTATGGATATAAATGCACATGTAGTGTTAAAAGTTAATACAGTAACAGTGACATCCCTATATAATACACAGTACTAATACTAGTGCATTATTGTGCTGCTGTGTTGTTACACAAAGCATACAGTAAAAAAGCTTCATGTGAAATCTTCTTGAGCATAGTTTGTATTAACATTTTTATTCTCTAGCTTGCTAGAATAGTTTGAGCTAGGATCATGCTGGTTGCAATAACTGCTTGTGCCTTCAGGTTTATCATGGTACAATGACTGATCTTTTCCTATTTAAACCTGAGACATTACAAAACTGCAGCTGCAATAGATAATTACTATTCTCTCTGCTTTCTTGAGTTTTCAGGCATCTTCCCTCTGCAAGATCAAGACTCAGTCACAAGGTCTGATTGTATGTTCATTTACAATTATGTACATTGAGAATAATTCCACAGAGGCCAGTGGAAACCTACTGAGGTAAAATTGGTGTGAAGTTGCTTGTAAAGTGAGACATGAATTCATGGGTTTTGTGTAATGAATTGCCTCATCCACAAGAAAGCATGTGGAATTGGAACAATTCATAATGCACAATAATAATGCACTATGTACCATTTATTTTGTTATAAAGCAGTGCTTTTTTCAGTGATGTTCCTTCTCTACTGATTCCATTACATTTTTATTTCTGTTCCCTTTCTGCTTTATTATTAAATTGTTGTAGTTTTACTGCAATAGAATTTACTTAAATAGAATTATTAAGGGGGGGGGGGGGGAGATAACAATTATCTGTTCTTGTCCAGACCTTAAATTTTAATTTTAAAGACAAGTCACAGAAAAAGATTGTTTAGACATCAATTTAGAAACAGTAAGACTTTCGCATATTTATAAACACACACACAGACAGACATCTTGATCCTTGAAGTTGTTTTGCTGCTATTTTTTCTGTTAAATATATTGATTTCAAAAAGCCTACAAACTCAAAGGAAAAATATACAACCACCAATTGACAATTCATGAAAAGGAGAAAGCACTCAGTAAAAAAAAAAAATAGTTTACAGATCAGGCATCCAGAAGTTACTAGAAATAGTAACACGACTGAAAAACTGGACTGAAATATATATGATCTTATATTTAAGAAGGGATCTATGTGCTTTGTAACTGGAAACAAATGGAGATCATCATATCCTATCCTCCTGCTCAAGCAAAGCCACCTAGACATGGTTGCCCAGGAACATGTCCCAGATGGCTTTTGAAGAGTGGACGAATATTCCACAACCTGTCTGAGCAAAATGTCATACTCTAAAATTGTACTGCCTCGTTTGTTTCACTCCAAAATAATGCTAACGTTAAATTGGCCTGCAGCAAGCCATATATTATTTTCCAAATCATCCACCCATAACCATCTTTCAAAGGATACTTCACAACAGAATTCCTGGGGGAATATACTTCATAAGAAAAGTCTATTATTGTTGCATGAAGACAATTTAACTGTACTGTATGGGCAGGACAAATACTACAAAGTAATATTTAAAATTCTTAACTGATAGTTATACAGCTAAATTTATTAAAAAACAAACACAAAAAAAACCCAACAAACCAAAAGACAGCCACAGAGAAAAAGATCAGATCCATTAAATAAGATTATGTATGAAAATTTATTGTGTGGCTAACCAAATCATATGTAACCAGAATTTCAGTCTCACATGTGACCTCCAGAAAATGATCTTTGAAAGTATCTTGAAATCTTGAAACATATGAGATAATACTTATACAGTAGAGTGACAAAGAGATATGTTTAATAGGTTGCAAAATAATTTCATGCAGGTACTTTCAGGTTGGGGTTTGGGTGGAAGAATGTTTTTAAACATTCTGAGAACAGAGGAATTCAGCAAACTTCAGCAACAAAAAAATTTAAAATATTTTTGTAGATTTTACAAAGCATAGTTATACTTTTGAGATAGCATGAGGAATAAGAGCCTAAGTTAGAAGTAACAAATCTTTTAATGAATGTTAACGGGATGGTAACAGATACAGATATTAGATCTGTTTGAGGAATTACAACTTGTTCAAGATTTTCAGGGCAGGAAACACACTAGATGAGATAAGATAGAAGCTGACAAGAAATAACTAAGTAACAAAGACTACATCATTCTGGTTCAAAACTTAAGATAATCCTCAAAAATATTAGCATCAGTAGAGATAGATAATGGACAACTGCTTTAGAAGAAACACACAAATTCAGTAAGTTAAATACCACATATTAACATGGAAATATGTAAAAAATATGTTGATGTAACTATGTAAACTCATGCATATACAAAGATGCTATACTACATGATCTTGCACTCATGACAGTGCCATCATTTTGCATCTTTTTCATCTTTGTCAGACTATTACTATCATTGTGTGTTACAAGGCAAAGTTTCCCTGACTGGCTCAACAAGAACCATATTTTTAATAATTTGTTAGAAATATTTGACTGTTCCTTTTTCCATGCCATCCATTCCAAGTAGACTTTTCCATTCCATCAGACAAATATTTAGTAGTATACTTCTAATAATAACTGATGGGCTTTTTAATTTTGTTTTTTTTTTCAAATGGGCAACATGACAAGATTATAATTTTCAGCTAGAGTTCTGAAACCAGTCTGGTGATTCTTTTTCTGTTGAACATTTTCTTTGGAGCTGTACATTATCCACTTAATAAATACCCAAGAAGCTTGCTGTTCCCTGAGTTTTCTCTTATGAGGGAAGAAAGCCTGCTTGGATCTTTTCAATATGTATCAAGACGCACAGTGAACATGATGCAGCTGAGTTTCCTATGATAGAAACATCTTAAGACATTGACTTGTCTTTATTACAGCACAGAAGTAATCATTCCAGCTTCACATCTCAGAGTGAAACTATGGATCAGAAAGCAATATTCTGTGTTAACTAAGGACTCCCAAAATCTTTACAAGAATGAGAATGTGTATAACATCCACTCCTGCACTTCATAAGCATTGAACTGATAAAGGAAACAAATGAGCAAAAAGCTCAGAGCAAAACAAGCAAGATAGTATATTTTGATTCATAAAATCATACAAGATAGGAACATTGCTACAGAAAATGTGATTCACTGCCTAAACACTAATAAGCAAGCAAGTGCAAACAAAGCTGATATGTTCCACATGTCCCACTAAGAAGCCTGGAATCCTATAGAGGCATGTGGATGGAACTGGAAATCATATTATAACAAATCAGGAAAACTGTTTCTGAAGTTAAAAATAGATGTGCACAGACCAGAGATGATAAATAACCAAGATTATAATAAAACCAAGTCACAAAAATAACTTTTGAAATGTAACTTGTTCTTATGTAATTGAAACATCTAAAGGGTAATGACTATTATACAATACATGACAACTAATAAAAGAGAGAAAAGCAAAAATAAACAACTCTTCCCATCACCGCAAGTCTACAACACTTTATGAACATCAGACAGAATAGAGATCTTTCAAAAAATACTACAACGAATGCATGGTATCTCATCTAAAGTAAAAAGTAACAAAAACGTCTAAATATAAAAGGAAAAAAAAAGTATCACTCCAGTCTAATATAGTGGGTCTATTGTAGATGAATGCTAAATATAATGATTAGATTAAGACAAATTGTGTTATGATATTTTCTTGTAGTAAAGAAAAGAGTGTTCTTTACCAGCTCCTGAGACCAAAGCAAAACTAGAAGCAATTTACTCAGGCTTTCTCTTAATTAAATCACACTATTAACAAAACATTAGTAGGCTGTGTCTTCCACAAAGATTGATATAAACAGGCAGTAGAAATAAAACATAAGCTAGTGATTACTAGCTACTTTTCTAGAGACTTTCCCATGATACAGAATATTATTTATTGAAAATGTACTCATCCACCTCTTGTTGAGGTTTTTTTATTACAGTGCTTTCTTCTGATCTTGATGATTTGCATATGCTGACACTGCTCACAGTACAGCCAGCATACATAGACTCATGTCCATGCTACTAGCAAGATGTCTATTCAGATCACATTAAAAATACTAGAACTCTGTAATCTTCTCTCTAGTCTATCAGTTGCTAAAATATGCTTTTATTATAAAGTGGTTTTTAGATTATAGTGAAGGACTGATACAGATGGTATTACTAATAGAATAAATAAAATACCAACATCTGAAAGGAAAAATACTAACAATATTATATTTTATATAGCTTATATTTTAAAAAGTAAATGTATTTACTTTAATTAATTTTTAGTATATCTGCTATTATACTACCACCTAATGGTAAAAGATAATTAATATAGCACACAACTACATAAAGATGCCTGACAATCCCCGCAATTCAAACACTTGCAACAAGCAAGATCCTTTTCTCTCTATTTTCCAGATGTCTTATTAATCCTTCTGTAAAACATGCTTTGTACTCCTTTGCTCATATTTCTAACTTTACCTAGAGTTTTTACTACTTCAATTACATTTCCAAATCACAGATAATTAGACAAGCATGTGTCATCACAGATAAGGTCATGCTAGTCCTGTGCTCCACAGTACAGAAATTTCCTGTCTACATACAGTTATGCTGACAGTTGCTTTGAGCTATAAAAGTCTATTTCTACTTAAAATAGAATATTAACATTCTTCTCATTTTATTTTTAAAACATATTCACTTAATTTTGTAGAAAAAATACCTAGAGAGTTGGGTCTTGCTAGACAAGCTGAGAAGGAATAGCAGTATATCCTTGTGCAAAGGCAGCCAGATGAATACCTGGCTTTACCACTAAAAGCATCTACAAGTTGATTCTTTGCTACATGGTAAGTTACACGAGGGTGTATGTGTCTAGTTTTGGGCTCCTTAGTACAAGAGAGTTATTAATTTCCTTTTTTGTCTCAGAAGAGGCACTAAAATGATTAGGGGACTGAAGCATGTGATAAAAGAGGAAAGACATAAAGACTTCAGCTTGTCTAGCCTTAGAAAGAGGTCAAGGGCAGATCTCATTGCAGCCTTCAGCTACCCAACAGGAGAATATGGAGAAGATTGAGACAGACTCCTCTCAAAGATGCAGAGAAAAAAGACAAGAAACAAGGACACAAGTTGTAGCAAGGTAAATTTCAATTACATACTAAAAAAAAAAAAAAACAGGTCACAATTAGGATAGTCAAATATTGGATGACGTTACTGGACAGGTTGTGAAATCTCCATCATAGGATATGCTTGGAACTTGACTGGAAAGCACCATGAACGAGTTGCTCTAAGTTAGCCATGCTTTCAGGAAGGCTTTTAATTATCACATCAAATGGGTTGCCTGCCATTTTAATAGGCTGTTTTAAAATATGTCAAGGTTTTCACGTGGAAAAAAGCTATCATCATTACCTTTTGAGCTTCTCCCTGTATTTTCTCAATTTATCCCTGACATAACAACTGAAATATACACAAAATCTTTGTCCAGCTTTTCTGCTGGTATAGCTCAGTACCATTTGCTTCAGAATGAAGATTCCTTTTTGTTTTTTTCCTCCATGTGCATCATATCTTTAAATTAGATATAAGGAAGAATTTTTTTTTTACAGTAAGAGTGGTGAAACACTGGACCAGCTTGCTCAGAGAGGAGATAGACAACCCATCCCTGGACACATTCGAGGTCAGGCTGGATGAGTCTCTGAAAAACCTGATCTAGGTGAAGATGTTCCTGCTCATTGCAGGGTGTGTTGAACCAGATGACCTTTAAGGGTACCTTCCAATATAAACTATTCTATGATTCTATAATCATATGATGACAACTTAGATGAAAAAAAAAAAATCTTTAATAACACAAACTGCAGATGGGCTTCATGTCAGCTAAACAGAGCAGAGATGAATAGATTCTGCTGTATAATAGATTTCAGTAAAAAACATTTGATTGTGTTCATGATTGTACACACATTTTTGAAGACTTAAATAACCGGAAAAATATAAGTATGGTGCATAACCAATATTTTAGTTGAATTTTGAATTCCAGTTTTTCTTTACAGTTGCTAATCTGTATTAGAATTAAAACTTCAAATTAAAAGCTTCTTTGATTTATGTGTTAAAGCTTAAATATGTGATCAATTTGTCAACTCAAGCAATTACTACTGCTTATATTAACTATTACTATTAGCTATAACTTATATTACTATTATACTACTACTTATTATAAAACATGGATCTCTGTTTATCCATTTTAGTATGGCGGAATTATAACCACTGACAGTAAACACTTTCAAAAGTTGAGCACTGAATTGAATACACTTGTCCCTCTTTCCCCAACTTTCAGCATTTGAAACAAGCAACTGACCACTGAAGTTCTGAATAAAGCGCAAAAGAAACATTTCAGATCACACAAATAATATGCATACATTAATATATAAAATACGTCATTAAAATCTGCATAATAACTGAAGTACAAAATCAGTCTTTAAAACATTTAAAAAAACACCAACAAATTAATTATAAAATATTGGAAAGTGCTAATCAGATTATAGATGACACTGGATACCAATACTGCACAGTATCATCATTTTAAAGAAAAGGGCTACTTAGATGAATGATTTTAGTCAAAATTAGCTGATTTTACTTAAACAATAATTCATATCCATTTCTGCTTGAACTTCTCTCATGTCATGTGCAATTCTAAGCAGGATAGGAACTTAAATCTGTGCTCTTATATGTTTTCTGCTTCATAGCCTCTGCTTTTACTCTGAAACATATAATGTGTAATATATAATGTGAAACATATATCATGCACTTGGATGTCTTTCCTGTGTACAAATGCCTTCAAAATTCTAAGGGAGTGCTCTGTCCTATTCTGTTGATGTCTGCAGAAGATGTTTTGGTAAGACAACCTTCTGATTTAATGCTTCTGCTGCATCTCTTGGCTGATAAACTCAGTGTGCACTTGGTTATAAGCATTTCCTTTGCTGCAGTGCAATAATGCCCTTGTTTGATGAATTAAGCATTCTGACATTTTTAAAGCACAGTTGTGATGTTTTATCCTAGGAGGACAGTATGTAGAACCAACATCCACTGTTACTAGGAAAAGCTTGAGGCTTATGACCACTTTTGTTGAATTTACCTTTCATTCCGCATAAAGTAAATGAGTTGGAATTAACAGGTCTGTCCTTACAAAAGTGAACAGGAAGTCTGAAAAAGTAATTCCCTGATAATCACAGCAAATCAGTCTTAAAGTGCACTGACATGGAACAACTCTTACTGGCATCAAGCCCAAGTAATAGCCATAAATCCATTATTGTAAAATAGTGGTATTAATTGGGAAATCCAAACTAAGAAGTTGGCTTTTTTTTTTTCATTTATTTATTTATTTCCATCTTTCTATTTTTATCCTGATTTAGAAAAAACAGTTTGTAAAAAATTATGTGTACATGTACACAGCATATATGCTCAGTAGTGAAATTTTGATTATATATCCACAACTGGAAAGTCTATCCATATCTTGCTTTGGAGCGGTGTCTGGAAAAGAAAAAACTCACACCTACCGTCTGCAAATTTGGAAACATTTCATTTTCAAGGATACAGCTTCTCATAATTACATGCAACTCAGAATGTTGCAGTCCAAGCTTGATAATTTACTCTGAGAGAAGCCTAAAAGCCTGATGGCTGAGTCGGGGAGAAGGCAAAATATACCAATTCCTGTTAGTAGAAGCAAACATTCCAGAGTTTTACATATGTGTATTGAAGCTGTCAATCTCACGCCAGGGACTAGTACCAATGAATTGACTTAACTGTTGCAAAAGCAACAATCAGATAATTGAGACAGGCATGCCAAGTTACTCTTGTAACTCTGTGCATGTTCCAGCATGTTTTGTAGTTGTGCTAGTATTCCAGGTTTGAGTCTCTATTTGTCTGCATATGTGCAAGATCTTAGACATACAGCAGTGAAAAAAACCACTATGGCGAGTCATATATTATTATAACATTCCTTTTTACATTCCGCAAATGCAGGGACTTTGAGTACTCAATATTGATACCATTAACTGCTGTGAAACAAACTTCATTATGATGGGGCTTTTTTGTTTGTTTTGTTTCATTTGTGACAGTGGGTTTTTTGTTTGGTTGGTTTTTGGGTGCTACCTGGCATATCAGGTGTATCTCATGTACATTGATGCCACAGCTAAAGTTTTGTAACAAAACGATCAATATACCTCAGTGAGTTCAAGTACATGAAAATTGGGTGAACTTTCCTACTTCTTAAGTTGTCAGATACATGTGGCAAACTTCAACTTAGGGCTTCCAACTCTCCAAACATAAAAAAAACCCCTAACTTCTCCTTGGTCAATATGGAACATAATCATGTCTTTAGACATCATGATTCTTCAAAGATATCTTTGATCAGTATTTGATCATCAATGATAGCCTCTGATGATGCTGTCACACTGACCTCAGGCTTTTATTATGCTGTCCATAAAAATATCTCAGAATTAAAGATTTCATTATATTTACTCTGATTTCCAGAAGAATAGCAATGGGTTTGTAGAAGAAATTCACATCTCCATGATCAAGATATAATTTGAAATAAAAAAGCAAGACAAAACAAACAAAAAAAACCCAACCCACAAATGTTTTGCCAAACTACATATACATATATGCTTTCCAAAACAAGTTCCATATATCATCATCATAAAAATGTAGAAAATCAAGAACTTCAAAAGAAAATCAGATAAGAGATCCTGCCATGCCTTATCATGAATATCCAAACTCTGCAAAATAATTGCTTATCCGTAGAGATATGTACTCAACACGGTTTTCGCAATTGTCCAAGACCTAGTTCAACTTGGTTAATCTAAAATTACATGATTTAAAACAGACACTGAAATCCTCATCTTCCATCTCCAAACAGGCACTTCAATCACCAGCTTATCATATGGACAACAGAGTGGAACAGAAGGGAACCTATATCTCCCCAGAAGGAATTCACAGGCTCTAAGAATTTGACTAACGGGAAAAAAAAAATAAAAAAAATATAAAAAAATGTTCTTCTCTATGTATGTTTTAAAAGACAGGGTTAAGGTGCTTAACTTAAGGAGGTAAATCCTCTAGTAGATGGGCATTTCTGTGACACCTCAGCTATTCCCTCTCTACTAACTCAGGTTTCACTCAGAATGTTGCCTTCTGTGAGTCTCTCCAGCAGATAACTGCATGGAGAGTGGTATAAAGAGCTCAGGCACACAGTCAAAGGTAAGCTCCACAGATATCAGCCTCTTAAACACGCTTTTGGGTTGTATGATACAATTTTGTAGGTCTATTCCCAGATGCCTGCTTATATTGACAGACAAATATCTCTGAAAATTATATCTTGATATAGCCAAATCAAGACAGGATTATTCATAAGGTGTCTTCAGAGACAAGCTGATAAGAGCAAATGATAAAAGTACTGAAAACTCAACTGTTTTCATCAGTTGGATTTCATCACTGAAACTACTTTGACTGGAAGTTAAAGGCCAGCATGTTGACAGACTGCCAAGGACTTCTTGCAGAAATACAAGATTTAGGAGAACAGTGGTGAAAGCAGTAAGATAAAAAAGCTTCATCAACAGTATAAAGAGACACATTAAATACAACAACAGTTTTAAATATGATGGTAAAGGTAAAACACATCTGCCTTTTTGCTTCATTAGAGACACATGACAAAAAACAGTGGAGATTTTGCAAAATGGTGGCATATGGACAGGTTTAGAATCAAGAGGTGAGAATTACCAGTCTTTGGAGCATGGGAACATCTAATGTAGTCCATACAACAGCAAAATTCACTTTTACAGATATTGATTTATTTATACCCCTCATCTGTAATGCATCTGCTACCTAATACTTACCTTCCATAAAGCATAATGGGAATTAACTTTAGAGGGAATTTTTTATTGGTATTACTACTAGACATGAGATGATGAAGTACTTATGCTTTAAAGAAGGACTTCAATGTCCAGGTAACTGATAGTCTATATCTGGAGGTAATTCATGGAGTATGTAGTTGATAATATAAACAAAATACTCAGCTCCATTTCGTTATCCCATTTCAACACCACTGCAATCAAAACACAGCTGCTCAAGATACATAAGTAGCACATACTTGAAATTAAAATCTTTCTTCTAAAACTGTAGTTATATTTGTACCATGTCTATTAACCTTTGTCAGAAATACTGCAAAGTAAAATAGTGCAATACCAAACCTTGTGCTCTACACAGCTTCCACTTTCAAAGGAGAGGAGACAAAGTAGCAGTCTTACTAAACTACTGAAGAAAATGATACTGATTATCCCCAAATAAAATATGCCTATTGTTTGATCTTACTATTCATCAAACATTCTTTACTAAAGAAGGACTTTCTCTTTGCCAGACAATTCTTTTTTAAGCTAGCAATGGTATTATCCTACTTACAGCAGAATAGTAAAGATACAATCCTTCTTTCTCATGTCAAAAGCAGAAAAGTAATCAATCATGTAATTAACATGGAGAAATGTAATTATCTTTATCTTTGTTCTAGTCTTGCATTTCATAAACTAGATGGAAACCATACAGGAGAAAACTGTTAATATAACAACTCCATAAGCTAAGGCTTGGACATTTACCCCAGTAACTCAAAGTACAGTTATTTATAAAGCTGACAGGTCCATCACATGCCATGTGGAAGGGGTTCTGATTATCAGAAAAACTGATAGCTCTACAAAGGTAACACATGATCAACTTTCAAATTACCTTTCTTATTCCATTTGTTACTTTTTATATCCTGATGAGCCATACATTACCACAGATAACCAAACCTTCTTCCAGAAACATTGATGCAGTTGATGTGCCTATTAAATGTTAGATATTCATTAATTCATTTAGCAGAAACATTTTTATAAACTGTGGGTGGGAAATGTAAATTTGTAAAATTCTTTTCTTGGTGGTATTATGTCTCAAACATAGGGTTTTTTAATGTTGTTTCTTGATTCAGTTACTGATCTGCAAAACTATGTGCAAATTGAGATTGCTCATACTTTAAAGGTATTAAGTCTCAAAGTATACAAATGTGTACCAAGTAACATTTGCAAAAAATTCTCTCAGTAGTTTTTTTGATTTGTATTAGAAGTACTTTCACACAACTTATAATACATAAGCAAACCAGAACATTACCAAAACCTAAATTATGCTTTCAGGCTGTTGCTTGCATTTTAAAACACAGTTGGTAGCAGGTGATGACTTTAGTCATCATAATTGACTCACTATCTTTCTATAGATTCCTTACAAGAAGGAATTGTTGTGTAGCCTACAGCACACCAAAGAATGTGGTTTGATATCCACCTGCCAAGCTAGAATTTGCAACCACAGTAATTAGCAGTGACTGGAATTTCACATGCTAAGCATGATTGTGCTTCTTAAAACTGCTGAAATAGAAAGCTGGAGTGAGGGGAAGAAATTCCGAGAACTATCCTGGTATCAGTACATTGCTGTGCTGTCACAGAGTTATTCACAGTGTTGTAATCTAGCCACTACAACTTCTAGCAGGATTCAAAGGTCTACTTTGGCAATAGCCACATTGATCATTCTCGAAGAATGCCTCCCAAACAAAGCAGAAACACAGTTCTGTGTATAGCATGTATCACAACTGCTGAAGGAGATGAATTGGCAGGTTCATTAGTCAACAACTGTCGTGCACTTTTGACCTGACTAAGCAGGACAGAGGAACCCTGCACGACAAACAGGGAATTTACTCCCAGTTCTTATGCATTTTGGTGAAATCTATTGCATATTAATCCTCTTAGAGGCACTGTTGCTCAATATTTTTTTTGTAACACTTCTTTCCTGCCTAATAAAATTGTTTCAGTATGTTTGAATTCATTGGCATACAGATACCATGAAATATCTTCTAAATATGTAGGAGCTCATGTCAATATATAGGAGCTCTCTGGAAAGAAATGTTGAATTTAGCATGGATTTTTAGAATGTCTTTTTTGTTTTTATTCTTTTTGCTGTATAAGAAGGAATGATGCCCTTGCACCATTAAGCATACAGAGCAAACCAGATTCTGAGTTTTATTGAGATATCGGTATTGCACAAGGGAAAGCAGTTTTCAGAGAGCAAATATTTAGTACTCTCTAAAGTAACTAGGTTTACTGGCAACATCCCAAACCAGGTATCTCAAAAGTAGAACCTTCTAAAGCATTAGGCACTCCTAAAACATTTGTCTGTGATCTTTTGTCAGTAGGCACAAATCTTGTGGTTAAAACTTGACATTTCAGGCTGCATTTCTAGAAATGGTTCAACAAAGATCTAAATTCGTTTCCATCTTGCAAATTTATTTTCTGTGACTATAGGTAGTTTTGAAATCAAAACCATATTTCTTCTAATTGGTCTCTGGAATAGAGCAACTTCTGAAGAAAACAGTTCTTGCTCAGCACTTCTTATTTTCACTGCTAGCATTTAAGTTTCGTTTTAAAGGAATATGAAAAGGGGTATACACATACACAACTTCTTCATTGCAAAACATTTTCACTCCTTGTATTTATATTACAACTACTAAACAAACAATTCCCCAAATCACAGTTTAAGGGAAAATGTTAGCATGGTAAAACTAAGTTCTATCTAGTCAAGAAGGGGAAAGCATTCAGAAAGAGCTACTGATTATTATAGAGAGTACACAACTTTTATCCAGACTCTAAGGAACCAATTGTTGAAGATTTTGTGATTTTTATAAATTGCAGCATAGGAGTCCAATTTAAAAGGAGTCTAAGAGGAGGAAGAAAAATAGATAACCCTTGGTATTTCCATGTCTACCATTTTCCTATATGCATGAACATAGATAGCATCCTATGTACAATCATATACACCACAATTGCTTATATCCTTGCGTGTGATTTCTGAGGTTCATTGGGAATATCTATGTAAATCGGTACTTGCAGAAACATGATCTTCACTCACCTGAATACTTTTGTCTGTGTAGATCTCGGTACAGGAAAGTACTTAATGGACACGGGAGATAATAGCTATCTTGTACATAAAAGTCTACAAAGAGAACACCTATAAACCCACATAGCTATAGTTCAACACTTAATCTACTAGAAAAAATATTATCCTTTCAGATGTGTTTTGATGGGACATAATTCTAATCCTGGCAGATCATAAACCCTGCAAAGGGTTCAGACCTGCAGGTCTTTACTGAAGTGTTTGCTTCTTGCATATCAGATATTCAGGCTCCTAAAAGTCTGAGATTCAAGTCACAGAATCATAGAATCTTAAAATGGTTTCAGTCGGAAAGCACATTAAAGATCACCTATTTCCAATCCCCCTGCCATGGGAAGGGACACCTTCCACTAAATGAGATTTCTCATAGTGTCATCCAACCTGGACTTGAATACTTCCAGGAGGGGACTTTCACAGTCTCTCAGGGCAACCTTTACCAGTGGCTCACCACCCTCATAGCAAAGAATGTTTTCCTTATATGTAATCTAAATCTATCTTCTTTCAGTTTAAAGGCATTACTTCTTGTCCTATCACTACGTGTCTTTGTAAGAAGTCCCCCTCCAGCTTTCTTGTAGTCCCCCTTTAGGTACTAGAAGGCTGCAAGGTCTCCTCAGAGCCTTCTTTAGGTTCAACAATCCCAACTCTCTCAGCCTGGTTTCATAGGAGAGGTGATACAGCCCTCATCTTCATGTCTCTCCTGTGGACTCTTTCCAACATGTACATGTCTTTCTCATATTGAGGGTCCCACAGCTGAATGCAGTACTCCAAGTGGGGTCTCACCAGAGTAGAGGGGAAGAATGACCTCCCTCAATGTGTTCATTACTCTTCTCTTGAGGTAGATCAGGATACAGTCGGCTTTCTAGGCTGCAAGTGTACATTGCCAGATCTTGTTGAGCTTCTCATCAACTAATGCTCACACGTCCTTCTCCCCAGGGATGCTCTCAATCCATTCTCCACCCAGACTATATTTGTGCTTGGGATTGCCCCAAAGCAGGTATAAGACCTTGCACTTCACCCTGTGTGAACTTCATGATGCTCACACGGGCCCACCTCTCAAGCCTGTCAAGGTCCCTTAGGATGGCATTCCTTCACCTCTAGCATGTCAAATGCACCAGACAACTCACAATCTCAGCAATTTCTTATCAGCCATTTCAATAGCTGACTGACTGTTGCATGCTGACTGATGTAGAATTCATTCTTATCTATGTTACGCATTGCGTAACTCATTTACTATGGGACTGTGAATTCAATTACAAGTTCTCTAAAAGTTTATGCACCAGAGTATTTTTCTAGATCCAGTCCAAATTGTTCAAAATCTTAAGTGCATAATATCTCTTAAGTACATAATGTTTGTTTTCATGACACAGACTGAAGTTGCACTAATTTAAATCTCCAGAAATTTTTACTTGTGTTTCTTTCTGATGGCTGCACTTTTACCACATGGTGAGAGCTTCAAGCAATACTTAAATATATACAAGACATGTTTAACACAAAAATTAGGGAGTTTACTAAAAATAAGAAAAAAAATGTGTGTCAAACTATTGTAGTTCAAACATTATCAATGGTTAGTATGGCATTGAATTATAAAACTAATATACATGGTTACCTAAAGACATTTTAAATTCAATATAAAAAAGAAGTGGAAAAAAAAAAAGTAAATAGCCTGACAGATCATTACTTCATTACTTGGGTAGTAAAGAACGGGAATACCCTGGACAGTAGGGGAAAAAAAAAAAAAATGTAGCAAGAAGGAAAGAAAACCAAAGGAGTTTTCATGGATCCATCTTGCCTTTGGTATTTTCAGCTCAAAACCAGAAATTTAGAGAGGTTATGATTGGATAGACAGAAGCATTTAAGTGTCTGTGTACTCCATCAAAAGACTTGGAGTGTGCTACTTAGTGTAAATGTCTAGGTGTAAGCAAGAATATTTGCAGGTTTACAAGTTTTATTAGCTTAGTTCTTGTGCCATGCTAAAGCAGTAAGAATATTCTAGACTTAATTTGATCTTGAAGGCATCATGGATGCATTTATACAGTGCTTAATCTGACCTAATCAGCCTGGTAAAACCAGAACAGCTGGATGTCAACTGCCTCTGCAGCACGGTTGCTTTACAAACCAGTTAATCCATCCCCAAATAACAAAGAATTGACTGTTTAAGGTATGGAGAAATAAGCTGTAGGTTGATCCATTATAACTGGAACTGAAGTGTAAGACTCTTGGTAAACTATGTACACACATCAGTTAAATTTATTGAAAGATACAGGAGAAAATAAAGTGTGAAATTACAGAAGCTCTAAGTTTAGTATAGGGATCTTTACAAAGACAAGAGCACTACTGATTTCATTCTCTGAGGTGAAAAAAAGACTATTTAACAATACAGGAAAAAATTGTTTTATCTTTTTAGACAATATTTCATTAAGAACTTGAATGGGACCCTCTGCAGTCTTTGTGCTTTCACATTGTTACACAGAGGAAAGAAAATGTTTCCTAGGCTTCTCATTTGTGTGCTATTCTAATACTACTCACACAAGCAATTTGTTTTAAGAGACATACTATTTGTAGCTTGACTACCACATTACAGTTGTGTGAAGAAAATTGCAACACACAAACCCCCTTAACCTCTATTAGTCTTCAGCTTTATGGAATGCATTTTAACCTGTCAGATCTTGTGTTCCATTGCTCTAAGATCAAGCCATATGTAATATTCATCAGTTTAAATAATGTCAGAGACAAAGACTATTCACAGCAACTTCGTCAAACACAGAAACAAGTAGCTGCTGTTGAATATTCTAATATCATTTGTTATCTATCTCAGTAACAGAGAGAGTTCATTATTGGACAAATTATTTTCTAAAGTTACTGATGCTGAGCCATAAATAATTGAAATCAGCAGAATTATTCCCAAGCATTTTTCTGCTGTGCTTTTACATATGGTATCTTCTTGGAATGGGTAAAACATAATCTGGGAAACATTTTTCTTCCATATATATGTGTTTCTATCGCATTTACTGCTAGCTGTATAATATTGAGTTGATCTTGTAAATGAAATGGAGAAAGACATAAGTTTCCTTATGGAAAAGGAATTTTTCTATAATTTCCTTATGTCCCAAATTTCTAATGACAACTTATGCTTTATGAAGCTAGTAGTTCTGCATACACTACAATTTTGAATGAACAGCATAAATATGATGTGGGCAGGCTCAGTACATGCTGCAGCATGTTATCAGGCAGTTAAATTAAAAATGGGAACACACCAGAACAAGGTGTAGAGTTTTCCTTCAGTGAAAAAAAAAAAAAGCCTTAAACAAACAATAACTGTACCTTGTCTAGAACCACAAGAATGAGTAGTATCTAGATGGTACTAGCTCCCGATACAACAGTGTAAAGCATGGACTTCTGTACTGGCACAATTCTTCTTTCCTTTGATAAGGTAGGACTCCTGTTTCTTAATAAATTCATAGATGCTCTGCTGATCTAGATGCTTTATAGACAAGGTCAATGCAAATTCAGCTGGAACTACTGTCCCAACTAATGAATGCTGTTATATTTCAGTGGAGCAGCTGCTCCCATGTCTCATCAGTTTATCTGGAGTTAGGGTGAGGATGTAGGAAAAGAGCCAATAAGTCGTGGTGGGTAGAATAAGCATGAGGGCAAGAAGCAAAAAATTGCAATATCTTTTAAAATCACTGTAAGATGAAAAACTTGTGTGGCTACTTGTATAATCTCCCATGTCAAAAGCAAATACATCATCATAAAACCTATGAAAGTTGCTAAAACTGATATTCTAAACCAGTTCTGTTTCTTCATAACTGCTGTCTGCCTACTAAACACTTTTTAACTTCTATTACACTTTCACTGTAAGATAGCTAAGAAATTGAACTTTCACAATGAGCTAAATTAAAACTTACTAGCTATCCGAGGGCATACTTTTCTTACTTCATTGTTAAAGATTTACCATCTGCTTCTGGAATTTTACACTGCAATGACTGCTGGTTTTTAGAACCTCCCACTGTTTTGCACTGTGTAAGAGGTTGGAAGGAAGCAGTAAAAGCTAGTATCTCTCTTGCTATATATATAAATTTTCTCAATACATTCAGTGGTATAATACTCTCTCCATTCTGAAAACAGAATATAGGCTTTATGTACCATACAGGTTACACATCTTACCTCATTCAGCCTATAAAGTACACTGAGTGAGTATAAAAGGCTATCCAAAACTGAAAATCAGTTTGTGGAAAATACAAAATATGTTCTTATCCCTGAAAAAGAATGACTTTATTACAAATAGTTGCCAATATCTTCTAGTTATTTTTGAAATACTATACACTGTATAATTGCTACATCTCACTTCAGTCAGAGCAGTGATGAAGAAAGGTACCTAAATGAGCTACAACCATATAGTAGAAGTCAGTTGAAAATGAAACAGACTTATTCTATTCATTGTTCTGGTAAAAGGTGACCAAAAGCACATTAAATCCACATGCAGTTCTTCAACTCAGAATCTAGCCACTTAGGCAGTAAAGCATGAACCATTCCTTTACATTAAGACTACGACCATACATAACTCTCAAGATACGCTTCTAGTTTTATTCTTTTACCGAATAAAAGTACTGAATACAGGGCATTTTTCTTAGGATAACAAACTTAGTATATACTTGACTATATTCAATCTCTTTTTGCAGTTCCATTGTCACTGAATATTTACCTTCCACTTCTGAAAATTCAACATTTTAATGAATACCTTCAAGTTTCCCTGATAACTCCCACTGTATTACATCATGAAATATGAAAGTAGTAAGTAGCAAAGGTTAGCGTTACCTTCATCACATGGAAAATTATATTCATATCAGATAAGCTGATGCAGAAATGGTACTTGTACATAATTATGTCTCAAGTGAGTTTAAAACACACAAAAAATCCTAAAGAAAACCAAGATAACAGAATGACAGATTAAAAAAAGAAAATCTTACCAAAGCACACCACAACTGTTACTGTGATGTGGTTTGAAATTTGATCAAGTAGCCATTATGAAGGAATAAGCAGGTCTAAGGATCCCCTTTACTGTCTGAAGTTGATCACCTGTAGTAAAGTCTGTTTCAGAGAAACAGGTTTCTGCATTTCCCAAGTAAGTGAAAAGGGAGCAGATATGAAGCATACTGACTGAGCAAATTCCACTTCTCACACTGTGTACACCTTTCCTACTCACAAACTGTTACTTCAGAGTACACCTAGATTATTTTCTTCCTTTGTCAGGAATTGTCCTCCTGAACCAAAGTGTTAGAGGTGATTTGCACAGATGGAGCCCAAGAAATAGAATGGAATTCAAGATATGACCTTAAACTAAGCTGGTTGAAATTTTCAAAACCCAGTGAAAAAACCCAAATAAGCAGAACTGGAATTTCAGGACAAACAACACAATAAATAATAGAACTTATCAGTATAAGAAAATACTGTTTGTGCAAAAGGACAAAAGGTAGTCTACAATGGAGAAGGTTCTGCTTTACTTTTTTTTTTCTTACACTAGGGCAGTAAAACATCTACAAACAAACACACATTCCAGATGGCTAAGGCAAGCATACTCATTTCTACTAGATTTAAGACATTGTTTAATATCAGCTTCACTCTTGCAGAAGCAGAATTATCCCTGCAATACTGCCAAGGTCAGTGAAAGCATAAGTTGCCTGCTGTGCAAGTATCATTGCACCATGCAGAATGGCCCAGGAGATGCATGTTAGGTAAGTGTACCTGTCCACATTAAGCCACCTCTGTTGATAAATTGTGCTTCTGTAGACATAAGAAGGACTTTAACTAAAGCACAATTACATGGAAATTGAAGAATAATCAGGCATAACTAATTCATAGACAACAAATATATCATTGTTTTATTTGTCAAATCTTGCCATCTGTTGCATATATTGTAAGTGGAAAAATCAAAGAAAAGGAGATGATTTTTCCCCTACAGTGATCAAACTCTTGAATTCTTCCATGTCCTTTCAGATTGTAATACACAGAAATTCATTGATGCAAGGCCATTTTGCAAGTTTTTGACAGCCAAGAAACAATGAAAAATAGGAATATCATCTGAGAGGATGCCAAGCATTTGAAAATAGTTTAAAAATAAAGAAATAAAACGCCTCTTTTCTTCTAAAGTATTGTATTCAGAATTTTTTTCCAAACCTGTTTCAAACCATACCACCTACTACATTAACAAACAAGTATGTTGTAAAATTCTTAGTAGCATTTACTTGGTGTCAGAAAAAGTATACCCTAGTGAGCAAATACAAAAAGATAAGTTCCAAGTCTCACATATTCAAAAAGACAAAAATAGTATAATGATGTCCATATATGTTTTTCGTTATTAATTTTTTTTTAAATCACTGATTAGCAGACTGTTACAGTAAGGAGTCTGTAAGAGCCTGATGCGGTGATAAGGTCTGGAAAGACCTGTCTGGAGGGAAGAAGTGTTGATTGCTTTTAATGTCTCTGTGCCCCCCCTTTGGCTCCTTGAAGATATGCTTTAACAAAAGGAAGAGATAAATTCTGCATAGGTAGGACTCTGTCTTTTCTTTAGTTAAGTTCTCCTTCTGACTGCACCATGGGGAGATGGATGGCAGGCACCACACTACTTCTAGCTCATGGAGTTCATGCAAACCAACACCACTTCCTGTGGAAGTTGGGAATGCCACCCAGATACCTCAAGGGTATAAAAGGGACAGAAAAATATTGATTAGTGTGCACCCACCACTGAAGAATTGAAGACTTGAACTGATTCAGTGAGACATGGCTGGATCCTCGGGTAGTGATAACCTTTTCTCTTTATCTTCTCTCTCTCTCACTCCCCCTCTCTTTTCCTCTTTTTTTATAACTCTTTTCTTCCTCAAAATTTAGTTGAGTCCTAAAATAATCACCTACAAAAATCAACACATTTATCCGTACTGTTTCTTGATTGTTCCATAAGGGAGAACTAAAAAATTGTTTTGTTATTGTTCCTTGGAGTCATTGTCACGACTCTGCTGCCTCAGCTGCCCTGCCATGTAGGGACAGCCTCTTTTAGGGGATCACAAAGATTCACCTCCCTCCTTGTCCACTGAGTGGGATGAGACAGAGTCACATTAAGCTAACCTTATAATACACACCAAATCTATTTACAACTTCATACAAAACAAGTTTTCTGAAAATAAACACCTTACCATGCTTTTGAAATAATTCCAAAGCATAAGTCCTTTACTAAATACATGAATATTTATATAATGTGTGTTCATATATGCATATGTATGTATCTGTATGCACATAAATGCATACACACACACATATTTTAAAAGTAATTATTATGAATGCAAGTAGCTGCATGTAAATGACATGCAGGCAGACATGTTTCCTTTACCCTTCCCTCTGGCAGATGCCTGGGAAAATCAAGTCAGGTAGAAGGAAAAGCTCAGGATAAAATATTATTAACTTTTACATGAAAGTGATAAGCTAGAGCTTTAAGCTGAGCATTCAGGAATGAGATGTTTAGGCTGCCATATCTCTGACTTTGACTATATCATCTCCTTACATATTAGTAACTAAAAAGCAAATAGAATTGGAAAGAAGTACGAACTAACAAAGAATATTATTGTACCAATTAGTATTTAAATGTCATCCTCAACATGCACAGTTTTGCATCTGCCACTCTGGACTAGATGAATCAGTATAGTGGTTCTAAATTCTCATAGCCAGGCATCACTAACAGGCAAACCTATCTGTTTACAGAACCAGATTGTATTCAGAGTCTCTGTCTTTGGTGCCTACTTCTCCAGTAACTGATCAGGGAAAAGCTGTAAACAAAACCACCTGCTGGTGTCAATACTTTCTCTTAACCAGGTAATCACTTTCTCTGCATTAGTTGCTGCTCATTTCCTTCCAATATAATTTTTCAAAGGGACTAAGGTGGTTAGGATAGGAAGCTTAACAATTTTTGGCTTTCAACCTTTACAGACAGCAAAACCATGCTCTAGACAAGGCAATGTATCACGACTTTTCCATTTATAACTAGTTAAACAAGCTATTAAGTGTACACTGTTAAAGTTTTATAGGTTTTGGTTTCACAAGGACCTTAAAGATGAGCTCAATCTCTTCAGCCTTGTGTTAAAATGGCTACATTGTAGGCTGAAATGACTGGTGGCTCTGGTCAATTTTAACAGATTGATTTATGAAGTGTTACAATGCAGCTGCACTCTTATTAAGTCAGAATGGAATTTTCAATTATGCTAATCCATCTTTATTGATCAACTTTGGTTTCTGAAAGAAAATGATTTCCTCTAGGAGTAAACAAGATCTTTATATAAGAGCATACACAATGTCATCCTTAAGAAAAACCCAGTATTTTTAACACCGTCACTTAACAGTAACAGAAGCAATATCTTCCATCAAACTTTTCCTAACCAGACTGGAGGACTGAAAGCTGGAGACATATTGAAGCTTAAGCTAGCTTCTGTTTTTCCAAGATGTTTGAATCTGACACATTACACTTGTCTATCTACAAAGCTATTAAAGTCTGTTGTCACATTCACTTTCCATAAAAACTGAATAACAACACAGTTCACACTTAAAAGTTCTTTTAAAGTCAGTACCTGCTGTAGCCTCAACCAACAGCTAAGTAGGCACAGTCTACACAGCATGATACACTTATATCAAGCTGTCCTGACAGCACAAATTGTTATATGCAATACACTGTTGTTTATACACATATTTTACATGTAAAGGCATCTGATAAAGGCTCTCACAGGCAGAAATATATCTAGATGAACTGCTGCTCTGAGAACAGCAGGCAAAACCATGAATGCGTCCACCCTACTTCATTCAAAAATGTTGTTATAAGAGTTTCTAGTTAAAAATTAAGTCAGTTATCACCTGCTAATATTCTAATGTTATCTTTCCAGTAAGTCAACAATGACTTAAAATGAAAAAAACCTATAGTTCAGAGTGGGGGGAGGGAGTGGAGGGAATGTAGTACTTTCTGTTAAAAGAAATCAGAATATTCCTATAATATCTCCATAAGGCTTAATATGTGTAAGCATAACATATTTTACTTCATAGCATTTTTGTTGTGCCAGCAAAGCTGCCCCTAAAATATATTTTACTAAGA
This sequence comes from Todiramphus chloris collaris, assembly GCA_025345505.1. NCBI lineage: Eukaryota > Metazoa > Chordata > Aves > Coraciiformes > Alcedinidae > Todiramphus > Todiramphus chloris. The sequence goes on from JANVCC010000035.1 coordinate 22,138,187, forward strand.
AATACCTTCAAGACATTGGGTTCCTTTTGGTATAATTCATACACTTCAAATGGATTACATACAGGATGAATGTGGTCCACAATATCTGCCACTGGCATTGTTTACCTCCAGGTGGAATTGAATTCCCTGAACGCTGAAGAGAAACAGAACAGTAATTCAACATATGTGAGATTAGGTCATTTGACCTCTACCTGCATTTTAAATGAGAATTCATCAGAATTTTTTTTTTTTTTTAACCCTCAAAGTTACAGGTTGTTCAAAATAATCATATTTTCTGTGCTTAAAAATTAACTTTAGTAGCTTTGAAAAGATAAAAAATTCTCTTTTTTTCATGCTCTTCTATTATTTAATCATTTCTGGTCTTATGCTTTCCTGTTTACTGTTTTCTAAGACATCTTAATATGTGCAAATATGTCAAAATATTCCATAAAGTTAATATATGCTATTTTTTTTAAGACTTTGTATGCACTCATATACTCCTCCTAAACAGTCTATTATATTTACTCTTCTCAGAAGACAGTAGAAGTTATATATTGGCAGAATCACATTACTGCTGTGGTCAGTTTCCAAGGACAAGGAAAACTATCTTTTAAAATCCATGTTGTCAGTTCTTGCTACTGTTACTTTTATGAATAACAAAGACATTTATAAACTTGGAGTTCATGAAAAAGATTACTGCATTAAAAATTTACTACAATTCTTGCTTCAATTTTTAATTAGTAACTAAATTAATGGCAACACTAATTTTTTTAACTGCCACATTCATATTCTTGTAATGAAACACCTGACAAAGTGAAGCATGCTGAAAACAGAATCACACATTATGGCTAGAAGCAACTTAATAGTTCACTTCTATAAAAATAGGGAGGTGCACTTTCCAGGGATGGATTCTTTATACTTCTGAGGGGCCCATTGCTCGACCCAGTGAGTTATCCCTATAGAAAAATAGAATACCAGATCCAGGGAAAGTGAGAAGACAGTAATTTTTAGGTATGAGTGGCAGTGAAATTAATCCTTATGGAAGTAGAAAGCATTAGACTATCACAGATGTAACACAGAATTTCCCTCTAAAACAACCTGAAGATTAATGAATAAAAACTCTTCAAAAGAGAAGCAAAAGCAATTGAAAAAGAAAATAAATTTGAGTTCCTAAGAAACTGTTTCAAAGGGGATGAAGATAGGGGGTGAAGAGTGGGAGTGTCCTGGTTTGAGTGAAAACAGAACTAATTCTGTTCAGTAATTTTACTTTTCAGCTCAGTTCTTCTAACTAACTGCACTTTCTGAAGGTAGCAGCCTGTTCTCACAGACAGTGTCTGCTTCTATCGGTGATAACACCTTATGTTTAGAGTTACTACCAAGGATTGGTATGCAGACCAAGGCCACTGCTGGGTCCTGTGTACCGCATTGGGGGGTGCAGGAAGTGAAAGGCTGCACCTTCAGGGAGGAGCGGACAGGACGGGTGACTCTAAACTGACCAGGAGGTATTCCATCCCATATACGCCATATTTGGTCTAGAGCTGAGGGACCCGAAGGGTCTCTGGGCTCTTCTCTCCCCTCTTGGACTGCTTTGCCAGCTTTTGCTTGGCTTGGCTCGGGTCCTCTCTCGGTTCCTTCCTCGGAGCACCCAAGAAGGACTGCCTTCGATCCGATCTGCGTGTTCCTGACCCCGGTACCAGAATCCAGCTCCTCAACATAGCTCCCGTCTGCTGCGGGGCCCAGTCTGGGACTCCCCCGAAGCCTGCTCAACATCAGTGGTGACGGTGATGTAATTACCATCAGGGGGGTTGGGTGCGATACTGGTTTTGTATATATTTGTATATATTCCATTTTTATAATTATTATTTTCCTTTTCATTAAAGCTGTTCTAGTTTCCTTTTCTAATCTAAGTCTCTCTCCCTTATTCCCTTTCTCTTCCCCTTTGGGGAGGGAGGGGGGTTAACAGAGAGCGTCTGTTATAGGTTTAAGGGGCTGCCCTGACCCTAAACCACGACAGCATGGAACCTGTTTCACTGGGAACAGTGGGGGAGAGCACAATCTTTTAGGAATGAAACAGCAGAAAATTTAATTGTGCAACAGAAGCATCAGAACCTCTCCACAAAAGCTGAATAGGTCAGGTCATAAGAAGTCTTGATAGTAAGACCAGTCAGGTCCTTGGTCTTGTTCATATCATAATGAATTACTTCCCTCAATGGTGGGTTGCTGGGGTTTTCTGTTTATTTGTTTTTTTCCTTTTCCTTAAAGAAACAACCAATTTGCATCTTTTGTTTTGTCCTTTGATGACTTTTAAGGAATCAATGCCTGGGATTTAAAATTAGTTTGAATTGAACATGTGAAAGGACATTTGATACTACTTGAAATATTTTAATTTATCTCCTCTTCCAGCTCTAAACTGTTAGTTAAAAGAGGGAGAGAAAATGAAACAAAACAAAAATCATATTTGGTTTTAAATCTTAATCTTTGTGTGTGACTGGACACTGGAAATTAAAGTCTTTGTTTCACTGGCTGTAACACATGCAGGAGTGTGGTGGAGGCTACAAATCCAAGAGGCTCAGGTCTTCTTTTGAACACAGAGCTGTTCTTTCCAAAGTTAGATAAGAATGCAATCAAAACACAGTAAAGAACGGGGAGGGGGGGAGCTTTGCTTGTTTTCAAGAAGCCAGAATTCTCTTGCCTATGCCTATAGGAGGGACATGAGGCTTCCAGTTTGTGTGCTGTTGTGCACAGCACTGTGCAACCCTTTCACTCAGACTTTAACCCCAACTTGGAATCTGCTGCTTTAAAGAACCAGAGTGTGACACATCTTAATTCTCCTAAGAGAAACAAGAATGATGAGAAGGGGTGAATAGCTTTAGACTGGCATCATCAGCTCCACTGACTGTAGTTTGCAGTTATCATGAAAAGCATGTTCTAGAAAGGGTGCTATGATGTTAGCCATGCCAATACTTCAGGGCGCTCCCTATCACAGCTTCAGTCACTCCTCTGAGCACTCCAGCACTGCATGAACAATCCAAACTCACATCAAAACAACACCATCAGAGTGCCTCACAGCAGTAGAAAACCTATAGCGCTGAATGACTTATTCTTCAACAGTAATTGCAAAATCATTTTAAAATGAGATCAGAATTGCTGCAGCTATTCTTGAGTTTCTCTGATTCTCTTTATTTGATTCCTGTGGTTACCCAGGAAGCATCAGAGTAATAATAGACATATGGACTGAAGTCAGTGAGGTTTTCTTCAGATTTTACTGGGGGCAAAACCAGCTAAATACATTTAGCAGACGTAGCTGATACAGTGTCACTGTATCTGGATATAACTTCTTAAACCTCAGCATAAACCTCAGGAAAAAGGATTAAAAGTAGCCCTAAGGACTTGGTATGAAAGCCACTAAAATATACACATGTACTGTATTTGCAGTGCTGCTCAGAATTCACAATTACCAGGATGCCTTTCAGTCAAAGTACATCCCCAACCATGTCTGACAAGACTTTAACCACCATCACCGCTATGTGAAAACTTTTTTTTTTTTTTTTTTTTTTAAGTATTTTACTGTTTGTACTAACTAAGCTTTTGTATAGAATTAAAGAATCACTCAGCTATATGCAGAGTACACCAAATGTTTACACTGTGTTAAACAATTTCCTCTGGGTGACAGTTGTGGTCAGTGAACAACAATAACTAATTTGCTATGAAGATTGTTTATGCCCCAATGGATCACAAGCTGACTACAGCTAGTCCTCCAGTAGAACCTGATAGAAACAGAAGAGCAGCTGCTACCAGGGTAAAAAAAGACTTCCTTGAATGTACAAAAAGCATGTGTTTTCCTAAGAAGCAGTCTGTGATTTCAAATACACCTGATATTCAATCAGAATACTCTCTGAAAAAAATAACAGGTAACTTTTTCTGCTGCAATATTTCTCATTTGTTTTAAGTATCACACAGGACTGACTGTATTTTATGTTGTTTAGACATTGTTTTGCACTACTGCTTAACAAGAAAAAAAAATCTGATGCTGTCACCCTAGAATGAGAAATGTTTCCCTCCACCACTGCAAAAGAAGATACTCAAATACTCAGATACTCAAATTTCACAATTAATTTGTCACTATGAAAACCAGTCCAGAACCAGCAAGTGTCAAAGTTAATGTTGCGATCCTTTTTCTGCAGTTTTTTCTCTTTCCATAAGGGATTATAGAAATATAGCTTAAAATACTTCAGTACAATACCTACCTGCCAACAATGTAGAGCAAGATTTTTTAACATAAAATTTTACAATAAGTTCACAAAACTTAAGTTTAGAAGAAGATTATCACAGAATCACAGAATTGCTCAGTCTGGAAAAGACCTTCAAGATCACAGACTCCAATCTCAACCTAACCCTACTACCCTAACAACCCACCACTAAACCATGACCCCGAGCACCACATCCAAACAATTTTTAAACACATTCAGGAATGGTGACTCAACCACTTCTCTGGGCAGGCTGTTCCAGTGCTTAACAACCCTTTCTGTAAAGAAGTTTTCCCTGATATCCATGCTAGACTTACACTGGCACAACTTGTGGCCATTTCCCCTTGTCCTGTCACCAGTGAGAAGAGACCAACCCCACTCTCATTACAACCTACTTTCAGGTATTTGTAGAGGTCCCCTCAACCTCCTCTTCCCCAGACTAAACAGCTTGAGCTCCCTCAGTCACTACTCATAGGGTATGTTTTCCAAACCCTTCACCAGCCTTGTTGCCCTCCTTTGGACCTGCTGCAGTACCTCAATACAAAAAGGACAATACAAAACTGAACACAGTACTCAAGGTGGGGCCTCACCAGTGTCAAGTACAGGGGCTGGATTATTTCCTTAGTCCTGCTGGTCACACAATTTCTGATACAAGCCAGGATGCCATTGGCCTTCTTGGCCACCTGGGCTCACTGCTTGCTTATATTGAACTGATTGTTAATCAATACAAGGTCCTTTTCTGTCAGGTAGCTTTCCAGCCACTCTTCCCCAAGACTGTAAGCATTGTCTGGGTTTATTGTGACCAAAATGCAGGACCCGACATTTGGCCCTGTTGAAACTCATACAGTTAGCCTCAGCCTATCGATCCAGTCGGTCCAGGTCCCTCTGTAGAACCTTACTGCCCTCCATCAGATCAACACTCCCTCCCAACTTGGTGTCATCTGTGAACTTACTGAGGGTACATTCAATCCCCTTATGAAGATCATTGATGAAGATGTTGAACAGGATTGGCCCCAGTACTGAGCCCTGGGAGATACCACTCGTGACTGTCCACCAACTGGATTTAACTCCAGTGACCACAACTCTTTCCAGACAGTGTTTCACCCAGCAGAGTATACTCTCGTCCAAGCCAGGGGCAGCCAGCATATCCATGAGGATGTTGTGGGGGACAGTTGTCAAAGGCTTTACTGAAATCCAGGTAGACTACATTAAGAGCCTTTCCCTCATCCACTAAGCAGGTCACCTTGTCACAGAATGAGGTCAATTTTGTCAAGCAGGATCTGCCTTTCATGAACCCATGCTGACTGGGTCTGATCTCCTGGTTGACCTTTAATTGCGCCATGATGGGTCTCAAGATTATCTGTTCCATAACTTTCCCTGGCACTGAGGTGAGACTGACAGGTCCGTAGCTACAGGAATCCTCTCTCTGGCCCTTCTTGAAGATGAGCATCAAATTTGCCAGCCTCCAGTCCACTGGGACATCCCTGGTTAGCCAGGACTGCTGAAAGATGATGGAGAGTGGCTTGGCAACCACATCCACCAACTCCCTCACACTCTAGGGTATAATCCATCTGTCCCTATAGACTTGTGAGTGTCCAGCTTATGAAGCAGGTCTATAACTATTTCCTCATGGATTATGTAGGGCCTATTCTGTTCCCCATCTCTATCTTCCAGCTCAAATATCTGATAGAATACATTTTTTTCACCTATAGAAAATAAATAAAGGCTATGACTCACAATTTCTTAAGCATTCTGTGGTATTGTTGTGTATAAAATTTAGCTATTAATAATGTATTCCTCCCCGCAACAAAATCTTATGAACAGAAATTGAAAAGTGAAAGCACAGAGTGAACACTCGATGAACATTAGCTCATATTTGCAGCTCACTGATTATTTCTACTCTGTACTCTTGAGACAATGTTTTGGTTAGTAAAGATCTGCATTTTGTTTAGCAATGCTATCTTGACTACAAGACTCTTCTGATGCAATCCATGCAAGTCCTCCCATCAAGCACACAGCAGAGCTGACTGCAGAATACCAATCAAGTAAAACTCACTGACTGAGATTGGTGGAAACATGTTACCCTTAAAATAAAAAGCAAAGCTGCAGTCACATGTAGGTCTGAGAACAGAGGTTCAGTAAACACCACTCATGTTATTTAATGGCAGTAATTAAAACCATTCTATTCTCCCAAAGTAATCATATACACATCCTGCTTATCTTCTATTAATGCGTAAAACAAACTGGAAATATATTTAAAAAAAACCCCAAAATCAACAAAAGGTTCTAGGAAAAACAAACTTTCCAAGTATGGAAAGAGTGTCTATCACTGTTACAATCCACTGAAATTAAGAGGAAAAAAAACCTAAAAAACAAAACCCAACCAAACAAAAAGCATCAGATTACACAGCTTCATCTGTGTACTCATGTAGTTTTTTTTGAATTATCACTCATCGTGATTTACCCCATTCCCTAAGATTTCCATTATTTCATATCCCCTTAGTTTGTACAAATTATTTTTTACCTAAGTTACTTTAACGTCTTTTAAGACAGAACAAATCCAAGAGACATAAAAGGACTAAATGGACTTTCCTGATCACCTGTAATGTAAATCTAATATTTAAAAAATGAATTTGATATTAAGAGTCATTTGTGACCTAAATCGCTATTGATAGTGTTTTGTAGCAGCTTCAATGACTATCTCTAGCTACAGCCCAAACACAGATAATTTTGTGCATGAAGGTACCTAAACTCTTCCTGTGTTCTGCCTTTAGGATATGGGAATTGGGGATGAAATGTGACATGCTGTCCTTTTCTTCTGTCTGTTAAATTGCTAGACACACAATTCAGGTCATGGATTACCACAGTCCTTCCCTGACCAAGGAGAGACAGATCCACACTTCTGAAACTTCAAGATTACTCTCTCAAGAGTTATAAAGTCTGAGACATAATCTCTCTGCTAACACCTCTCTGCTTTCCACAGAACACAAAATCATTAGGGAAATCAGGAGAATTAACCTATGCCCTAGCTTTAAGACCTATTTGGACTCTTACCTAGGAATATGAATATCACAGATGTATTTGTTTTAATAAATTTTAAATCAAGTTTTCATTGAAACAAGATGGAGATCCAGGTCTCCTTGGCAAAAACTCTAACCTTTCTGACTGAAAAAATAAAGTTCAAAAATTAATCAATGTAGTAGGAATTATGCAGATTAACTGTCAAGATGGTGTTAGTCCTAGAAAATAGCAGTTCACCCATACAATACAAATAAAATGCATGTGTTCTTCCTGTATGTATGATAATTTTATGAAACAGTATTCCAAATCACTTCTCAAAGATGGTTTAAACACTGCAGCATAGTTGTAATCCTTGTCAAATGAACATTTTTAGTCATCTTACAGAAACAGCAGCAATTCATTAGTTATATCAATTCTAGATAAGAATTTACAAATCCTTAGTCTAATTTACTATGACATTATCTTCACTGACTTCACTAGGAAATATGAGGGTTTAGAGTACAGAAAACAGCAAATAGCACTTCCAAGTTGATGTCCTCAGTTCATTTTTGTCAATGAGGATAATTATAAACTCCCTGATTCATAGGAATATATTTTCTCATTTACTTTGTTTTCATTTCCAAAATAATTTGGCTATAAAATGGTCTAATTCAAAGTCTACCAAATTTCACAGAAGTCTCTCCATTCTGTTCTATTAGGTGGTATTAACAACAGCCTCAATATCCAATTTATCAATGCTAATAGCAGTAGAATCATAGAATTGTCAGGGTTGGAAGGGACCTTAAAGATCATCTAGTTCCCACCCCCCTGCCATGGGCAGGGACACCTCCCACTAGAGCAGGTTGCTCAGAGCCCCATCCCGCCTGGTCTTAAAAACTTACAAGGATGGGGCTTCCACCACCTCTCTGGGCAACCTGTTCCAGTGTGTCAGCACTCTCATGGTGAAGAAATTCTTCCTAAGACCTAGTTCAGCACGTTTCATAAATATAAAACAAGTTTTAAAAATCATTATCTCCCTCAGTTATTCAGCATCTTCAAGCGAGTACATTTTTATGTGAATCTGACTTGAAATATGTGTGAAGTACTACGTCACGTGTTGAATATTCCACAGTCTGTGGAATATACTGCTGTGTCAGCCTGAACATTGGTCAGAGCAGGGCCTTTCTCTAAAGCCAGACGCCTTTCTGGGAGTCTTGTTAAAGTAGAGCATATCATATTGCTATGTGATACAGTATAGACCAGGAATATTAGCATCAAACTATAAGATACAGAAGTTAATGATTAGGCAAAACTTACATAAGAGAAACAGTAATAAATACTTATTAGAATTTGTTAGTATTGTTAGGTCAGTTCACCTGGATTTCATTTTGACAAATACGAATGAGAAATTTCACAGGTTCTAATAGATTTTCTTTCTTTCTGAGGAGAAAAACTAAAGCCATTTGTTTCTCGTTTCAGTATTTATTGTTAAAGCTTTTCATTCTACAACCCATTGCATGAATCAAAACATCCTTTTAAATGAAATTGTTACAAAAGGGAAAAAACAATTAAGCAAAATCCTTTGATACATGAAAGAATGCTTTTACTTTGTAGAAATTTTCAGTTTTCATTCCAAACCTCAAAATAAAGTCTGATTTGGAAATATTTTTCAGTGAAATACATTTGTTTATTGTTAGTGCTCAGATAAGATTTGGAAACAAATACATTTTGTGAACACTGTAGTGTAATTTTATATTATTGTAAATAGGAAAGTATCCCACTTCATTCACCTTTATCTCATGATTGGTCTTGCAGAGACTTTATCAAAATGTTTATGGTACTCTGCATACTGTAATTCTTAAAAAAGAAAAACAAACAGTAATTCATGACACTCTATCAAAGCTGTTGTCCTGGTAGAATAATATGTTCTCACTAGAGCTTCTCATATTATTTGATTTTTTTTTTTTTTTTAGTCAAAGCTTACTGATTGGTACATTAATAATTTACATTCTAAAGCCTGATATAAACTGATTTATATATACAAAGATATATCAAATTGGTAGTGAGAAGCATAAGTAAAAACCAAAGAAGAAAACTCAATTTTTTTTTTTTTTAATCTCTTTTCATTGAGCTATTTGTATGAGTAAATCCAGGCAAACAAACCACAAAGTCATGGCCTAACATTTCTCCAAATCTGAAACACTTACAAATGGATGCTGAGAAGTGATGGACATCCTACTTCCCCTTCTAAACAAATAAGTAAAACATAGACCATGGATTTGGGGGGAGAAGAAATTTTTAAATTCAAAAATAGTTTAATTTGTAATATCTCTACCTTCCCTCATAATGAAGCAGTGAAAATTTTCAAAAGCTCAACTGAGCTCTGTCAGATTATGACACATGAAGACACAAAAACTATTTTTCTTTCTTTTGGTGGATACAAATGAGATGAGGTCCTAGTCCTTTGAAAAACTATTCACATTCTAAATGGAGCATAGTACTCCCAATTCCCATTGACTTCAAGTGCTCATGTTAAGTATTATTTGTTACACAGAAACATTTTTCATTCTCAGGAGATTTAAGCTCCGCTTGCATGAATAAAATCCATTTTACCATGCAACTGATAGATTCAGGAAAAACTGTTCTTCATGCAAATTAGGTTACACCATGAATACATCTAACTTAAATCAAAAGTATAAAAAGTAATAGAAAGCTTCCCTTCCACCTCCAGTTCAGGTATCAGTGTGGGAAAATTATTCCATTCCCTGGGTTAACTACAATTTGTAATTTCTTTACTGTAAAGAAGTTAACACAAAATGTAGAGGTTGATGTCACATGCAAAGATCATCAAAGTACTATTTATCTCTTTATTTCAGAGCAGTGTTTAAAAAAAAATCAACTTAAAGAGATATTTATGCTTCCCTTACTAACAGTATCAGCTCTGGCCATCTTTTCTCTTTTTATTCATTGTAATTGCTGTTTGTTTGGAAGCAGCAAATTGGAAATAAAAAACAAAAATCACACAGGCACTGCTCATAAATACTACAGTCCATAAAACAGCCAATCCATTTCTACATAACCTGATCGACACTCCAGCTGCCTGTAACTACCACAGGATCTTCCTTCTAAAGTACAAGTAAATGCACCTGAAAATATAGCCTAATTTAGCTCTAATCAATACCCATCCCCCACACACACACCCCTGCCCCCTCCCCCCCGATATCTCACCCTAAATTGAGGAGGGGGACAAAAACACTTTGCTCAGTGTTTGGAAGGACCTACAGTATTAAATGTCAAAGAGAGGAAACCAAACTCTCTCTGAGAAGGTAAAACATTAAACTTGGTCCACCCTGCCACCAGAAGTATCTCAGCCTACATCAAGTGGAGGTTTAATAATAAAAAGATGAATTGCAGAATATCTGTTACATACATGACTTAATCAACTGCTTTTCCCTACTAGTTCTACCAGCATCCAGTATAACTCCCTTCATAGCAGATAAATTTTATCCAAGCCTCTTTGCCAACAAGGAGCCCCTCTACTCCCTTTTCTTATGGTTTAGGAATGACTTATTCTACCTGTTGTCTCATTGTTTGTCTCATTTTATTCCTCTGAGAATGGCTAAATACAGAACTATCTAATTAGGTCTAGATCCTACCTAGTAAAAGTTAGTGGGGGGGGGATTAAAGATGATGCTCTGTGCAAAGGCTGTGAAGAAATCCAACCCAACATTACTTTCTTAATTCTTTTTATCTGTTTCCAGTGTGGGTGTGTCCTAATTGGCATACTAAGTTCAATTAAGAGACCACAAAACACCCCTGCCTCCAGTTAAAACAGACAAGGAAGAGCATACCTCATATCTTTGCATCATCTCCACCCAGTAATGAAGAATGCAGTCTTTTCAAAGGTGGGGGGGGGGGGGTTAAAAACAAGCCAAAACCAAACAACCAATCCAAAAATCAAAACCCCCCACAAAAACCAAGAGAAAATTTAAGACAGCATGCTGAATCATAGAATATAAGTTAAAAACTACACTTTTTTCTTTCAGCAAAATATCTCTTCTGTTGTACTGCTGATTAATTTCTCATGAAGAATATTTGTCAATATATCTTTACACGTACACTAGCATATAATGTAGCAATTGAGCTCAATAATGGAAAACTGTCATTTTATTTGAGTTACTGGTCCATTAACATGGCTTGTTTGATGGCTGAAAAGTTATCTTAACATTTGCTTGAACCACAAAGTATTTTTCAGATGTCTCCTCTCTGCTCCCTAGGGTGCCTTCTATACTTGGACCCTTCCATATATAATATTATAGAAGTTAATAGAGATAGATATGTCTGTATTGTTTTCTTATTACTATGTCCACAATAATTTCTTAAATATCCATATATTATTATCATCAAAGTAAAACAGTATATATTGGCCTAGACAGACTTTTACAAGTGCACACAGTGTTGGGAAGAAGACGTCCTTTGTCCAACAGGATACAATTTGACAGAAATGTCACCTAACAGTAATTCATGGGTACTTTTCAAATTTATAACTACTAAATTCACATACAGTGTTGTAAGCACCTGATCCTGAACTCTTTAAAATTTCAGGTTTAAACTCTCCCTTGGCATAAATATAGCTTGGTCACCATCACTGAAATATTCATCAGTAGTTCTCAAGAGAGGCTTTTTTTAAGTGACCTATATTAGATACAGTTTGGAGTGATGGTCATCATAAATTAATTATTGACTACATACAGGTGGATGCATTTATCATACTTTTTTCCTTCTGTGAGTTATGCAGATTTGTATGCTTTAGACTCCAGGTTTAAGATCTTTTTTGAGAAATGGATTGTATCACACAAAAGAGAAGCACTGCGTTTTCTGTGAGACAGGAAGTTATTTCCTAAATTGCTGCAGGTTTTGTCAGTTAGTATCATAATTCAAATATTTTGGGTCTAATTTTCACAATATGAAACCCAAATATCTTAATGTATTTTCAGAAGCCATAAAAAATACATAATGCTGGAGTGTATTTAATATCTGTCAGTGCAAAAATTTCTTCAATTAAAATGTGCATACAAAAATGGATTGGCCTTGAGTCTCAACTTCATGAAGATCATGCTGTTATGCTATTCTTCCAGGAAACACTTAAATAAAGAGAAAGGGTCTATCAAAAAATGTTTATTATCTTAGGCATTAGAAACAGTTATTATCTATGTTCAAATCTTTTTCTAGATAATTTTTGATAATGTCATTATTAATTTTTCCCATTATTTTTCAAAATGAATGCCAGGAAACTTCAAAGTATTACACAAGCTGATAACAGGAGAATTATGTGTTAGATCACTACATTATCTGCATGTCAGAAACATATTCCAGCAGTAGGCTCTGGAGGATTCAAGACTGAATAAAACTGAGGTAGAATAACTGAATATAATTAGGGGAAAAGCAAGGGGGGGGGGGGGGGGGGCAGAGAAGAGAGAAAAAGACTTTGAAAGGTTTGTGAGAAGACAGAAGTTAAAAAAATTATATTTTCCTGATGTATATCAACAGGCACAACAGAAGACAACAGGACAGATCAGGAGGCAAACCTCTGTTAGATTCTGAAGGCAAGATTAGAAAAACTGAGACAGTTTATTTACTGAAAATTAACACACAGTTTAAAACCCAAGCAATGAATAAGGTCAAAGACAGTTTAGCAGTGCCAGTCCATGGGAGGGGGGGGGGGGGAAGAAATTAGAATGGAGAAAGTCAGGCAAGAAAAAATTTTCTTTTTAAATAAGATTCAATGCTTTATATTAATATCTGGAAACACAAGCACCTCCATCAATTACATGGCAATGAACCAAGAGCAGTATAAAGACTTATTATTTTTACTTTGTCCTCAGGCTGATCACATGCAAGGCTCAGTTGCTGGAAAAGTTTTTTACACAAATAGCACTATGCTATATTTTATACCTGAAATTAATCCTAATGGGAAGGTACCATAAAAAATCTTTATGGAACAACAAAAAAATAGCTTTTTACAAGTACATAATAAGGCAGAAAGTACCTAACAATTTTTACAATTTATGTCGATATAGAATTTAAACCTCTTAAGCTTATCTTTTTTTAAACTATAATACATTACTTTTTTTCTATTATACAGTTATTCAAAACTTTTTGTCCTTCTCAGTTTCTCCCACTATTTTCTCAAAAATTTTTGTTGACCACAAATTTTGGGTTTTGTATACCACATTTGTCTACTTTCCAAAACACTATTACAAACAAAAGAAACTCTAATAAGCAAGCCCACAACTCTGACCACTTAGATAGTTAACAAAATATCCTACTAGTCTTACTTTTTTCTTCTTAACTTCCAAATTTTCCTTGTCAGTCTGGAATCTCAAGTCAAGAAAAGATGAAGATAGAAACTAAATAATAATACTGCATATGTTGCGTACCGTTTACACACAGAATTTGAAAGCAGTAAAGAAAAATAAAGGACATGGTAATAAATGAATATTGCCCCACTGAAGATCTCACACATTAGTATCAGGAATAGTGTTTGTACAAATAGGTTATTTTATATCCAACAGATAGAATCATATCTTAGTAGGCTTTGAAAGAAAAAAAAAAAAAAAAAAAAAAAA
>JANVCC010000035.1:22152141-22183819 GCA_025345505.1 Todiramphus chloris collaris
AAAAAAAAAAAAAAAAAAAAAAAAAAAAGCTAAACTACCAAACTCAACCAAAAACTCCTCCAAAAACACCTCACAAACTATTTTGTATTCAACTTTTGAAGAAACCAGCTAGTTCTACTGCTCTCAAAAAGGGCAGTTTAGTGAGAGGATTTTGTTTGCTTGTTGCTGTTTGTTTGTTTTTTAAATGTAAGCCAGCTAAAAGTTTGGCCTATGGATATTAGCAGCTTTAAGTCATCTAAAAATACGATCTGCATTCCATTCACTTAGAAAAAATCTGATGCAAGTTTAAAAACTTACAAATGGTGCTTAGCCTGCAGAAATTAAAGCAAGGCAATAAAAAGAACAATTTCCTCACTTTGTGAGGTGGTGCAAAAGACAAATGCAATTTGCATCCATTAGTTTTCAGAAGTAAAAGGGTTTCTTTTGACTAGGGTCTCTAACACTACTGAAAAGGCACAGCTGAAACAATTGCACTGAAAACACCACAATCTATAGCTTCAAGATGCATTCCTGAAGAAAGTAAATAACACTTGAGTGTTAAATACAGGCTTTTGCCTGTAACATTCCTGACCTATTCTAGGGCTGCATAATACACCTAAATTCAGCAGTATTGTTCTAGTGGAACTAAAAGTTCCTTTAATGATAATTAAAAATATTTTTTGCTGCTTTCCTGATCATAGAAGATCTTTTTAAAGAAAAAAAAAAAAAAGGCCACAAATAAAGGTCTCTTCCAGTAAGATAATCAGTTACTATTTTACTTGCCCAGAAATTTCCTTTAGAGGAACAAGAAATATCTCAGATAGAAGGAATAATGTTTTGGAAAACTTACAGAAAACTTTTAGAAAGGGGGGGTGGTGTTATATGATCAAGACAAAATAAACCATCACTCTGGATAGTACTTCTGTCAAACCATAGCATGTTCAACCCTCTGGTACCAGAGGCTAAATTCCATTGTTGGAGACAGCCGTCAAAGAGGTAGCCCAAAAAAATAATACATCAAAAGCAAAGTCAAAATTTTCTAGATGATAGAATTATGAAATAAAAGAAAAAAGTCAAGGTACTCCTTATCATGAACAAGACTGCTTTTCCCCACAAGTATCTTTACTTCATACCAATAGATTTTGTTCTGTTTGTGGTGTGTCATGAAACCGTTGACATGTCAGTGCAGTCAAAAGCCAGACTATAACCCTGAATTTATTCTATGATTCAGGAGAGAAATATGAACTATTCACATTTTCACCTAAGCTCAAATTACAGTTTCAGTGTAAGGAATTTAATTTTGGATCTGAAAGTGATAATCAGCGTAACAAGAACTGTTTAGATCATGTGGAGCTTAAGTATAAAGGGAACAAAATAGAATAAGAAAATATAACTACTGCAGGAAATAGAGTTATAAACAGAAAATGGCTTTATAAACTGTAGGGACAGCTGTAAAAGATTATTTTTTGATTAATAAGAAAAAAATTAATGTTAATAAAAGTAAACCATGTAAGATAAAATAATATGAAGTTTCTATACATCTCACTTTAGGACATAATATTCTTTACTGTTCCTGGGAAAGCTTATACAAATAGTAATTATAAAAATTCTATCTGAACCAACTCCTGGTTTTAACCCTTCAGATAACCTTCTTTTCAGTCTGCCTCCAGATAGCATGTTTGTGTGCACTTTAACTTGCACTAGGCCTACCACAAAGCAGTGTCCTCTGCCTTTAGGCAAGTCATCTGCCAACTTACTAAAATATCTTAGATGATATAGCAACTTTCTTATATTCCTCATGGTATTACATCTCTTCATAATACAATTCCTTGAAGCTGGCATGTTTATCCATCAGTTTAATTATTTTATTGCTAAGCTTTTTGGTTCATCTGCTACACCCTGGGAACCCCACAACTTACATAGTGGTAATGGGCCTTTGCCCAGGCATGTTACATCATTGTCATTATTTTTATCACTCTCCAAATATCTACCTGCTTTAAAGATAGCATATATCAGTCTTGAAACTTCATATACCTTAAAAGGTGTATCATTGAAACACAATGCCTTGTGTACATTTCTCCATTCCTATAGTGCTTTCTGAAAAGTGAGTCACGATGATTCACATTGTATCCCAAAAGGAACACCATCTCTCAGTGAAGTTTTGCACATCTGGTTGAACCTGTTTTTAGCAGAAACTTCTTTTCCTTTAAGGCAAATTGCATATGCCACTATCATATCACTGTTCTGAAGTGTACCTTTAATTGTATAAAGAAAAGCTTTTATTCTTATAAGAAAGCAACAAGGAAAAAAAATTACAAAACCAAAATACTCCAAACCTCAACTCTTGTCTAATTCTATCTCGAGCCTAGGCATATCAGTTTATGTATAAGTTTTACACTAAAAATAAATATATGAAGCTGTAACCACCTTAATAAATCTGGCATGTTCTAAGTGTAGAGTGAAGCCCAAACCTATTCTGGATGAACTTAGTTAAGCAAGTACTGTTCATATACACAGGAAACAAAATAATTCCTTCAGTTAAACAAAATATTTTTGCTGCACCAACACTTGACCTCTAAGTACAATTTTGTTGTTTTAAAATGACACTGCAAAAAGAAATCACACACTCATAAATATTTGCTGACCTCGTTCTTTATATGTCTGGTTCCTGTGGCATTTCTGTTGCAGAAATCCAGCTTAGGTTACTCTGAACTGGAACAATACACGTGATACCTATCCAGTAACAGTCATTTTTGACTGGACCAAAATTATAATTGCAGCAGCAGAGAAAATAAGTTAGAATATAACACAAGGAGTTAGAGAACACAATTACAGAGGGAAAACTACAAAAACAATTTATTTGTGAATTTGCTCCATACTTCATTTTGAGTCCCTTTCAACTTCTCATTGGACTTCCACTTTGGGTTTAATGTAAAACTACTGTTTGCTAGTAGCATGATTTGATTTAGGAACAAAAATTAAGGATACTCACATCTTTGCAGTTGTCTAACAAGCTACTACTACAAAAAAAAGTTTAAGTAGGTTATAGCTACTTTTATTTAAAGCTGATATATTAAAATGATAATGTGCACTCAGGCATATAATTTACACAGCCATTTTTGGGGCTGCTACTATTATAATAGAAATCCAATCTGAGATAAAAAATATGAAACATAAAGGAATTTTTGGCCTATGATTGACCACATAAAAAGGCATCTTAAATTTTACAGTTACTTGCTATTGCACAGAATGCGAAAGCTGTGCTATAACCACAGTTAACTCTCAGTGATGAAATTCATGCAACATATTTAATAAATCTGTATCATTGATAGATAAAAATTAATACCTATTCTTTTCATCATTACATATTGGAATTTCTGGTAATCCATTAAGCACGAAAACTATTACTAAACCATTTATGTCTTTAATGAAAATACGGGGTTGTCTAGAATTTTGATCATGACTCTTCCAAAAAAAAAAAAAAAAAAAAAAAAAAAAAAAAAAAAAAAAAAAAAAAACCAAACAAAAACAAACCAACTTTTGCTGCATCTCAGTCAGTATTACCAGAGTTGTTTTTATAATGAGAATTTAAATTACATAGTTCAGAATACATCAATATATGATTAGCATCTTACCTGACAATGTATTTAAAAGAGTAATTTCTTCCAAACAATGTCGAGAAAATATAATCACTGCCTAAATTTACTTTCAACTACCACTGTCTAATTGTCATTAGTAGTAAAATATTTATTCGGCATGTTATTATATAGAGAGATGTGAAATCCATCTCAGGTTCTGCCTTAAGTGCTTTGCATTAAACAAAAAAAAAAACCAAAACCTTCTATAGAGGAAACCATCATTTAAGAAAAAAATAAAAATAATTAAGAGCCCTCCAAAAAAACCCTAAATACATAAAATCCCAAAGCACTCTCTATCACAAACAGCATGATGCTATTTGTGGAACAAATACTAACTTTTTTTTTCCCCAGATAGTTGCACATCACTACTATTCCTTAATACAGGAAGAGTTCTGCCCTGCAGCCTATCTACTAGATAACTGTCCTTAGAGATTATTTCTGCTTGTGATAAAAAGTAGCTGGTGGAAGTAACTTCAGTTATTTATGGATATAGTATGTTCCAATTAAAACATAGATCACATTTTGTTTATTCATGACATTCAACACCTAATGTGGCAAAGTGTTCACTATACATTAATCTAATACCTACATTCAGAACTTCAATGGGTATGTATGGAAGTGCAGTGTGCTGCATATGAGTATCTTAAAAGACAGATCTTATCCAAGACACCTTGCTGTATCTAACCACGCAAGGACGAAAGAATGCCAGCAGACTTAATTGTACAACATTGAGAACTAGCCTTTTTTTCACATTTACACCTTCCATTTTTCTTCAAAACCACGGAACTGTCTCCCTATGTCTTTTGTACTGTAGTATAAACAAGAGCATCATTTATTTTGGTTCAGCTTGTAGACTCTTAAATTTTAAGTAGTACCAATTATCTGGTCAGCTGACCATTATTCCAATACATATTTCCAAACATAATTTTGATTGAAAACAGCATCAGTGGAATACCTGAGCTATGTCTCACTAACCTTAAAATAAATTATAGCCTTTTTTTCCCCTTGGCCTAAACCTCACTGTTTCAACAGAGAATTGTTTCACTGTTTAGAAAAAAAGGGGGTTAGCTAAAATCAGATAGGTTAGATAGCATTCAAAAAATATTTTTTTCCAAGTCTCATATTTACAGATATATTTCACTTAAGCAAATGTAACTCTAAACTCTGTAGCATTCCTTTGAAATATTAACTGACCACCAAGAAAATTATAGAGTGCTTTGAAAAAAATGAAACCACTTTTAATTGAGTAAGTGTTCGTGATGAAAAAAATAAATACTGTGCCAGTATTTATAGCAGTGCATTTAGGGTTCACTAATTGTATTACTTTAGTTCTCTCTGGCAATTAAGAACCCAGATAGTTATGGCCAGAGTACAAAATAATTGAACTTTTTTTCCCAGCTCTAGTTTAAATCATTTTTAATGCAAGATGAAAGAAAATAATTAAAACAATTCTGAGTTAATTTTGCACACAAATACATTGTGAGGATGTCTCCAGTTTATTTAGATAAGTATTTTTATTATAAAAGCATCCTAAGAAAATTAGTAGAAACTACAATTACACTACATCTAGAGAACTAAGAAACCCCAAACCTTACATTATTTCCCTAATCAGAGAAATATTCAAACACAGTTTTCAAACATAAATGCACCCCCTCACCCATGAATACGTATCCTACAAAAAACAATGGAAGAAATCAACCCACAGTATTAGTAGATACAGGGACTAGAAAAGACACCAAGAGATATATTAATGATATTCCGGACATGGTTTAGAAATTTCCCCTACCTGACATTATCTCATTTGTTTCATGTCTTTAACATCTAAGGAACTACAGACACAAAAATATAATTTCCCTTATCTGATAACAAAAATATCTCTTTTATACCTAAGCTGTCGGTACAAAGTCTGAACAATACAGATCAAAGAAGAGAGTTTCATTAAAAGTCAAGATTCAAGAGAGTTTTAAGCTATTGTGCATGGGTATGGGAAACACTATAGAAACATAATTTTTTTTTTTTTTTTTTATTTAAGCAGAAAGAAGCAAACCTGTTAGACACTTCCACGTATTAGGAAATACTTATTTTGTGCCCTCATGATGTATATTACTTCATATCGTAATGTGGAAAACAAAAAGGTTAAATGTTATACTTAATTATCACTTCATCTTCTAAGAACAATAAACCAATGTTAAAGAATTAACTTGCTTTTGAGAGAAAGATTGAAAGTATCTTAGTGAAAAATCAAGAGCTCAAGATAAATTTGATTTTTGTAACACTGACAACCAGTTGCTAAAATCAAATACCGCCTGAATGTAAACAGAATTCCTATACCTCATTAAATTTTCTGAAAACAAGGAACAAGAATAAGAATGGTGGTTTAGATCCACTAAAAGAAGATCAAAACCTGCATTTCATCCTATAATTAGTTCAGCTTTCAGAGAGCAAATGATTCTGTTCCATTGAACACATAACACATTTGCCTCTATGAACCCATTCTGGGTTCTTTCCTATATGCTGTGTGAGGCAAGATCTTGCTTTGCATTAGTGAGAACACTTAGATGACATCACTCTCAAATGTATCCATAAAAGAAATAATTCAGTTTCTTAATGTCCCCTTGACATTTATTTTTCTTTAACTGATTGCATTCCTAAGACCTCACTCAAGTCATAACCAGCAAAAAGTATTCTTCTTTTTTGTTGTTGCTTTTTTGTTTTGTTTTGCTTTGGTTTTAACACCTTCCTTTCTCCATCTTTTAACTTAGTCTATATTTGTTAAATACCTTGATGGTAACTTTTCCAAGATAAAGATCACAGCACTTTCATTATATGTATGGAAACCTAACTGACTTCTAGATGTTTAACTTTCCTAGGATAGATGTTCATGCACAAATGTCAAGAAGTGAATATTAGCTTTTTACTAACACATCATTACATCTTTCGTACAGTCATATAGTAATTCTGTATCCATTTTTGTGGGCCTAAATATTTATACTATATTTAGCTTTGATACATGTTGTCACTCTTTAACATCAGTAATGTCCTCAGTAATAATGACACATGTAATACCTAACAACTGCAAAAGTCCTATGGATTAGCACCTATCATTTGCAAAGAGGAGGAAAACTGTGCTTTAACATCCTTAACTTCATTTATTATTCTGGTTTCATCCTGATGCTTTTTTAAATATGAAATCACTTATGTTCTTTAACTGTCAAAAATGTTCTTTTCTACTGAATTAACTCCTTTGCCAATACAGAATACACATTTCTAAAATTCCTCTCCTGTACATTTTACACCTAAAAGTCTGGAATATCTTAAAGCAACTGGCTTTAAAAAGAATGCACAACCAGCGTATTCCAAATATTTTGAACTTTTTGTAATAGTTCGTAAAATTCTTCACAGACAGACAAAAAAAAAAAAAAAACCCCACACCCAAAAAAACCCCAAACAAAAAGGAGGCTAATTATTTTGGGGGGGGGAAAAAGCAAATCCTTCTTCTCCATCAAAGAAAATGTCTATCTGGAATAGAAAAGTAATTAAATATGGACCTGAACAAAAATCTCATGTTTTGTAAACCATTTAAGTTAAATGAGACAATTTTATCTGTAGGTCCTGGACAGAAATATAAATATTACTGGTCTGCATGCCATTTCTAATCATCTATGTCTTTAAAATTCCTAGAATATATTTCAGTGCATTATGAACTCAGATTCTCTGTAACTTAAAAATTCTATTTTATTGCTCTTGCTAGTTTGGGCAAAACAAAACCCACCTAAATGTCTAAATAAGATCTATTTTACATTTCTTACTGATGATGTTATGTTCCTGGCTAAATGTTTACATATCAAAACATTAAAGAATGTGCTGACAAAATAGTTGGAATCATTTCCTGAAGAGCTTGATTTTATGTGCCCACTCTGTAAACTCTAATGTTTAATGAATCTGGGGTCAGTCTATGTCTAATCTGACAACATGGCAGTTATCTCAGATTATATGTTCCCACTATTTATGTGCAAACAGGATGAGAGAGACCAAATAATGCCTCATATTAAGCAAGGCTACAGCCTGGATCAGTTATATGTGGCACTGAAGAAGCTGTATCAACCTACAGCTCATGTTCATAAACTCAATCAGATGTAAAAGGAATCTTTTGTAAACCATTTCTTCTTTTGAAAGGCCACTAAAGACTTGCAGAATATAAGTAAAAATAATCCACGTCTGTAATAAGAGTGGTACTATGTTATCCTGTACAGTGTGTGTAGAGAGTCAGGTAACTGAACATGACTAGAAAAGGAACTGGCCGAAGCAAGCTGGAAGCAAATGCCAGTAAAGACAAGATGGGGTTTAATACCAAATTCACGCTGGATGAAAGGTGTTCACATATAACTACTCTCACTGGCACTCGTTTTGCTCAGTGAGATAAGTACTTTTTGAAGGGAAGACCAGAGAAGGAGAATCTCTCTTAGAAGTCCAGCAGAGACAGAAATAAGAGACAGCTTTATTTTAATGTCTGTGCCCTTACATTTTTCATAATGACAAACTGTTTCCTAGGTTTGGAGAGCAGAAAGGTGTTAATTTTTTTTACTCAGATGTCTAGGGCACATGCCTTCATCATGGAAAATGCAGTTGCCAGTCCCTGTTTCCCTGAGTATTTAGTGATCTATATAAAGGTGGGTCTGAGAACAACAGAGCATCATAAGCATGTTGGGTCAGGGAAACCTCACTTCTAGTGCATAAAGCACAGTGAAATAGCAGTTATTGTGATGGCTTAATCCCAAATGAAAGTAATGGAAGACAGATTCATAAGGATTTAGAACAAGTATATGTGTTCTCTACCAATAATCATGAGGCTGGACTGAAAATCCAACTTAAACAAACAAAGCACACATACATCAAATATTGCAAGATTCATGACAAAATCTGGAGAGCTGGTAAGCCTGGTTGCAGCACCTGTGAAAGGTTAGTTAGCACATACACTTACAAGTGCATTACAGAAAGTTGTAGACACACTACAGACATAAAATATTTGCATATAAAACAGACAGGACATGCATTGCTGCAGGCACACTACAGGTGGTAGGTATTGCAGCTATCATTAATGCTCATCATGTAAACAATAAATTGATCCATCACTAAGTAAACATTCTGATAAACCAAAATTCCTAACCATAAAGAAAAATAAACTACCCCATTAGATGGCTACTACACTGCTTACTGCCAAGTATCTCTGGCTTTCTGCAGTTGAGATATGAAAAATTTATAGCTCAGTACTCTAATGTACCAAAAATGTTAGACATATTTTAACTGCAATTGCTTGATTTTCAAGTGAATTATCTTTGCATAATTAATGCAAGATTTAAAGAAATATATGTCTATACAGCCATTTGCAAAAATTCTGTCTACCAAATATTATAAAATACATTTCAGATTAGTAAATTTATCACTTGATTCAAAGTGTTATGGATTCAGTTAAAAATAGAAAACATAGTAAGAATTGTCTAATATAACTTGCTTTGGTGTACAAAGACATAAAAAGAACAATTGTGATTTCTCAAGATACCTTACACATTCACCTTTCTGCAAAACTTCTTCTGGGAAAGACATTGATTTAACTAAGCTAGTTTATGGGTAGCACAGAAAAACATGCATTAACACTACCATTGCTGTAGATAGCCTGCAGGTAAACTGAGGTCTTCCATTCCCAGGCTCATTTGATATCTTTAACTCTCAACGCCGAGGGTAGGATTTTCCAACACTAAGTTCTAGCATTGAAATTCTCAAAGCTGTAGTAGTGTTTAGTGTTGCAAATCTCAGTCTTGCCAGCGTGGTATGCTTCTGTGGCAGTTCTATATCCAATAGTATAATAAATCAAGACTTTGATTATTTGCCCCAGAATTTGTACTTTTTCCCTCCCTCCCCGCCACGAATCAAGATGGTTTAGGCTTAGCAAATACTGTATCTACAGAGCAAATAGCAAAACAAGTAAGAAATACTTAGTTTGTTTTAATCTTTCATATCCTCAAGCCTAGATTCATTCAATACTGAATGTTGATGGAATATGAATATTAGAAAAGGGATGGAATATGACAGTGCATATGGAAAATGTTAGGTTTCCTTTTCTATCAGAACTTTGTTTCAATTTAATTCTGACTAGAACATTTTAAAGAGTTAGAGCTGAACAGTTAGAAAAATGACAATCTTTATACATTGTCAGAAGTAATTCGTTACATAGTTCAAATAATTTCATTGCTGTTTATGATTTTATTTTAATTGTTCAGTAGTGTACATAGAATTTGATTTATGTGTCAGGGTTTTCTTATTAAATGCTTCTATTAGCATTTTCAAATTCATCTATAGGAAGATCTTTTAAAATGTCTAACACCTTTAGAGTGACATGGTATTAAAACATTTTGGAACTTGTAAATTTATAGTATTATTCATATAAAAGGATGTTTTATTAAACCATTTCTGTTTTTAAGGGCTTTCAATTTTGGGGCAGCCCATTTTTGCTAATTTGTGAGCTCAGCTTGATTTCACAAGTTTTCTCTGATTCTCAGAACCCCCACTAACTCAGTGAGTATTTGGAAATACTGCATAGGACTTCTAAAATTCGTGCCAAGAAATCCTTAAACTGGCTAAAAAGAACAAAACAAAAGAAAAACAAAACAAAACAAAAAGAGAAAACCCAAAACCTTATCAGTAACAGAAGAAATAAAAATTAGAGGCTACTCTTAAACCTCCATGCTGCAATATACGATGTTTTATATGTTAAGTGGTAAACTATGAAAATTAATTATTTAAGTCATGTATTCTACCTTGTTTGAGGCATAACATACAATATTCCTCTGAAATCAACAGGTCTCATTCAATGAAAAATCCACTCTGCAGGGAGATAAGTGGACTCTGGTGACACACAGGTCTCTGTCCTTCACATTTCTGAATACCAAAATAGAAAGGATGCATCAAACTTCACAGAATATTTAAAATATACTGGATTTGGGGGCAATATCTGTACATCAGAGGCAATAATTGAATGGCAAAATCTTTGCAAACAGTGCAAACGCTCTTTGGTAAAATCATTTGCTGATCAACAGAAGGCTGAGGGATGACCTCATCTCAGTCTATAACTTCTTCAAGAGGCACAGTGGAGAAGGGGGCAGGTGCTTATCTCCTCTCCCTGGTGATCTGCAATAGGACACAAGGAAATGAAATGGAGCTGCACTGGAAGAAGTCCAGACTAGACACTGGGAAATATTCCTCACTGAAAGGGTGACCAGTCACTGGAACAAGCTCCCTAGAGAAGCGGTCATGGCACCAAGCTTGTAAGATTTCAAGGAGTGTCTGGACGATGCTCTTAGTCACATGGATTAATTTTAGGCAGTCCTCTGAGGAGTTGGACCTCATAGGTCCCTTCTAACTTGAGATACTCTAAAGTTCTGTTTCTTTGGGATACTTTTACATTCTCTTTGATTATGCAGCTCAAAGGCTTCATAGAAGAGCTATCTGAGAAAAATAAAGTGATCCATTTCCCAAGGAAGTAAAAACTTTATGCATCTCTATTATTCCTTTTCTGTGTTATGAATGATCATTAGTATTAAATGTACAAATCTTTATATATTTACAACTGTTGCATGATCACTTAAATCTATCCTATTATATTTACATTTAATATTTACATATTTCATGGTCTTCACAATATTCACAAAATGTTACAGCTCTCAGAAGCCTCCTCAACATGGAAAAGAGCTGTGATTACATTCAAATCATGACAAGAAGGAACAGTTTCATTAGCAGTATAGTGTAACTCTGTAACATTGTATATCAATAGACAAATGCAAATGTATTGTTATGACTCTATAAGAAGTATTTATAAGAACTCTGCTAATTTGATAAATGAAGTCATAGTATTGGTTTCAGGGTCTTATTCTGGTTATAGTATACCCAGCCCAGTAAAATCAGAAGAATCACATTAAAGTACTCCAGGTTGTGAATTTTGTCAAAGGTCAAGAAAAATAAATTTAAGATCTCAATCTTGCCTTCCACTGTATCTGTTGCTACATATCTTGGGGAAAAAAAAAAAAAAAAAAAAAAAAAAAACAACAAAAAAAAAAAAAAAACCAACAACAAACTATTGAGTATTACTAATTATGCAATCTATATTAAAAAGAAAAGAACCGTACAGGTAAAATATCTTCAGTATTATTTTATATGAAGACTATGTACAAAAATAAAAGCTCACTTTGCCTAAAAAAATCAGGGTCAACATCTCTACCATTTGTTTCTGAAAAGTAAACCAGTCTTGCATTATTTTAAAAGACCAAGAACATACAACTTGTTCTGATTTTCACATAATGATTTGTATTCCAATTCTATGGAAACATTTACTGAAAAAAATAATTGAAGAAGGGAAAAAAAAAATTAAAAAAATCATCCAGCTGTACTTTGAATAGATTTTTGACTGGTGTAACTTCTGGACTAAGATTTATTTCCTACTTTATTCTAGAAGTAATAAAAAAGGACATTGTCAGCATTTTTCACAAAGATTTGTAAGGAGTTATTGTTAAATGTCATTGGTAATGGTTGGGTAAAGGGAATAATATTCATTTGATCAAGAAAGACTATGTTGTGAAATACTAAAATGTGTTAACACTATTGACTTCTCATATACACAAACCTTCACTTGTCTTTTATCATCCCTTCTCAGCAACTACAAAGCTGTGACAAAAAGTACTATGGTTCTCCAATCAGGTTATGCCCATAAATTCACACTCATGAATATCAGTTCAGCATTTTGAAAATGCAAAGGTTGCTAAAGTTATGATTCGATTAGTATTTATCTAAAAATTATGTATTATTTGAACTAAGGTCTCCAAGAATCAAAGTGCTACTTAATATAGTACTGATGCAAAGTTAATCAAAAAGCTGTTTGTTTCATTTCTGAGTCAATTTACATTTCTACTATAAAAGGGTCATCACTCCAATAATGGTTAAGAAGATTCAGACCATTAAACAATTCATATAGAAGAAGCTGAAGGAAACAAGTGCATTCTGTTATGAAAAATCCATTTACAGTATTACAATATTGTCTCACCACAATGCTATATAATGAGGACCAAACTTAAATCCCAAGCAGCATGAATAATGTAAGACTATGTGTGTTTATTTTCTTAATTTAGTTTTATATCTGATGTTTATCCAGCAGAGAAAAGATGTTTTTCCTAGATTCCCTGGATCTAGGCACAGTCTGAAATATGTGAAAACCTTAGATGGTTTATGGTACAAGAAAGGATAAAATCCTCAGATCAAAGTAGTTCATTCATTGTCGTATTACTCACTAGCAGCTTTTAGTGAAGTGTACTACAATACTTTCTATAAAAATAGGAGTGTCATATAATCTCTGAGCAGAATGAACTGGAATGGGGTTGTTTGGGTAACATTGACTGAAAAAAATATATTTTCCTTATGATATGTCCATGAAAGATCATGACAGTTTCATGACAATCTTATGTGATCAAAATAGCATACCATACACTGTATTATCATGTAATCCCTATCAAGGGAATTTACTGCAAAGGCATATGGTGCAGTCTCATCTCTCAGTTGCTGAAATGTTGCATCTTTATTTACTATTCACATGCAGATTGTGTAAAGGTTTCAAAGAGTGATAGATTTGTAACCTGACTTCTGAAGGTGAGCCTCTGTTAGTATCAAATCTTTAGCCTGAATTCAGATCAGAAAAATTACTTTGTTTGCCATTTCATCATACATTTTCCAGTACTGAAACTTGTAACACTGATGAATTTTGTACAATCATCTGTGCATTTTCTCATATGGCAGAAATTAAAAATGACCAATTGGCTATTTTGTTTTCAACTGGCCTTGCTAGACTATTCACAGAATGGTAATATCCACAGTCTTTTGGTACACAGTGACTCACAGCACTGCCTACCATTCAGTGCTTGCTTTCTTACTGAAGCTAAGCTTACACTGAAACAAGGCATCTACACTTTCTGTACTACTACAGCCACATCATATTGACCCTTAATTATAAAACTATACATAAACATGAGGATTTTTGTAAATGAATGGACCGGCTACTGTAAGAAAGCACAAATCCACCAGAACAAACAAAATGCAAAATATAATGTGCAAATCTAAGTTCTAGGGCTTATTTATGACCTTTCTTAACACAGCGATTAGAAACCCAAGACTAAGACACTGTTTTACTATATATATATATATATATATATATAGGCTATCCCCTTCCAAATTCAAATCACTATAACTTCATTGCTGCTATGATCTGGTCAGAAGTAGGCATATCACAATCTATGGTTAAATAAAATGGTGTCACACTCTTCTTTTAATCTTGCAAAAGCAAGGATAGCTTATCCTTTCTTCCTTTATTTATTTTACTCATCTTTCTTTAGTAAGTTTGTTTAAAAAGGGAAAAAAAAAAATGGCCTCATCATTTAAATTACTGCTGATAATTCATTAAGCCAGCATCTGTTACTAGCTCTTTTTACAACATATTCACATATCTCTGTACAGCTGAGTGAAATCTGTTACTTAGATGGATTTTTACAATTACTGTTCATAAATATATTTTTACTTTTACCCACTGCCACAGCATACTTGAAGGGTGAGCAGATGTAGAGTCAACTCCTGGTATGTGATTGGCAGCTGTTCTCTTTTCTAATGAAGAGCTACAGATCAGATAACAGAATATACAAAGTATCTTGATCTAAATGAAAAGCAAAACAGATCAAGGAAGACTAAATGAGCAACTAGTATGTAATACGCCATTATTGCCCCAATCTTCCCTTTCAGGAAGGAGAATGACTAAGCTCTTAGTCATGATTATCATTCAAATTGAGTATACACATTGAACTACCATATGCTGCTCAAAAGCAAAATATAGGTGTTCCTTAACATTTCAGTGTGCTCTGATTTAATGTTACTGTGTTAAATAGTGATCAGTCCTACAGTCAAACACATATAGTATTAAAAAATAAGAAAGTAAATTAAATTGGACACCTTTGGTATTCACCTCAAGTAATCCATTACTGGACAAGAAATTAGTTGATG
Source organism: Todiramphus chloris collaris (assembly GCA_025345505.1). NCBI lineage: Eukaryota > Metazoa > Chordata > Aves > Coraciiformes > Alcedinidae > Todiramphus > Todiramphus chloris. The sequence continues at coordinate 22,166,847 of JANVCC010000035.1, forward strand.
AGGTTAATCTGCTGATACTCAGGTATTTGTTGTTTGTCACAGGAGTAGAGAGAGTCTAAAAGTCTAAATAAGGAACAAGCACCATAGTGTAAACCAGGTTTAGCTACACTTCTAAGTAATATTTTATTGACAAAATAAAAACCAGAATAGGCATCAGACAGATATGTACACAGTCACTTGACAATGCAGTAAAAATACAAACTCTAAATGTTTTTGATTCAGTGCACTAATCAGCGTTCAAGAATCTATCTTTAAGCAAGATGATGCAGTTGTTCTCTTAACATTTGAAAAAATATCTCAAAACCATTTTTTCCATCCATGTTCCATTTCCTTACTGATACACAGCAATTAAAATTTTTCATTGTACAAATTATTCTTAGTTAAAATATTTTAAGGGAAATGTCAGTTAATGAGATTAGATCAATTTATTTATTTAAAATCAGCTAGATAGTAATAATTCTTTGCCTGCCTTATAGGGAAACATGGGAAAAAATCATAGGGATTAGGAAACAGTCACATGGACAGAAAACTGCAAGAAAACGTCAAATAAAGAAAAAAAATCTGAAAGGAAAATTATATAGGAATAAAAATATTGGAAGATACAGAATACCAGAAGAAATCTGGTAACAAGTGCACCATAAATTAGGTGTGGATTTGCAGTAATTTACACCATGAAACAAAAAAAAACAGTGTGATTTGCAGCTGAATACATGATGTCATCACATTACAAAATAACTAGGATTACTTAATTCTATATATTACTGATAAATTAGTACACACAAACCCTGCATTTGTTTATGTGCAGTAAAATAACTAGAACAAGAACAGTGAAATGCCACTTCACATATTGCTGTATATTTTATAGATACAGCTTAAAAATACTTTGGACTTTGTATAAGTAAACTGGCTAGTCACCAGGGTCAGTTGATATTCATATGATGCTAACATGATGGAGGCTTTTTATTCACTAAATATTCAATTAAAACTTTAAATTATTAAAAAAAAAAAAAACCAAAAAAATAAAGGAAAAAAAAAAAAAAAAAAAGGAACAGACCCGATTTGAAATAAGTACAGTTATCATTTTAAAGTGCTGTCATGCAAAATCATAAATCATAAAAAATGAGGACTCCAGAATGACACAATACATATTTGGGAATTTTACTTCCAGGGATGCTGGTCCTATTAGCGGCTGGAGTATGTTATGCTTTTTCTTGGAATGTATTCCCTGAAAAGGAATACAATTCTCACACTGCAAAACTGCTTTGCAATAGGAAGCAAAGCTCTTTAAATCACAGCAGTCAGTGGCTTAAAAGCATGTTCTTACACAAAGTAAAATTCTTACATAGATAAACTCAAAGTGCAGAAGAGTAAGAGTGAAAATGTAAATTGATTATGTCCTTTTGAGAAACTTTGCCTTTTAGCCTGAAAGTTTTAAGGCACACCTCCATCCACGCTTGGATCTACAGTGGTTTTAATAGGGCTAGGTTTGTATGAGTTAGGTGTGGAGCTGCATCTCATCAGTTACTGGAAACCAGGTTTTTCTTTCTCAAAGCATTTGTTACACTATGAGTGAGAAATATTGAGTTGTTAGTCAGAGGGTGTTAAATACCATACGTCTTCATTCCCTGACAATGGCACACAAACTCCATGTGTAATCTACATCTAGGACTTTTGCATCTTGCTGAAGTTTGGACATTGTTTGTAGGAGATCAAACCTATTTGGGCAAGAGAAATAGCAAACACAGAAAACAAGGTTCCATATGTTTAGAATATATGGCTTTACCAGAGAGGCAGGAATGGAAGCAAAATAAGTTCTTGTTCTATGTTATCTTATTATTTTATCCAACAACTGTAGGATACAAAAACAAAAATAGTCATGGGAACAAGGATAATAATCTCATATGCTCTCCTCCCACATGCAAGTACAGAGTTGCTCATAAATATTATTACTTTTTTGTTTCATAATAACTTTAGCATGAAGAAAGAACTTGGCAGATTCATTGAGCTTAATTTGGAGTCTGTTTATCTGAAGGCTAATCCAGGACCATCCCCCCTACGAAAGAGTTTATGCTTGTCAATGAAATAAGTTTAATAACTAACATAATCAGATCAAATTCAATGACCTAGTTTTTGTTTGTACTAGTAATATCTTGAGGACTAGTGCTTTCAATACATTTTATCAGGGAAGAGGTTTTTAATACGTTAATGAATCAGAAAAGAAATTATGTAACCAGCTCAAATAAAAACCAAACACATTTTTCATCAGTGTTTGCCAGCATAACTTCTGAATGTACATCTCAAGGTGCTGCAGGGGCATTAGGAAGTGCTGAGGGATCTTGGCTAGTTTATCCAACCTTTAGTACACAGTTCAACAATAATTAATCTGTAAAACATTCCAGGCTTTTTTTATTCACCTTATATCCTCAAAGGATGAGAACAAAATAGCTGAATTATAAAAGTGGATTAGTAAATTACTCTGTTTTCTCTATCTACTTAACCACAGTGGGTGGTCTGCCCCCAAAATCTGTCTGCAAGCTATTCAGCTGGCAAGTACAAACTACTGTCTGTTGAAAGTACAGCACAGCTGTATGAATGTCATGAAGGATCCTTTTCCTGCACATATCACATCCCAGTTGCTTAACCTACACTGAGCTAGGAAGGAAGCTGCATCAGACAAATGAAGTAGTTAACATGAGTTAATGTTTTATATACTCCTGTCCATTTACTAGCATTTTTTTTTTTTCAAAATAAAGTAAATGTCAGTGAAATAACATGAGTATAATAGACAGAGTGTTATTTAGACAATCACGCTTGTATTTGAGCTGTGGCTTAGAGGAACTTGTAATAGTGCCTGCAAGTATAAATTCAAATAACTTCACACTGTAGACAGAAGTCTAAAGGATTGCACTGAAGAGTAACATAGACTATTGTTTGTATACTCAGCTAGTTTCATCCTTTGGGTATTCCAGTGTTTTGAGCTCATGAGAGAAAAAAATTGTCAAAGAGAAAATGCAAATCATGTACACCTACTACTTTTTGGTGTCCAGAAAACACCCAGCAGAGCTGAAAAATTAAGTGAATGATGCTGATCAATAAATGCCAACGTGCTTGGAGAATTTACTTATTATGTACATTTCTAGTGAACAGATGCGTGAGAAAGACCAAATAAGAAGATATCTCCTTTTGTTTAAGCTTTTTCCTTTTTTTTTTTTTCCTTCCCTGTCATTAAGCATAAACTGAAGGGAGTCTTTCTGTTAAAATAGTTTGAAAAGAAAGACCATAAAGCTACAGGGAAAAAAAAAAAAAAAAAAAAAAATATTTCTAGATAACTCACAGAGCTTTTTATAGTCATATGGGCTAATGTTCCTTAAGTAACTTCTGGGCTTTCCATCCATTTTTCTTTCCTCCACTTTTCTTTGGAGGATGAAAGATTGGTGGACAACAGCAGGCAGCGCAAGTAAAATACAAAGCATGGAATCTGTTAATAATGACCACCAAAGGAAATCTGGTCTTCTGGCAGATACAGCAGATGGCCAGATATTGCAGTGTGATTAATAAAGAGACATTTATAGGAGCCAAGATTTTGCTGGGTGCCAGAACAGCAATGGTCAGCAGGTGAATACTAACTTGAATTGGTTTGGGTTTTTTTTTTTTTTATGTTGGCTTTTCTCATTGGCAGATTTTTTTTTTTTTAATACCAAAGGTAAAATTACAGGTGTCTTCTCTCTCCATCCCCAATATTAGGTATCTAACTCAATACTCGGCCATTTAAAGTGTTAGTCTATTATCTCCAGGTGCTTACACTGCTTTGTTTGAGGTTAGTTATTTATATTTGGATTTTAGCATCAAGTTAATACTTAAACATTTTAGACTGCTATTTTTCATTTTAAAGTGTACTTAACTTAAATACTTTCAATGTGTATGCTAATTATTCATTTTGCTAATTTCTGATACTTATAAGGTTAAGGTAATTTCCAATTCCATGACTATCTTATTTAGAAACTAATATGAAATGTAACCTTAAGACAGTCCTTTCATTTATGCAGAAGTATATCCACTAAGAGCAAACACATAAGTGTTCTGTTTGTATTAGGAACACTTCAGTTACCAAAAATGCAGACAAGTCAGCTGGTACTTTCATTAAAAACATGTTCTAAAAAAAAAAAAAAAAAAATATATATATATGTCTAAAAGAGATTAATTTATCTGGAAAAAGTCATATTGCTAAGCCTGATGAGAAGCTGAACATCTGTCATGTCCATAAGATAAGAAATCAAATGTTGAATTTGGGAATGACATTTTATACTTTACTACTAAAATAAATAAATATATATAATGAATTAACACATAACAACTTATTTTTATATAAAAAACATAAATTGTTATAGGAAAGTAAAAAGAAAATTATAGATATAATATAAAAACTAAAGAACAGCACAAAATGTATTATGATCTCTTCACGTTTCTCACATGTGTGAAATGACATCAACCAAAGATTACTTCTTTCTTTATATCTCTTTCATTTTTTTCTTTTCTTAGATGCAACTTTTGTTCTTTATTCTTATCCCAAATACGACATTTAGATTTTTATTAGCAAAATCTGTATAGAAGAGGTTTCCTTCACACCTGAGGATATCAGCAAATACAGACATGGCTTATTTTGCATATCATAAGTTTACATAAGAAAATTAGGCATCTCTGTTACAGCCAAACTGTGGTGTTGGGCAAACTTTCCAGCTGTTTATGATGCAAAGCTAGAAATACTTTCATAACTGGTGTAAAGAAAACAAGTTGGTTTTTGTTTGGGGTTTTTGGTTTTTGGTTGGTTGGTTTGGTGTTTTTTTTGTTGTTGTAATTATAATATATTAACTATATGAAAGGGAAAACATTAATTAACTCTCTGTATCAAAGTAAGAGCTACTCTACTGACATTTAATATTTCACTTCTTTCAGAGAAGTGTAACATTATTAAGAGTTTCACCTCAGCCACAAAAGGTTGTGCTAATGAAAAAGTTACAAGCTAAGCTGAAGAAAAGGGTTGAACACAGGGCACTCTTGTTTTGCAGTAAGAATACAAACTCACAGGATTAAAAGCAAAACACAAGCCTGAGAAAGCAGAAATGTGTGTCCTAATGCTAGACTCTCAGCCTGACAGGAAGAACCCTGGTATCCCAGCCCAATGGTTCTTTATTTATTCTACACAAGACAGTCACTGGATAATGCTTGGTGGTTAAGGGGGTTGCAGGAGCAAGAATTTCAAGGCTCTGCTAAAACTAAAAAGACTTAAATCCCAGTTTGCCTGTACAGCTAAATTTGTTCATTGCTAATCTATGATGGCATTAGAGAAACCCATACAAATGGCATAGAATATTTTAAAGTAAGATGAAGGAATTAGGGAAAAAAAGGAAGGAAAATACCTATTCTGAGAATCTTTGTTCACAGTTGTGGGATTTTGTATAACACCAGAGCTTAAGGATGTAGGATGGTAGCAGCAATTTAATGCCTTTGTATATATCCACCAATAAGTATAAATGCTCTAAAGATTAGATTCAGCTGAACTGTTTTGATGATATCAATGACGCTTAAATGATAGATGAGTACTTTTTTTAAAAGGGGATAAACAACTGTATGTCTTTGAAAAATCTTAACAGTAGTTCTGTAATTCTACAAACACCTACTGGGTTAGAGTAGCCTTCAAGAAAAAGATGATCCTTGTTCTACAATTATGAAATTTCTTATGAGGCCTCTACCTCTTCTTCTTTCACAAGAACATTCTACTTTTTACCTGTAAGAAAAAAAATCTTAGCAGTTAATTTTCTTTTTCAGTTTAACTCTAAGAATTTATTTTACATCTGCCACACCTAATTTCAATCCCCTTAACTGTCAACTCATCAAAAAGACAAAACAGGAAGTGGATGAATTTTTATTATCACACTAACTTAGGTCACACAAAAAGTGAAACAGTGACTTGAACAGGATCAACCTTGTGTGAACATTTTATAGTCTTGAAAGGTCTATCTTCTCATGCATATGGGCTAAAAACATTATTCCAGAAAACATTTCAAAGTGATTTCTGATACCTCTTCAGTTTGGAAACTGAGGATGTGCTGCAATTTAAGTAAAAATGAAGTAAATTGTTCTTTTTTTTTTTTTTTCTTTTCTTTTTTTTTTTTTCTGTAGACAGAAAATAATAGACCAAAGGTTTCCTGTCTCATGGTAGCTAGTTACCAATCTGTAGAAACTATGACAAAATGTTTTTTTCTAGAACTATTTAATAGAAAAATTGAATTTAATGGTATCAATAGTAAAACTAGAATAACAAATAAAGATTAAGAAATTTTGATTTTGTCTATCATCATATGGACACTACTACACTCATACTGATATATGTCCTTCATATCAGAACCTGAAAGCTTGTTAATAACAACAATCAACATTTAAAAAAAAAAACCAAACAAACAAACCACAAAATAACGAAAAATAACCAACCAACAAAAAAAAAACCCACAAGCCCAAACCACCACAATGGATGCTGATATAATGAGGACATTTCAAACAACATCCTTCTGACCTTACTGGTAAACCAACATGAACTGTATTGAAAGAGGAACAGGTCCGACTAAACAAATAACCTGACTGCAATTTGCTGCAACCCATTAGCTGGTATCAATGCAGTGAAGGCCATGAAAATTGAAACATGGTTCATTAACTGTGTGTGGGGGTTTGATAAGCAACTCTGATACCTATGTTCTCTCTGTCGACCAAGAATAATCTGCACTGCAGCAACCTGATGACGTGTTTCAGTGCATAGCTTATTGACCACCTGCTGCTTAATATGCTACAGATGATACTTTAACAAGAAGCCACAAACAGAAAAGAAAAGCCTCTCATCTGATCTTCAATTCTCATTACCAGAAAATCAGTTACTTGACTGAAGTAGTTTAGAAGACTTTAGTCCACAAGAAAACTCTTTTTGCCCATCCCGAACTTCACAACAAAATCTTTACATGTAGATATTAAACAGGCTAAGTCAATTACAATGTTTCCACTAAAAACATATGTTAATTTGCTGGAAGAGACCTTAAGACAAGGTTACTGAGAAATGTGAGGCTCTTTAATGAAATACAGAGTGGGACACAAAGAGGCAATGGTTATATACTGAAACATGGGAAGTTCTGACTGGATACAAGGAAAAAGAACATAACTATGAAGATAGCGAACATCAGAGCAAGTTACCCAGGGCTGTTTCTGGAATATGTCCTTAGAAATTTTTCAAGATACATCTGAACACAGCCCTGATCAGGGTTCAGTTTGAATTTGGGGTTGACCCCACTTTGAGTATGAAGCTGGATTTGACAAACTCTTGCCCAGTGTGAATTGATTCTATGCACACAGGAATGACAAGCAATGACTTCTGAAATTTTTAAATATTGTTTTGTAGATGTATAATCCACATGCATAGATGTGTAATTTAGATTTTTAAAAGAAAAAAGGAATCAAACTCAATTCAGGTTATCTAGCACCTACTGAAGGGATAAAATCATTTTTTGGTCCTCTAAAGCCGACAAAGAGAGGTAGATTCCTCCAGAGACTAATTCAGAGGTAAGATGTTTTTACACAATGATATGCCTTTAAACAACTAAATTCAAGCTCTGTGTTATTATGGAATATCAAGAACCACTTATTTATAATCCAGTTTTAAACCAAGACCATTCTGACAGCAAACATTAAATCAGAAATGTGAAAACTGATTTTTACGTTGCTGATGAGCAATGATAAAATAAGCACCAAACTTTATATATAAAATGTTTAATACGTAAGCAAACTCCTCAGGTCCCTTCCAACCTGAATTAGCCTATAATCCTAATTATGACTCATCATGGTGTCTAAATGGTTTAAGTACCACCCAAAGTTTTTTCTAGTCACTGTAAAATTTATAAGCATGTCTTCCCTTACTGTGCCCTTTGGAGACTCTCTGGTGTATATTGAAGACGAGAGCACATTTTCCTTATAACTTGAGATCTCATAAGACCTTTTTTTATAAACAAGCTATTTTCATTAAACTTATATGTGTATTGTTTATCATCATTGGAAATTCCGCTTTGCAATCAGATTTAGCACAAATAGAATCATAGAATCATAGAATTGTCAGGGTTGGAAGGAACCTTAAAGATGATCTAGTTCCTACCCCCCTGCCATGGGCAGGGGCACCTCCCACTAGAGCACGTTGCTCAGAGCCCCATCCAGCCTAGTCTTAAAAACTTCCAAGGATGGGGCTGCCACCACCTCTCTGGGAAACCTGTTCCAGTGTCTCACCACGCTCATGGTGAAGAAATTCTTCCTAATGTCTAATCTGAATCGACCTATCTCTAGGTTTAATTCATTCCCTCTAGTCCTATCACTGCCCAACAGACTAAAAAGTCCCTCCCCAGCTTTCTTGTAGGCCCCCTTCAGATTGTGACTGGAAGGTCACAATAAGGTCTCCCTGGAGCCTTCTTTTTTTCTAGACTGAACAAGCCCAACTCTCTCAGTCTGTCCCCATAGGAGAGGTGCTCCAGCCCTCTGATTATCCTCGTGGCCCTTCTCTGGACACGTTCCAGCACATCCATATCCTTCCTGTAACAGGGACTCCAAAACTGGATGCAGTACTCCAGGTGAGGTCTCACAAGAGCGGAGTAGAGGGGGAGAATCACTTCCCTCGATCTGCTAGCCACACTTCTCTTGATGAAGCCCAGGATATGATTGACTTTCTGGGCTGCAAGAGCATACTGATGGCTCATGTTGAGCTTCTCATCACAGAAGAATTAGCAGGCACATATATAAAAGCAAGGGGGTGCAGAGCAAAACACCATCTTTGATTTGTGTCCATATACAATCACCCTAAGAAGTAATTGAATTTCTTTCTTCAGTTAAGATCAAATTCAATGCCAAGAAACATAAAGGTTAATTCATTCTAATTTTTTGCCATGTAGAGACAAGCATGTGCACCGTTAGAATTATTTTTTTTTTAGCAATTTATTGATATTTATCTTTTATTTTCCTAGAAGCCACCTTAAGTAGACAATTCTGAGATCAGTTTTACTTTTCCAGAGAATAGTATAGGTCTCCTATAAAGAATATATGCTACTCTAGTATATTACACTCATTCACTTAAGGTTAAAGGAGAAAACTATCTTGAAATTCCTTTTCTTCTCTGGGCCTCAACTAATATGTCTCTATACTGGGTACACAGTAAACATTTGAAATAGAACTTGAAAACTGCTTCTCTGATAAAGGCTTTTCTGCCCACTTCGTTTGCTTCAGATGAAATTAAAAATCTAATTTTTAAGTTTTATGACCACAACCAACATGCTTTATAAATTTTATATTTTTATTTAAAGTAAGCATTAACCTTGTGCAGCAGTGCAATCATTTTCCACACTAGGACACATGCATCAAATAAAAAAAACTCTTGAAGAAATCTCCAAAAAATTACACTGGAGTTCATATGTTACGTTTAAAGAAGGTAACTGCATATACATTGTGCAAAACCCAAAATGCATAGTGAAGTTTCACCATGCTTTGGAGCATTAAATAGAATACAGGATATAAAAGTAGAAAAAACTCTGCTCTAACAGTTATGTCAGACAATATTATGTGAGTGGGAAAAATGAAAAGAATGTGTATCTTAGATGATTGTGTATTCCTGTAACAGAAAAAATTGTTCTCTAATATGCATTTGATGACTTCACAAAATATATATGTGAATTATTTCACATAAAAGTTAAGAAATAATAAAATAGAATTGGTATAGGAATTTAGGAGTTTACTACAATAATGCCCGTAATGATGATAACTTTATGCTCCAAAAGATGTATTTGTGGGTTTAGCTAACTCACAATATTGCAAACAATGAAGCTCAATATCCTGATATCAGCATACTCACTGAAGGAATATTGCACACCACCCATAATCAGTTCCAAAATTTTGAAGAGCAATGTTTAAGAAGAGAGAGTTGCAAGAAAATCAGGAGAAATGCAGCGTATGATCATTTACTCCATCAATAATGTGAGCTAATCATAGAATCATAAAATCATTAAGGTTGGAAAAGACCTCTAAGGTCATCAAGTTCAGTTGTCAACCCAACATTATCATGACCAGTAAACCATGCCCTGAAGTGCCACATTTGCACATTTTTTTCTTAAGCACACTCAAGCACTCAGTGAGAAATCCCATTTTCCATTCAGTAATCAAACTAAACATATTTGCCAAAGAAACAATTAGGTAGAAATATAAGACATACATGTCTCTTTCAGAAGGAAAGAATACTGTAGATACCCCATGTCCTAGATAAGCTTCCCAAAAGAGTTAATCAATGTAAAAGTGATTAGGTTTTTGATGCCAAGAGCTGTTATATGTTCAACGATCTGCTAAGTGTGGGTCACGTAATTTAGAGCTGCCTGGAGCAAAACTGAAGTAAGTTTTTTCTAGGATAAAAATCAGAAAAAAAAAAACCAAACCAAAAACCAAACCAAAAAAAAAAAAACAAACCCAAAACCCAAACAAAACTCAAATACTTTCTCATCTATTTTCCATCTGGCAAGTTTTGTAAAGTCGTTACAGCAGAGGGTACACTGGTACAAGAATGTTTTCATGAGAAGATAAACATCTAGCTCAAAATCTATAAAGAAAATGAGGGGGGAAAAAAGCCCAACAGCAGTATGCAACCTATAAACACCATGCAATCAATTAACTTCTTTATGAATCATTATTACAGAAAAATCACATTAGTAACATAGATATCTTCAACAGTAAATAGGTCATTTCCATAAATGGAAGCAAAAGCATGAAAAAAAAAATTAAATCTGTCTTTACTTCATGTTTTTCTTCAAAAGAAAATAGAACTTGGCTACGTTAACTGATAAGATGAAGTCTCTAATGACTTCTAACCTCACCAATAAGCTTAGTCAACATCTGGCATGATATCCTACACTTGGAAATCTTAGTCCTGACTGGATAGATTTAGGCGTGAAGCCAGAAAAAGTGGTGAATCACTCTGCATCTCACCAATCTGATATTGTTACAACAGAAGTTGAGGAAAGAGAGAAGTTGTTTGTTTTAAGCCACATAAAAGGCACAAAATTAAATAGAAATTTTCATTGTTAGCACAGTCATATTTTGATTAACTTTAAGTTGTTGCAACTGTATATATTAAATAGATTATTATATACGTTAAAAGTAACTGCATATGTTAAATGAGATCATACTTCACTAAAGAAGTCTCTCACATGGAAAAAATAGAAATACCTTTTAGTTGTATAAAATGTTGGCATAGATTTAGACTCGTTTTTGTGGTGAAAATCTTACTACACTAAATTTATTAGGACTACTGTGGACTTTATTCAAATAGTTTGAATAAATCAGTCAACAGTGAATACCCACAACAATAAAGTAATTCAGAGAGAACAAGTACATATGGCTGGATAATCGCTTGATATAATTAAAAAAACAACTGCCTTAAAGGAGATCTATACATTGCTAGCAATATCACAAAAGAATACCAGCCAGATTACTTGTATGAATATAAGCTTTTCAAATTTATTTTAGGGCAAATTTTGTCTTAAGTCATATGTCTCACCCATATTATTTCCTCCTGTAATTCAACTAACAGCCCAAACTAGAGCAATTACAGAAGAGAAAGCCTTCTGCAATTGCATATCTAATATTTTTTTTCCCTTTCATAAAGATTTCAATTTGAATCTGAGTATCCAAGTAAATTACAAACTCATCTACATAATTAGAACCTTGTTTATGCTACAGAGACCTGAACAGTTCAAGTTACAGGTGAAGCAAAAGTAACTTGGTAGTCTGACTCTCCAAAGTAAGTAACATTTATGAATAAACAACATTTATGTTACAGTCCATCAGTAGTTGTCTTTCAGTTTTCAGAATAGACATTTAAAATCTCCAGACTCATGGCTTATACTAAATGTGTCATTGACAACAGAAGTTCATCAGAAGGCAAAAAAAATCTAATCAGCATGCAAATATAGAAACTTTCACAAAACCATATTAAATAGATTTGGAAAGTTTGAGTGCACAATAAACAAAACTTCATACTTGTAAATATTTTCTATAAGAAGAAAACAAACTGCTAATATGGAATTATTTTGAAACATCTTACCTCTTTTTATACTTGATAGCAATACCATGGCTTCTTTTCAAATTATATTTCTCATAGTTGAATATCAGGAAAGACTAAAAGGGATATATAGTTTACTATCCACTAAGTCTTCAAAATTTAGTTCAGGTAACTAGTTTGTATTCCAGGGTGAGGAGCAGCTGCCCTGTGAATGAGACTGGAATCTCACTGTATATCATCCTAATCACATAACTTAATACTGGAGATGATGAAGGGATCTGCAGCACATTTTGATGTCATGGCTCCTGCTGGTTGATAACTCCATTCTTTAAGTATTGCAAGCACCAGTGTAGTTTTCCTTTCATTGGCACTTTTATGTTAGCATTTTTGTTTATTTATATGATAAAATGAATTATTTTTTGTATCTTTCAAGTTACTTCATGAACCTTTTCCCATGGAAATACTCCACAAAATGATAAAAAAAAAAAAAAAAAGTGCATTTTTACTGGGTTATTTTTTCAGGATGAATTTAAATCCTTGCTTTTCAAACTTTAATAGTTTAATCTTCAATTTAAATAAAACACAAGTACATATTTCAGAACATGACTTGCATCATATATGTATATATATATGTATATAAGATGGGTAGAATTTAAAAGTCAGTATATACCAGTATTCATTGCCTTTAAATGGGATGACTTTTTTGTAAATGTTGTCATCTGAAAGCAGATCACCGCATCTACTGTTTGATATAAATACAAAGATTTTAACCATTAAATGTGACTCAAGGTTTCACTATCATTTTTTAAGTGGATCAAGTCTTTGGAGCCATTTGCACATTTAAAATCTTCATTTTTTACTCAAAGGGCATAACTGACTGAAAATGCTCATAAAGGCTGTAAGGAAAAAATAAATCTTTTAAACATAGAAAAATACCTATAGTTCTCTCCCTTCCCATGAGACACACTGAAGATGAGCTAAAACTGATATAAAAGTAGATTAAAACTAGAATATGTCATAGAACTGTCTTTCACTTCCTACTTTGAAGTAAGATGTAGTCTTTGCTTTAAAGAGGTATGCTCTGTGAAGCAGTGAAAATGAAATTACTTTCAGTTATAGATGTAATAGAATGACAATTTTAAACAAAAATTATTCAGTACCTATAGAAATACCTCTGTACCGTATCCATTTCAATGGAACTCAATACCAGAAATTACTGTATTTTGAGTAGCTCTTCTGTATACTACATTAAAATATTAGTCCAGTTACTTTATGTGTTTGTTCTACAAGGAAACCCTTTTGCCCTTAAAAATGCCTGTATTCTATCAATTTCAGCATGGATTTTTAATGTGTATTTTTACGGGTAGTAAAGCCATCTGAAATATGTTCTTAAGACAGAAAAATTTTAAAGTCACCCTAATGTTCATTTTTTATGAACAAAACATACTGAGCTCTTCAACCTTCTTACTTGAGGAACTTTAAAAAAATATATAAATAAAAATCATGCTTCTCATAGAATTTTTACCATCTTTCAACAGCCTTGTAAAGTCCTGCATGCTTAAATTATATGAGCTTCTGAATGTGAAGTTCAGAAATGAGGATTCCCACTACTGATACAAGAATCCTACATGCAAGAATTACATTTCTTTTGCATATCTTTTCATCCTAGTTAATTAATTTTGTATTCCTTTCTGCATTATATCACACCTTTGGATGCAGAAAATGCTTCACCTAAATATCCTGCTTCCCATAAAAGAGGGAAAGGAGCTTGAAGAAACTTAAAACAGAATATCTCTATTTCTCATGTAAATATTCTAGCAATCAGCCAGTACAAGAAATATATAATTATATTTATACAAAATATTAAATTTGGTCTTGGCTACTATTGTCTTCCTATCATTTCCAAATAAATTTTTTAAATGAAAAAAATATCAAAACCAAAACAACCAAAAATGGACATAAAGTCAAAACTTGGTGCTCTTCATCCCATGAAAAGAAACATTGCTCTTCATCTTACTAGTGTAAACTTAAAATCTTGATGCACTATAGGTGTGCCCATAGTTTTATATTGTCTAGTTCTGGAGAGCTCACCTAGACATGGATTTGTTTTTGTTTTTCCTAGTTAGTAAATTTATTTGTTTAGGGTTACCTTTTAAAACTCAAAGCTCTGAGTTTGAAAGTCTACTCTTGATGGTTATCTGAAAAGAAGAGTATACAAGCATCTCTTCATCCTGGATCTCCTACTAGTTCTAGCTCCCATGCCACTTGCCTTCTTTTAGATGTATTTTTGAGTGTTTACTATAATGTTATTTTTAATAAACCTGGTATTAATAATACTACACTCAGAAAAACCTGGGTCACTTTGATGCTTGTTCCCTTACGTATCTTAAATACAACCAATATTTTGATACAAAGACTACTTGTATAACTTCTAGAGGTATTCTTACACTCTCCAACTGAAAAGAAAAATGCTACTATTGCTTCTCACATTTTTCAGTAATGGAGGAAACACAAAGGTGTAAGCCAACAAAATTGTTATCCTAGTAGTAGATGCTAGGATACTACAGGGAGTTTCAGCTTAATTACTGATAACTCACTGGGACAGCTGTGTCTCATTACACTCAACATTGACTATAAAGGACTAATAGGGATAATACTCTTCTAGAAGACCCAGTGGTCTGGAGATAGGTGCTGAAGGAAATGAATTATACAAGCTAGTACTGAAACCAAGGGAAAAGTCATGCCTGGCACTATTTGTCTCTGCTTTCTTTTGCTGCTTCTTAAAGTGATACAGAGCATAGCTTTTGTTCATGGCTTCTTCAAATGAGAAGGAGCCCTGTTTTTCTGTAAGCAACAGCAAAGAATATGTAAAGTATGTAACTATAAGGGAAAAATGGAAAGGAATGCTGACTCTTCCTAGGTAGTATGGCTGAACATGGCTTTATAACAGCAGAGATTTTGTCTTGAGCCTGGCCTGTTATTGTTGATTCTGTCAGGTGAAGGTTCTATCTGGAAAGCAATACATCTCAAACTCATTTGTTGGCAGAAGCCAGCTGTGATTAGTATCTTCCAGTAAATTTGTGTGTTTTTCTGAGTTAAAAAGCCTGCTCAGTTCTGCTAAATTGCCTCTGTCTCTGTTAAATTGCTTGATTTTAGAAACTGGCAATGAAAACACTACAGTTTACCTTAAACTTTTTTAGGGCAAAGTAGGACTATTTATTTAGGCACAGAGTAGTCTCAGCTAGTAGTGGGTGATTGCTATTGCCTTATAGTTCAGATAAAAGATTTATTTCTAATTTTTAAGTCTATTTGATGTAAACCTTTTTTTACTGTGTCCATGCTTTATCTATAAATATATATCGACATACAAACATATAGATTTGCACATTACACATACACTCATCTGTGTTATGAACACCTCATCTAGAAAAGGCATAGTGCAAGTTTTCATCGATATAGCTGGACAAAAAAACCAATAAATCAAAAAAATAAAGGAAAGGAAGCTTGGTCTCACATCTCACAGACACAGGAAAAGAAAAAGCATTGGCTTGGAGATCATTGATCCAGTCTGGTCGAAGGCTTGAACAGCAAAACATTTTATACTTAGAAATTTGTGTTATCTCAACACAAATAGTCCTGCGATGGAAAAAATCTAAAGGCAGAAGGGTAAAAAGGAATGAACAGGCCACACAATTATGTTTTATCTTCAAACTCATAGTTCTTGTCTATCTTACAATAGAAGTGTAGAAGTTGGCATTCCTTTTATAGTAGTAGTTTTAAGTTAGAGCTTAACAAATTTATAACATGAAGTGTATGACAAAGTTGTCTCTGAGAGAATGGGACTGATGGGAGGCTTCTTGCAGTCACTATTATTTTTATTGTATGAAAAAAATAAATCTCAAAGATCATTGTTTTCAAAAGGTTATTTACATCTAAAGGTTTGTTGTTGTTGTTGTAGTTTCCTTCAGTAAAACTATGCAGCATGAAATAAATGCTCCTATGTCTTTTAAGAATGTCTTTATACCAACATGATTTGACTTGTGGATTATATTGAAAATAAAGCCCAGTCATGTCATTCCACTCTTAAAAAATAGACCTGGAAAACATACTATGAAAAAAGAAAAATAGTTTAGAATGCAGATTTGGTATTCCTTTCCTCTTCTGTTTTTCCCTACATACAACATCTTAGGTTTTGCTCTGAAGTTTTCATTTTCTCTGCTCTAAATCTACTGGGGGGAAAAGCCTTAGGAACTATATTTTACAGTTGTCTCCATCTGATATTAGTAGTTTGCATGATATTTTACTATAAGCCATGAAATCACCATGCAGTGATATAAATATTTCTTCTGCAGCACGTCCTGCTGTTTTATTTTTGTAGCCCTGCAAGGCTAATAAGCTATATCATATATTATCATCACAAGGTGATGGTAACACTCAAAAGAGACATAAATGTTTTTCCATTTATTATACTTGAAGTCAAATCATTTCCTTTAGCATTAGTATCATCAACTAGTGACTAAAAAAAATCTTTATAGAAAAAGGATAGAAAAGCCCAAAGTATTTACAAACCTATACAGATACCAAAACTAGAAAATAAAAATAATTGGGTTTCCAAAGGAGAAAGATGTATTATAAATTAGTTGGATTTCTCCTCAATTTTTTCACATGTTAAAAGAATAAAGAAAACCAACCCAGTACTAATATTTATAAAGTAATTATGCAACATAAAGTAAACTTTATAAATTATATCGTTTGTCAGGAAAAAGAAGAAAAAAAAAAAAAAAGCAGCAACCAAAAACCCCCTATTTTCAGAATGGTGGTATGTCCTAACGACTGTCTTCTTTTTTGTTAC
>JANVCC010000035.1:22184219-22200399 GCA_025345505.1 Todiramphus chloris collaris
TCTTCTTTTTTGTTACCTTTTTTTTTTTTTAACTACCTCTACTGAAGTATTAAAAAAAATACCACCTTGGGTATAAGAAAATTTTGAAAACCTAGCATTTTAAAGAAATAAAAATGTAGAAGAATAAGTTAGCCTTCATCTTCATGAAAACAGTTTTAATTCTTTCACCAAGTCTGTGGGACTGTAAGCAGATCCATAAGTAAATGATAGAGATGTTTATGGTAAAGATAACCCTACGAAAGGAAATGCGTATATTCTATGCAGAGCCCTATCTACCGCTCAAGAAAAACATTATTCTAATTCAACAGAGGAGAAAAACATTGTGTATACACCAAAGTATCTATGTGCTTGAAATCAATTAAAATCAATTGTCTTTTAAAAGTGAATGATGTATTTACTGCAATTTTGTTTTTCTTTTTACTATGATTATTCTTAGCTAGCTGAACTCAACCTTTAGCTCAATCTAACAAAGAATTTTAAGTACTAGAATGTCACTTTAAAAACAGAAAAAAACCATTAAATATAATCTTAGTATAAACATAATACACCATTTTTATTCTCTCCAGATAAAGAATTTTATTTATTATAATTAATGCTGGAAAGTTACTTTCATTGAAGACATTTTCACATTAGTGGTTATACTGTTGTCATATAATTATCTGCTGCAAGTTTCTTTATTTCTTATGACAATTATAAAAATTAAAAAGCTACAGCTATTTTGGCTACTATGTTCCTGAAAGGTATGCAGAAGTCATAGGATCTTTAAACAATAAAAACACAAACTGAAACATAAATCTACTCTTCTGAAGCACTAAGCAACATCTTCACTAAAGGCACAGATTCTTGCTTTGAAATTCAATAATATCAGAGAATAGACTGACACTTTTATCAGAAAGTTTAAAAAAATATTTTTAATGAACCTACAGGATAATTTAACATTTTCTTAATTACGGTGTTAGCTATTTCTTCATGTGTAATGTAAGGGTAATTATTCCATAAGCCTACTGAAACTTCCAGCAAAATAGCCTGCATTATATTATTAGCAATAGTCCTCCCATATAGTACATTAAAATAAAGTTACTTAGAAAAAATATGTTGAGCATTAACTAACATACAAACACTCCTCCATTTATCTCATGAAAACTACTGCATTGCATGGAAGTTCAAAGCTAAAAAAGGAAAGGCCTTTCTGGAATGCTGTTAGAATAATGGAAGGTTTGTAAACTTATTTCCCCCACCTCAGACACTAGATATACTTAAAACTAAAGAATGTCGGGGGGGGGGGGGGGGGGGGGGGGGGGGGGTGGTGGTGGGGATCAGCAAGGCTTGGAAAGGGCCATAGCAACTTTGAATTAAGCATTGCCAATTCACTTCTAAAACCAATAGCTTCTTTAATACACTTTTCTCATCTCTGAGGGAAAATATTTATTTAGGAAAGTTAATGTATTGGTCCATATCAAGCCACTACAGCTCCTTTTTCTTTATTCTTCTTTTTTTTTTTTTTTTTTCTTTTTTTTTTTTTTTTTTTTTTTTTTTTTTTTTTTTTTTTTTTTTCCTGACAATTATCCACTCAGGAAACACCATGAATATAGAGATTCTTTGGATAGTTAGTGTAAAGGTTGAGCTTAATCAAACTAAAACTTGGAAGTAACATAACAGAAAGTTGAAAGTATCAGCAGTTTTCCTTTAAGAAGCACACTGATGTTTATGAAGAACTTCCTATTACTTGTATGAAATGGATTTTGTACCTATTTTGAAAGTAACATTTTTTTTTAATTATGTCACACTGACTTGTGTAGACATGAAAAAAGAACCTTTTAAGTCAGACTGAAACAGCTTATTTCTTGTTTATGCAGCATAATGATGCAAAGATTACAATTTGGCCAACTTGGTTGTTGATTAATCAACAATTAATGGTTTTCTTGTCATTTAAATGAAGGCATCATTTAATTTACTTATATATAATTTTCCAAGTTTTCATTTTTTAAAACCTATTATTTCAAAAAGAAACCTTAAAAGTGTTTCTGTTTTCATTCTCTCATTTCACCAAGGGAAGGGCATTTGCAAGTCAGTTCTGCTAAGATGAAAAAAATAGTTCTCTCTACTTAAATATAGTAGCAATTACAAAGAATTCAAAGGCTGTCCAAGTTTAGATAACAGAGATTAGAAAATACACTGAAACTTTCATAAAACTTTTACCTGCTAGAAAGCTGAGGAAAAACAAAATAAATAGTTCTCTCTGTGTTTTCCTTAAAAATAATTTTTAAAGTATCTTAATATTGATCACTGGAATATAACCTGAAAGAATGACAACAGGCTTGAAAGGCACAGATGTTGCATATTTTGCCAGAATTTCCATAACACAGAACACCAAAACTCTCACTAAGGTTTAGCTTTTTCCTACAATTCTAAACTGCTACTCATAGCGCTCGTTACAATCTAGTTATTTGCAATCCCAATCCATAAACTAGGCTTGCCTGGTTTAATAAATTCTACTTACAGTATTTTCACTATGTCTCAGTATAAAGTGTTAGTTACATGAAGAGCAGTTGCAAAATATAAGGTCTTAAGGATGGAACCATAATTAGATGTTTCTAATGGTTGTAATTCCCTTCTTTCTTACAGTAGTGTAGATGACATTTGAATCCATCTCCTTACAGCTGAATCTCAGGAATACTGTATGCTTAAATACTTTATCCCCATGTGCAGACTATAGTTCCTGTGGAAAAAGAAGCAACTATTGTAGCATTGTGTTCAGGAAATTTTAGTCCTATGTGAGATGTGGAAAGATAAGAGTAACTCAGATTTAGACTGTCTAAATAATTTTATGGTTTAATTGTTGTAAGTGAATAATACCTTTGGGACTAGTAGTGAAAGAGATGATGCAGGCAAGTCACGGAAAATCCCCACAGTGCTCAAGATATTGGAGATTTTAAAACCAGGTTATGAGGTATAATACAGGGATTCTCTGAGCTCCAAAAATATGTCAGTGAATACAGCTAAAACATTTAAGAAGGCACTTTTATTAATGTTTTTTCTCCATGTTTGATTTTTCTCTCAAGGCCTATTTGGAAACTACGTTGTATACATTTATATGCATATATATATATGTATTTATATGACTGGACAAAGATGGGATTGTTTATCAGAGAGGTAGCCAAGACACTGGGGAAATCACAGCACAAGATGTCTTCAAGAGATGTTTGTGAGAGAAAACCATGAACCAATATGGTAAAACATCAGAAAGAAGTTCCTTTCTGCAGGATAGTAGAACTGGTTCAAAATCTTGAGACTAGAAGAAATAACTTCTTTATTCCTTTCTGTTTTCCACCCTTTCTTAGCAAAGAACAACTGAATTTATTTGCAGCTAATAGAATGCAAGCAGTCTTGAGTTCCACTACTGTAAGTACCATTACTTTCCAAGAGACAACAGTTAGCATTTTTTAATTGTAGTAGAATTACAAAACCTCTTTAAATTGGGATAAAAACTTGAAGGAGTCCCTTCACTTAAGAACATTTAAAATTAGGTTAATACAAGTGCTAGGAAATATAGGAAGCAATTCTACTTTAAATCTCATACCCTGACTAGTATCCTTCACCACTATTCTATTTAGTAAAACTATTTTAATCCAGGTGGATTTTCTATTCCTACATAGTCTTAGTGCTGACTGGAAGTACCAGGCTGTGAGTAGACAGAACACTCTGTTAATGATATAAAGCCAGACAAGACAGCAGCATTTGGCAGCCATTGCCTTCAAAGACTAATGGACTTTGTGTCAGATTCTTTTTCCTTAGGTATCCTCTTTCCTTATCTTATAGTCTCAACCAGGATGTTAGTTAATGCTTTGGGAGGAATAAGAACCTCTCCAGTAGGTAATATTCTCTGAGTGCTAACTCATTTTACACAAGCCATTTAACTGCCACCTTAGAGTAATGACTTTCTATCACTACAGACCTGGGCTTGATTCAATTCTTTTACTATTTATCTTCACAGTAATAAACAAATTTGTCTTGTCAGTACAGATTGCTTACTTAGGACCTTCTGAAAAAGCACCTTCTAAGAGTCACTTACACGTGGCAGGAAAAACAGTACTAGATAGAGAAGAACTGTGTTAAGGAAAATATTTTAGTCTTGTAATTTCCTTAAATTCCTCTAGTTAATATAGTATTTAACAAAAAATCTTCAGGATAAGGTCTTTATGTTTCAGAAAAGTTTTTCCATTTAAAATTTGTAGCATGAGCAATAGAATGTGGGACTCTACGTGGTAATACCTAAAGGCAATTTTTTCTTTTTGAAGAGAAAAGCAAGGGGAAAAAAAAAAAAAAAAAATCACTTACCTGAACCTTTTGGGGAATCTTGAGTTTTTCTCTACTGTCCCCTTACTATTTGTGAGATTAGATCTGACCATGTCTCAGGTTTCCATATCTATGCTCCTGGCAAGTGTGTTATGCCTCTAAGGAACATCATTTTTTGGGAAGGGTGCACTGTGACAGTAGAAAGCCTGTCCTCTGTATTGCCATTTATAAAATCTGTGTTTGCCTCTACTTTGCTCCATCAGATTCTGTTTATAAGCCAGCTTCTTATGCTGTTGTTATTTCCCAAACTTTATTTCTACAGGTATGGCCATTTCCAGTATAGGTGGAAACAAAGGATGGGAAAAATAAATTCTGCTTGTGCTCTCTGCACACTGTTGCCAAGTCCCTCAGATCAAAAAGACAAAAAGACATAAAGACATTTTGGTACAGACTATGATTTTGTTTTGGTTTGGTTTTTTGCTATCATACTGTCCTCTCCACCCTCAGTTTCATCCAGGTGGAGATCTATGGGCAAAATAGATTATTTCACACTCAATTAAAAAAAAAAAAAAAAGCAGGATAACATATGGTGTCAAAATTATTGAATCCTGTTTTTCTTTCTGGTTTCCTCAGGCCTATACTAATTGCTGACATCTGAGAGTGCTGGCCAGAGTATGCTAAGTGTAAAACCAAAGCCCATGCTTCTTCTTTCTTCTGACAGTTCATTGTACTTCTGTACATCAACCAGTTGAGAACAAGATCTCAAGAAGCTGTGATTTGGTGAGAAGGTGTGAGTTGTATTGTGCAGGTTCCTTGCATATTGTCAAATGAACCAATAATAATTTTTTCCCTGTTCTAGGATGGCTTGAATATGTCATTATGAATGACATAGGATGGCTTTACATGTCATTATGAAATGTCTATCATCATACTATTACAAACTTTCAGCAAGCATAACAATTTCTGGTACATATTTTTAGCAGAAGATTTCATTTTAACTATCTTTGTTCATTAAAAAAAAAAAAAACAATTAAGGAATCTGAATTAAATACAGTATCTTAATCATACTGTGAAGCATTGAATTCAACATCCTCAAACACAATTAAAATAGTTAGATTGCTTGCATTTTAAAAATCAGTGTATGTAATAATACTACTCATGGTTACTCCTCTTTTTCCCACCTTTCACTCACCTGCAAAAATCATTAGAAATCTGAAAAACAACTGAAGTCGATTTAATTATTTTATTTTTCTCTCACATACTTGAACTGTAGCTGTGTTTGAAACAGTTAAAAACATTTTTGTAGCTATACAATAACCCCACATTATTATTGTAATTCAGTAGCAGGGAATGATAGCCACTGCTAATGTAATTAAACATTGAAAGATATTAATAAACTAACATACCATTCATACTTAAGTTTATTTCTCAAATATTTTGTTAAAGAAAACAGAAAGGTTTAGAAGTCTCAGCTAACACCAGTGGAACGCAAAATTATGTGAAATCTCGTCTTCTCTCTATAATAAAAGCTTGCAATATCAAATTCTATTGATAAATGCTACTTTAACATCTCATGATAACGTAAATGTCATTGCAATTCCTCAGAAATGGACATAGATTCTCCTCTTCAAAGAAAATATGAATTAACTGTGAGCAAAATTACAATCTACAGTGCAGCTGAAACACTTTAAGGATAGTAGGACAGCAGAACAAGTACCACACACTTCTTCATTTCTTGAGGTTTAATTTAAAAAGCCTTTTCATAAGATTTCCTCTATAGACACAACTGCTTATTAGAGCACTGTTACAACGAAAGAATAGGATAGAAAATTTCTTAGAATAAGGAAAAAAAAATCAGCCATAAAACCACACGGAAAAAACCCAAACAAACGCACCAGCCAAACCAGACACAAAAAACCCCCCACACTTTGGTGCTAGCTTGTCATATGGCTTGTTTACGTGCAATTTTAGACAAGGTGCACTTTGATTTTACTTCCCTTGTTGATGAAATAGTGCAGATTGCTTAGTAAAAGAACAAGTAGCCCTGCAGGACTCTTTAGGGTTGATTTGTTCCTTAGATATAGCAAAAATCAGGTTAAGACAAGCAAGTTGGGAAAGCTGGTATGGGCACATTTGTTTAGTTGCAAGAGAGCACGCAACCATCAAACTAAATTAACTCTATCAATGCTGTTCCTCCTTCACTGTCTTTACATTTTACTACTACTATCATCCAAACAGAAGTTTATGATCATGTCTTAATTTGAATTAAGTCTATGTGGTAGAAACAAGTACAGATTTGAATTATGTATTAAAAAATACCTTTTAAAAATTATTTTTTATTGAGAGCTGTGTTTGTTCTTACCATAATTCTTAAAAGCAGTATGAGAAGGGACATGCCTTAAAAATGAATGCATAATCATTGATGTGAATTTATTTCTAATAGCATGTTCCAAGTTAACTGTGACATAAGGTTTCAAATTAGTATTATTAGAATTTAATACTCCACTTTAAAAGTAAAAAGAAAAGAAACAAAAAATATGACCCTTATAAAAGGCAGATTACTAAAATACATTTTCTCAGATAATAAATGTTGACTTTGCTTTTACTTTTATCTATGCATAAAAATTACATTGGAGTCTACAAACCTTTTTTTTGTGGGTAATGGGAGTTTTGCTGTTATTCCTTGACCAAAACAAGTCTTCTGGAATTTTATTTTAAAACAGTATGCTAAGAAACTGATATAATTTCTTTAAACAACTTGTTCTAACATATGTCGTGATTATTTCTCTAGATACTCAACCATTTGACGCTCACATTGAATGCTATGCTGCTGCTGCTGCTGAGACAAAAAAGAAAAAAGAAAACAAAAACCAAACCAACAACACATATAGATGATACTACAGTACTATTCAGAAGTACTTAACTATCTGAATTTATATTATGCTGGCCTAAAACTCATCTGACCTTTAAATAAATTTTTACTTTTCTCTGAGAAGCAATTACCTCCTATAAACTAGAGTTTTCAGAATTCCAGATGCTAAATATTATACTGAGGCTTTTAATTCCTTTAAATACCATTCGGTAGATTTTAGCATACTAACCTGACATTAATACTCAAAAAAATACATAAGAAATACACATATTTCCTTTCAGTCTTTGTTTTTCAGACCTTATTTATTCCTGTTTTCTTATATAAATTATTTGTTGTTCTCAGGAAATGAAGTAACAGGAAAAAAATACTAACAGAGAAAAAAACAATGATTATTATGGGTACAAAGCAAAAGACATTCATATCTACTGATCCTACCAAGCTAGCAAGTTTATTTTTCCTTTGTCCAGTCCAAGACTAATAGAACACACAATCACTTAAAATCCCTCATTAGGAAAAAGATATATTAGTAGTTGCATGCACTGTAATGGAAACTGGGCAAATTTGTGCATATAAATCCATAAGGGTTATTAAATTCAGTGTATGTAGTTCTGAGATTCTGAGTCACAAGCTGTTGATGTATAGAAGAACACTTGAAAGACAAATCAATTTATTTGCCCTGCTATATTCTTCCCTGAGCACTCTATTTTGTCCCCCAGATAATCAATACATTGGTTGGCTTTCCCATATATGGGGTTTTTTATTAATAGTTCTGTGGAACGTTGTCACAGAGGAATATTGCCAGGACCATGAACCTTTCCATATTATGATTAGACTTGAAGAATTAAGTTATGTAGCAGCTAGATAAGTAGGCTAGCTGTTCTAACTTTGAATTCACACATCAGCAAGTACAAAAAAAAATATTGGCTCCAACTTTTTGAGTTGCTAAGATAAGCTACAGGATGAAAAAAAAGAAAAGTAAAATTGCCGTTTTGGTTGTAAAAAGAAATGCAAGATTGAGTCTTTCTATGTTTTTTATATGTTCTATGTTTTGTCACAGTGAACTTTATATTTTACAAATCTTTATTATAAATGACATTATGTGAAACTAATGTATGTATTACTTGGAATAATACCTATCTCTTCTCTGTACTTGCACTCCACTTTGAGTAAAAGTCTTCATATAAAAGAGATATTTATAATCCAGATTTTTACTTATAATACAGATGGGCACATCCCAGTTTAAAATGCTTCAGATTTGAATTAGTTTGCGGATTTTTAAAACAGATCATTGTGAATGTTATAATTCCTTTAGGTTCAACTCTGTGTCCAGTTAGACATGTTTTTGTCCCTTCAATTCAAGAACAACATTCTGAAAATACAGACAGATTTTTGTTCTGAATCAGTAATTCGTATTAAAATTTTTTAAGAATGAACTCAAGGAAAATATGCAGTTTTTTCTCTTAATTTCACCAGTCTTTTTTAGCATATAGGAAAAACTACTCCACCTTTCAAAACATCAACCCCAAAACTTGTATGAGAAAGAAAAAAGTACTAAGATTATGCTACCTTTATAAAATGCATACAGTAAAATATTGCCATTTCCTGCAATTAAATATGTAAATAGAACAGTACTGGGAACCATCAGTGAGAGCAAAATTCATTTTCTACTGAAATGGGGAAGAAATATCTTTATAAAGGACTTCTTTTGGATCTTCATTATACTTGAAGATTAGAAGGGACAGAAAGATCTAATGTTGTCCAGGAAACTGAAGAAACTGTCATTAAATAGAAACAGAGGAGTGAGAAAACACAGCATACTGAAAGGGCTCCTCTGAGCTGAGGATTTCTATTGACTATTTGCATTAGATGTTTTCCAGGCAAGAGGCTGCTGTGATTGTAAAGGTTGATAAAAACCCCATTCTTAAATCAGATGACTCTTCTTCCTTGACTATGTATATTTTGGAATGTATTTTGTGCTCTGTCTACATTTAAGACTCTGACAGTATCAAAGTGAGTTCTGCATTCTGCATCAGTGGGAAGCAGCCTGGGCTAGCATCTGTCATGGAGGACTTGGACAAAAGCCTAACTCCACTAAGTTGATAGCAAAACCCTCATATACTTGACTGCAAACTGGAATTTGGTGTCCAAATTATCACTTTGAGAGAGTGGGCATTATTTGGATCAATTACCAGATGAAAGACCAATTCATACCACATTGGACATACTCTTTCACTTTCTGATGACTTAGTTCTCCGCTTCTCATTTTAGCTTTTTCATATTCACCTCAGGAAATTGATTTGAAAGTCATAAATGAGACAGGTTATGTAAGTGCAACTGTCTAGATCTCATGAGTATTTGCAGTAAGAAGTGACTCACAAGATGTGTACATGTGTGCCCACCCACTTGCACATATAAATCCTTCTCTCAGTGCTTCATCTGAACAGATACGTAACTGCAGTAGTGGTTCTTTAAGAATTCTTTCTCCATATTCAAAGTATTGATCAAAAACTGATGGCATGTAAACAGGGACATTTTTTTTTTTTTTTTTAAATGTAATAAAAGAAAGCTAAGTGTCACTAAATGATAGTTCAAGATGTCTGCTATCAACCAGATAATCAGAGCACAATCTGGAACACAGTAAGTTCCACCTGAACACAAGGTAAAACTTCATTACTGCAAGCGTGACGGAGCACTGGAACAGGTTGCCCAGAGAGGTTGTGGAGTTTCCTTCTCTGGAGACATTCAAAACCTGCCTGGATGGGTAGGGATGGATTTCCAATACAGAAAAAATGTATTCCCTCTTTGATTCCAGCAGATACAAGCATAAATTCTCTGAGCAGACAAAATCCTGATCAAGCTGAAAAAAATTCACAGCAATACTCAAATATACATCATGAATAGATAGCATACAGAAATTGTTGGTATTTATGTGGACAGTCTTGGAAAATAAAAAGGTAAGGAGAGAGGACGAACAATATACTATTCTGGTAGCTTCAGCAAGAGTTATTTCTACTCACAGTGCTATGACATATAATGTACAAGCTAAAAAGAATCATCCTACTGTAGTATTATTAACCTAATGAAAAAAAAAGATATGTAAAAATATATATCAATACTAAGAATTCATAACAATCAAAATACACCTATTTCTACTGTAAATATACATATATGAAATTTAAAATGCAATTAACTCTTAAAGAACAAATATCATACAATTTTGAAACTTAAATTATTACTGTGCATGTAAGTTAGCAAAACACATTCCTCTGCCCAAGAAGCTCACAGACATATGGGATAAGGTCATTTAAAGGAACATGGTACAACATTAAAAAGGAAAAAAAGTCAAGGAGGAAAACAGCCACTGTTCTTCACAGCCAGTCTCATTGCCTCACATAAGGCTACATTAGTATATCAGCGAACCCTCCACATTGCGTCTTATGCCTTAAAAACTCTTATTTCCCCCTAATGAAATGTCTTTTTATGGATATTTTCAGAACACTCTATTCTCAAAACAAAACTGTCTCAAGACATAATATATCACTGAATATGTATGTGTTCCAAAACATTACCTATATATGCTGCTAGGTTTACAGAATCCAGAGTTCATCGTCTGCCTGATTATAGGTTAGGACTTATCAGAAACAAGGATAAGAACTCTTATGTATATATATTATAATATAGTCCGTGCAGCACTTTCTGATGATTTTGGATTCATGCATGCAGGGTAGCATTTAAGAAAAAGTTGATATAGCAACATTGAAAGAAGAAACAAACTAAAAAAAGATACTAACATATAATCACAACACTGAAAGCCTTAACTGACTCAGCCTCTTGGATGAACTACTTACATTAACATTTTCAGGACACAGTTTTAAAAGTAAAATTATTCACATGCAATTTTGGGACCTGAATTCAAGAGAACAGTATATCTCAAAATAATAGGAACTGCATAAATACAGTAATTCTATGGAATAAGTCAATGAATGTCTGGTTTGCAATGTTTACAATAAGGATATTTAGGTCTTCAAGAACATTAACTATTATTTACACTGTAAAAATCTAAGGGAAATAGATTATGTAAATAGGGATTGTGTAAACTAATGGATTCTTTTAAAAATGTTTATTAACACTTTAGTCCAGAGATCTGATTAATATTCTAGCTTTCAATTAAAAGTGAAGGAATGCTCTAATAATAAAAGTAATTAATTATATTTAATTGTCAAAATTTCTTTCACATTTTCAAGTCATCATCTTACATACCATGAACCCATTCTCTATATTGACAGTGGAAATTTGACACAGTCTAAATCTGAAATTATCACTGAGAACACAGCATATTATCAGACTATATGAACAGAGATGATGTACTTTTCCTTGTTTTCTAGTTCTCCATGTGTCACTCACAGCATAATTTATCTACTGATTTCTTCGTGGAATTTAAGGAACTGAATCACAAAAATTGTGAGTTCCTTTTACAGCTCTGACACTTACTTACTCTGTGACTTCAGACATGTCACTTCATCTTTCTTTACTACATTTCCCCCTGTAAAAAATGGAAGCTGCAAACCACATTCTCTTGTTTTCCTTATTTCACAGAGATGACTGCTGTTCTTCAATTGTTACATATTTGATACTGAATCATCAGTTAATTTAAAATGTTCTGCTGCAAACCAAAGATATGTTCATGTAGAAATACATGAGATAGCTTTAATCAAGTATCTCAGGTGTGGCAATAGTCTGACAAACTGCATGGAAACAAACAAACCTCCAAGGAAGAATGTGAGAGCCAAAATCTACAGTACTTCAGTTTTACTGCTATAAGTAGATAAAATAAGCTAAAATTAAGGCTGGTTAGGCCACTACATGTATAAATAAATAATAAGTACACAGAAAAATGAAAGAAAAGAAAAAAAAAAAGATATTTCTAAAGATGCTACAAGAAACATGAGAGATTTGACAGAAACAGGTGAAAGAACGTGAAAGTGAACAATGAAAATATCTGCTTAGAGATCGTATCTGTAATCAACAGTGTAAGAATTAGTATGAAAAGACTGTATTGTCCATTCCTCAAATGGTGAGAATACCCCTCCAGCTATTTCTAGCTATATTAGGAGAAACAGAAGTTCATTGAAAGAAAAAAAAGCAGGTTCATGAATATCATAGATCGGAAAAACTGAGGAATATACACAGTTGAGAGAGAAGATATAATATAAGAAAAAATGATAATCCACCATATTTAAGAAGTAAAATGGAATAATTCCATGCTCTTTCTTATAATGATAAATAAAATGGTCACTAAGAAAAAAAAAGAAAACAAAAATAAAATAAAAAAATATTTATAGTCTTCAGAGGAATTTCCTGTTGGAACTTATCCTTCAGGCCAGTAACTTGAATAGGGTTTATGACTTGTGATAAATTTCTTTATTTTTCCTTATTGTTATGATTAGTATTAATATTAGTTATTGTTTAGAAAAAAAAAAAAATCACAATTTAAAGCACATGCTGACTATTTGTTGGAATTAGCAGGAAAGGTAATTCTGGAAGTAGCTGCCATAGGTATTTGTTATTTTAACTTTCCTCTATTACTAGGCATTGTCAGAAACAGAAGGCTATGACTAAAAGACCAGGAAACATATTTACCATGGTAATGTCTTTACCCTGGATATTCAAGAATCAATGTAATAAAAATGTTCTTAAGAAAATGATTGTTCAATTTACGTTAAGACAGTGCCATTCTAACAGCAAAATTGGAGAAGGCAACTGCACATATGAGCAGAATTTCCTTATAAGGAAAGCTCCAAGGGCAAGGTATAAATTAACTCAGAAGTTACTTCTGGTTCTGCAGATTTTACTAATTAACGAGAGTTTTGCATACAGAATTTTCAGAGTCAATCTGCTACATTTCTTCCCCCCACCCCACTCTTTTTTTCTCCTTTTGCATCTGATACCATAGCTAATCATCAGAATAAAACTTCAGTCTACATCTGACAGTCATGTAGGCTGGCAGGTAGTGTACAGCATTTTCTAAGAAAACCAACCCCCCTTCCCCCTCTTCCCTTTTCAGAATTTTGTCCTTGCCTGAGAAAATAGAGAGAGGCCTCATCAGTAAGCAGAAATCTGAATTTCCTATTTACTTTGACTGTGAACTCAACCTTCTTACAGTTGCCTTTACTACAAAAATTACCTGTTTTCATCCTGTCCTCTTAGCTTGCACCAAAAAAAAAAAAAAAGGCCAAAACAATAAGAAAAAAAAACAACAAAACAAAAAAACACCAATACACGAGTTTAACATAACTGTGCTGAAAATTGTTCCAAACTTTAAAATGAAAGGAAATCCAAAGCAATTAGTTATATCTATATTGTTTCACACCAAGTGAAATTACATGATTAAATATTTGAAGTAAAAACAATAACTAAGATAGCTTCCAAAGTGCTGTTTTCATGGAAAACCTGCACGAAAATCCAGTATAAATTCTGATTAAAATTTAACCACGCTAAACACCGCAGATTACCTAGATTCCAATTAAATGTGACAAATGAACACTTGGCAGATTTCAATTCCAATTCTATTTCTATCAGAATGATCCATTAATATTGAAGATTACATTATCAGAATTTGAGCAATACATTTCTGCTTAAAATAGTTAAAATACGGCTGGACTTCAGAATCAGATCACAGAAAACTCTCAGTCAAATGTTGGCTGTTACATATGTGAAGGAACAAGAGTACACTCCATCTTGGTCTGTCTATCTTGCACCAGACTGCAAAAGATCTTGATCCCCAGGTGTAAGAAATTGAGCACAGAAGGGAAGAGACCAGTGTGGCTGAGCCATGACCTACTGCTCAAACTAAAAAGCAGGAAGGAGCTTCACAGGAGATGGAAGCAGGGACAAGTACCCTGGGAAGAGTACAGGGATGCTGCCCGATTGTGTAGGGATGAGGTCAGGAGGGCCAAGGCACTGTTGGACCTGAACTTGGCAAGGGATGTAGAGAATAACAAGAAGGGATTCTACAGGTACGTCAATGAAAAAAGGAAGATCAAAGAAAACATACCCCCCCAGAAGAGTAAAAATGGCAGGCTAGTAATAACAGCTGAGGAGAAGGCTGACATTCTCAACAATCTTTTTTCCTCAGTCTTCACTGACAACCTCTCTCTCAACACCTCCCAAGTTAAACCACAAGGTGTGGACCAGGGAGATGAAGTACCTCCCACTGTATGTGATTATCAGGTTCATCATCACCTGAGGAACCTGAGCATACCTAAGTACGTGGGACCTGATGAGATTCATCCCAGAGTCCTGAAAGAATTGGCTGATGTAGTTGCCAAGCCAGTTGCCATAGTATTTGAAAAGTCTTGGCAGTCAGGTGAAGTCCCTGGGGACTGGAAGAAGGGACACATTACATCCATTTTTAAAAAGGGTAGAAGGGAGGACACTGAAAACTATTGCCCTGTCAACCTCACCTCTGTGCCTAGGAAGATCACGGAGGAGATTCTCCTAGAGGGTCTAACAAGGTAAATAGAGGACAGTGGGGTGATGAAAGACAGCCAACATGGCTTCATCAAGGGCAGGTCCTGCCTGACGAATCTAGTGGCTTTCTGTGATAAGGTGACTACCTCTGTGGACAAGGGGCGATCTATAGATGTAATCTATCTGGACTTCTGCAAGGCTTTTGACATGGTCCCCACAACATCCTACTCGCCAAGTTGGAGAGATATGGATTTGATGGGTGGACTGTTCAGTGGATAAGGAATTGGCTGGGTGGTCACATCCAGAGGGTGGTGGTCAATGGCTTAATGTCCAGATGGAGATCAGTGACAAGTGGTGTCCCTCAGGGGTCTGTACTGGGACCTGTACTGTTTAATATTTTCATCAATGATACTGACAGCGGGATTGAGTGTTCCATCAGCAAGTTCGCAGATGACACCAAGCTGAGTGGTGCTGTAGACAGGCTGGAGGGATGGGATGTCATCCAGAGGGACCTGGATAAACTGAAGAGGTGGGCCCAGGTGAACATCATGAGGTTCTGCAAGACTAAGTGCAGGGTCCTGCACCTGAGTTGGAACAACCCTCACTATCAATACAGGCTGGGAGATGAGACGCTGGAAAGGAGCTCTGCGGAAAAGGACTTGGTGGTGTTGGTGGATGAGAAGCTGGACGTGAGCTAACAGTGTACGCTTGCAGCCCAAAAGGCCAATTGCATCCTGGACTGCATCAAGAAAAGTGTGGCCAGCAGATCAAGGGAGGTGATTCTGCCCCTCTACTCTGCTCTGGTGATATCACACCTGGAGTACTGCGTCCAGCTCTGGAGCCCTCAACACAGGAAAGACATGGACCTGATGGAGTAGGTCCAGAGGCCACAAAGACGATCAGAGGGCTGGAACACCTCTCCTACGAGGACAGGCTGAGGGAGCTGGGGTTGTTCAGCCTGGAGAAGAGAAGGCTCCGGGGAGACCTCCAGTACCTGAAGGGGGCCTACAGGTGCTGGAGAGGGGCTGTTTATGAGGGCCTGTAGTGAAAGGATGAGGGGTAATGGGTTTAAATTAGAGAAGAGTACATTTAGATTGGATATCAGGAAGAAGTTCTTTACATTGAGGGTGGTAGAACAGTGGAATAGGCTACCCAGGGAGGTGGTTGAGGACCGATCCCTGGAGATATTTAGGGTGAGGTTGGACAAGGCTCTGAGCAGCCTCGTCTAGTTGAGGGTATCCCTGCTCACTGCAGGGAGGGCTAGACTAGATGACCTTCAGAGGTCCCTTCCAGCCCTAGCCATTCTATGATTCTATGATTATTTATAGAATAATGTTAACAAAATTTTCTGGAGCTAAATGACCTACCACTGTTGAAATCTTATTTTTAAAATGTCACAGCAAATCTCAAAAGTCTGTAAAGTATAATTTTCATAACAATGTCACCCACCTTTCAAAGGCCTCAGGTTCAAGGTTTTATAAAGGAGAATTTCTGATTACTGTATGCAAGTCCTGCCTTCCCTCCCTCCTCCCCCCCCCCCCA
>JANVCC010000035.1:22200799-22437683 GCA_025345505.1 Todiramphus chloris collaris
TATGGTGATTTTGTTTTCATTCACATATTCAGGGAATAATACATTTGTCTAGCACAATATTTCTATCTATTCTACCCATGCAATGCTCTTTAATGGTGAGTCTAACAAATTCATCCTACCAAATATAACTTATCTTTCAAAAAAAAAAAAAGTCTAAAGTGATTATTAGAATGCAATGCCAGCTTTTGTATCAACACAAAAACTTAAATAAATTTGTTTGTTTTAATTTTTGACACCACTCAAGCACTTTTCATTTTCAATTACACTTCAGTAAGTGTGATAATTTTCACTGGGTACTAAATATTTCAACCATTATATTCAATTGTAGCTCTACATTTGTCCCCAATATGGCTCCAGCATACTCCATGTTAGCATACTTTCTGAACTCAAAATTTAATGTCTATCAATCTATTACACTGCAATATGCCCAGGGGAATTAAATTGTTTTGTTTCATTATCTTAAGCACAAAATCTCACTACAAAAGATACAATAAAATAATTATCCCAATTTAGGCACAAGGTCTGGAAATCACTTTGATATTTTTCTTGTAACACCAGTAGCACTTTCTCCCCTACCTCACACCCAGAGAAATGAAATGTAAAGAATTACAGTTATATAAACAACGAAAGAAAATATATAGAGAAACACTTATATCCACATATAATCTTTCTTCTTTCCAATGGATAATACCATATTCCTTTTTTGTCAATTAGTCATTTGCTGTTGGGATATACATTATAAGTATATGTAGACTGCTGTAGCCATTCTTCAATCATATGTACTAGAATTTGTGATATTTTACCACAGACACTATTATATTTTTATTGGATCAACAAAAAAGAACAATTATCCAGTGCTGTAACCTCTAAAAAACTAAAACATGCACTTAGCAGAATAAATTAATTCCTTCTATAACAGAAAATATACCACCCTTCTTGCATACATCTACCAATTCCAATTGGATTAGCAAACCCATTACTTCTTTGGTTATCAAAAATCTATCCACTTTGACATAAAACAACTTATTATATTGGTTATGGGCAAATAAAAAGGCAATGAAGTCACTGTCTGACTTCATATAACTTTAGATAAAGGCCAGTAAGTGGAGAACAGTAGAATATTCACATTTTATGAAATACATTTCAAATTGGATTTTTTAAAAATTTTAATTCTAAATAATTTTAGATTGAAAGGAAAACAAAACCTGAGATTTAAGTTATATTTATTTTGTACCATCTGGAGAAATAGAATATATTCCTCATTTTCCCCTTCTACATAAATCAACCCTTAATTTAAATGAGATGTTCTAAAACTACTGTACAAAAAAAAGTATGAAAGAAAGTAATATTCTTCTTTTCTAAATACAATTAAATACAGTTAATTTGAAAACAGCATATATATAACATTTTTTGGGAAAAGGGAATTCTCTAGAATGAGGTTTTTAAATCCTACTTTCTATTGCTGATGCTGTTCATATTACGTTCTGGGAAATTTCCTAAGTAGCTGTTGAACAAGAAATGGAAGGAAAAGAGAATACATGTCCTTTATGGTCTTTTATCTAAAATGAAAAGTATGGAATTTAACTCAATTACCATCTCCCCAGCCCTCTATTGTTTTTCTTTGTTTTGTTTTGTTGTTTTTGGTTGTTTTGTTTGTTGTTTTTTTTTTCAACTGTTTAACTGCTTCTGCCATATAGTTTTTAAATCATGTAAAGAAAAGAAAGTGCTAGTTTTATTACTAGTGTTATGTGCCATTATTTTGTATATCTGCATTTTAACAAACATTAAAATGAAATAATTACAATTTTAGCTATTTAATATATTTATTTATGATTTTGGACTGACCTTTCAAAAGTCTACTTAGTATTACTTGCTAGTGAGATTATGTGTGTGAATGTCGTGTTTGCCCCTACCATTTTCCATATGCTCTGCCTCACCAACACTGCCATCCGGCGTAGTCCTTTCGTAGTTGTCCTCTGGGAGTGGAAGGGCACCCAGTCTTGGCCCTGATGAACTCTTACTGCTTGGTGTTTCTGACTCCTCCAGACCGCTGTCATAGCAACTCTGCAATGACCCTTGATGTGGGTCCTGAGGCTGACTCACAACAGAAAACGTCACTCTACGAAATGGCTGCAAGAGAAAAGATTCTGAATGTCACTGAAAAGTTCAGTCTTTGGACAACTGATTCTCAAAACATGACTTAAGCAAACTATTATTTTAACATTTACCAATTTAACAGTTTTGTCTAAATTAAAGCAAACAGTAAGTACAGTCCTTAAAAGGCCATTGGACAGAGTATCTGTGGATTTTCACTGTGATATGTGGTTCAGAACCTTCCCATAGTTTTGCATAACCCCTTTTCAAATGGCTGCATGAGTTAAGTAAACTGTCTTCTAATTATTTAAAAATTTTTTACAGTTCCACTTTTACTCAATACTAATAATACGAATGGAGTTTATATCAAATTTCATAAAGGTACTTGAAAGGGTGTGTGTCTGTGTGTATGTGTAAGACTGTGTGGGTGGGCATAAATGCTCACCTGTAAACTATATTGCAGGTATTAACAACACAGCAGCATGCCCAGAAGCTTTTTTTACAATCACTTCCTGTGGTTTTGAAAGCTAGTTGACATGAGAAAGGAGAGGGAAAAAAACAAAAAACCCAAAAAAACAGGGAAAAAAACAGGTTCAGTCTCTTAAGTCCTTTGCCATAAAATGCAGTGCCTGGAGACAGGGTGTGTAGCCAGCTGACTTAATAAAGCCTTTAAAGTTCTGTGAGCACCGCTGACACCACATGTTTCCACTGGGACTGTACAAACATAGATTGTTAGAGATTTGTATTCATTCAAAATGACAGATATTACTGTTTCCCCGGAAGCCTACGCTCTGAACCCTGGCACCAGTGAGCATCCCAGGAAGTGGGAAAGTCTTATCTTTCACATTTCAGGGGACACTGAGAGCAGGCAGGATTTTCAGTAAGAAGACAGGGGATTCTCCTATGATTTGAACTACACTTAATCAGTAATGATACTTTTCAAGTAATTTAATGATACACCTGAAATAACTTACTATTTGCAAGTCTAGAAAACCACGGAGAAATATCTGATGTTCTAGAAGGCACCTTTTAAACCAAACACCAATAGATCTGTTTTATAAGACACTATGCAGACTTTCCTATGTTTAAAATATGAGGTCTGAGAGCATTGCCCACCTTTGGATTCAGATGTGTTTCAAGTCCTATGTTAGAATGAGACACAGGTATACATCAATCCCACTGTCACCTGTGGTTACTATAGGGTGGAAAAGAGTATGCAGGCCAGAAAGGAGGAAACAGCAACTACAACCACTTACATAGGCCCTGAAGAATAGAAGTCAACATTAATATTAGGTTTACAAATAGAGGCAGGGTTAGAGTTTCAGATAGAATTTTTTTTTTCCCTTTTTTCTTTTTTTTTTTTTTTTTTTTTTTTTCCCCCCTCAGGATACATTGTTTTGAAGATAGAAAAAGTATTCAGTACTGATGATAAATAGTTTGGACTACAAATACAACGCTAACTCCTTTTGGCAGAGGTAGATCATAAGTTTATAGAAGTTTATGAGTGTTGCTACAAATATGAAAAAATTCTAAAGGGAAAGTCATGATATTCTCAGTGAATTTTTGACCTTTTAAAGTTTCCTTCTATTCTTCATCTGCAAAGTACATTTATACCAATTTAATTTTGAGCTTCACATCACATCAAAAGCAAGGAGAAAAAAGCAGCAAAATAAAAGAATGGAGAGTACATTAAAATAGTTTAGAGTTGCTGTTTCTTTCACTATTGTGGAAGTAGTAGAAACCATGAAGGAGGATTAGAACTGCTATGTTAATGTCCTATATCCAGAATATAGAATTCTAACAGCTTTTCCCCATGGATGCTAATGTAAGGTCTTACCCTTCCAGGAGTATTCACAAGGAATGCCTTTTTACATTTCACAGGAATTCTAAAAGCTCTCCTATTGCTTCTGAATCATGCAGGAAGTATAAAGACCTTTTGCACTAATCTGACCTGCAAAACGTCTGTGTCATTTATATTGTATTTTTGTATTTCAATAATAGCTTGCATATTGTGTTATTAGTAATTTATACACACATTAATTTCCTCAAAGAAATAACTAAATACATGTAAGTAAATGTTAAGTGTCTTTATGGTTTTAGATATGAGCAACCAACTTTCTTTTCTCTTTTTCTTTTTTTTTTTTTTTTTTTTTTTAACTTCTGGAAGTAATGATGTTCCTTTATGTACTTTCCACAGAAGGAGTTCTAGCATATAAAAATATGTCAAAGACAATATTTCATATCTTATAAAGAGGGTCTGTTGCTTCTTTCCAATATGGCTATTCTCAGATCACTTAAGAATAGTTGCAAGTAGAAGTTAAAGTTTCACTAGTCCAGTAAAAGTTATCATTCTCATTACACTGACTAAACTCACACATTCTTGACATTGAAGTTGCATTTATTTCTTCATATTATTACCATGTCAAATGACCAGCTGCCATTACTGCTTACATTAGAAATATATTTTTGTTTGGAAAACATATTTACTAAGTATGGCAAAATTGCTAGAACAATCTAAATTACACTTTTACTATTATTCAGAAAACAGCTCAGGAAACTACTTCAGGATGTATAAGAACACTCACTCAACAGACTGGTGCAATACCAAGATAGATTCTAATACTAAGTTTTGCCTCCTATAAGTACCATTGAACTTTCTATAGTGTCCACCTGATTTCCTGAAGAGCTTGTACTCCAGATGCATGGGTTGTCACACCATAGCTCAGTGATTTGAACAAGGTCATATTTCTGAGGCCACACACAGAGCTACAGTTCCTCTTGCATGTTTCCCAGGCTGCGTGCGTTTCTGTATGACATCCTTGAGGTGGACCCTCTTTCATCTTGTTTTATTATTCTGGAAGTCTATGAGTAGTAAGTTCCCTCTACAGCCGTTACTAGTTGTAAGATCCTCCCAGTAGGATGTTCAGCCTACTGGCAAAGAAGCTTTGCCAGCTTTGTGAGTTGGGTCCTGTCTCTCCCTAGATATCCTCAGTCATCCAAAAGGAGGTCAACAGCAAAATCCCTATCCCACAGGACCTACCTGCTCCTTCCCAAGCCTTTCACTGTCAGGACTGAGGAGGCACCATGAAGTTCCATGTGCCCTTCACCCTCTCTCCTTAGAGCCATGTAGTCACCATTGATACAGTCAAAATCCTCATAATGGCACTGGTGCCCACATGGATGAGGAACACCAGACAATAATCCAATGTACGGACAAGCCTCAGGATTCTCTGCAAGGCATCCTGCATATGAGCACCTGTCACTGCAAACCTCCCCAGACAGCAGCTCAGGTCAGCAGAAGGGGCCTCCATCCCCTCTAGAAGAGGTTCTCTCACTCTGAAGATTCCTCAGGCAGAGTTTCCACCCTAGTGTCTGCTGCCAGTGCACCAACCTTATTCTGCAGTTACAAATCTGTAGGCGAAACAGTTGCCCTGCCTCTGTTGAAAGACATTACAAGCCTACAATGTTCCCTATCCCAGAAGTCTCTTCAGTGAGCACATCCTCTGGTTATTTCTCTTTTTGTGCAGTCAAAGGTTCTGACTACATCAGAGTTGTATGGGTTATATGAGCAAATGCGTGAGTACATAACCTATACAAGTATTCTAAACACATTTAATGAAAATAAACAGGTAGGCTTGAAATAGAAGAAATCTGCTTTCAATTAAAATAGCAGGGTATGTATGGAATATCCATATACTAGTTCTTGATAGGAAACTAGAGTTTTCTTTAAAGATCTAGTGTAAATCATACAACATATATTTGAAAAGTTATGATAAAATATATCTTTCTGGAATAATATAGACAAGCAAGAGTAATTTGTACATTCTCTCGTAATAAATATTTAAACATACCAGTAAACATACTAAGTATCTCAGAGTAAGTACAAACATAACATATCCATTTCAGGAAAAAAAAATGGAACAAATTTTACACAACATAAATATGTGCAAGACCATCAGTTTCTATGGAGTTTAGTGAAGTTCCATTTTAAGAAGTTGACTATTACTGAATACTCTTGATATCTAATGGATATATTAAAATGACTCCTAAACTTCCACTTAAGGATTTATATTGACTAGAGTTCAAGATTATCACATCACCTATCACATCAGGTCAAACTAATCTTACTGACCTCACAAAAACAAACTTTATAAATCCATATTTAGATCAGTACTTAAGTTGTGAACTTTCTGATGAACCAAAACTTCATGCAATGATATTCTATATTCTGTAGTTATACATCAATTACTACTAAGTTTGGGACAAATGACACAAACTTTGTGAATCTCCCAGAATTTGGATTTAACTAGACCTTATGCCATGAATATCATGGTATCTCTCAAGGAAGGAATTAGGTGCTAGAGATACTGTGACAACTTGAAAAAATATGCAAATTAAGTAAGCAATTCCAATAATTTCCAAGAGACTGTTATGCTTGCCTCTTACAAAACCTTCCAGAAGAAACACTAAAAATCTACATTTGAAAGGCCCTTTGGACCTGATATCCATGTAACATGGTAACTCTGACTCCCAAAGAATCACATAGCAACCACTTTTTAAATGAGGTGCATTAGGTACAGATTGCCTGTGAAGTAATAAAAGCAACACTCAGTACCTCAGCACTAAGTTCAATGGAACCTACCCTTAAAATATGAAGGCCCTGCCTCTTACTCAGGCTTATCCTTGGAAAAAACCAAATATGTTTTTCTGACTGTGGATAATGGGAGAGTACAACACTTACAGACACCCAGAGAACCTGCAGAATTCAATGTTGGGATGCAAAGCTTATAGCTAGTTCATGGTTACCGCACACCAACATTTTTACCCTGCCTACAAAGTTTTCTAAAAACTACTTTGAGATAATGTCTTTGAGATCTTCACTAGAGATTTAATCTGAAGAGATAAATATTGTCAGCTCCTTCCCAGGGTTCTGTTTAAAGTTTTTTAAGGTTTTACTCAATGATTAGTGATCAATGAGTTCCACCTACTTTACCAGATATAATTGCCTTCCTGGAGTCACTTTGTGTCAAAGACATGCTGCACCCTAAACACTCTGCATTATCTCCAGTTATTACAAGAACAGAGTGACGCAACTTAAAATG
The DNA here is from genome assembly GCA_025345505.1 of Todiramphus chloris collaris. NCBI lineage: Eukaryota > Metazoa > Chordata > Aves > Coraciiformes > Alcedinidae > Todiramphus > Todiramphus chloris. The sequence goes on from JANVCC010000035.1 coordinate 22,207,996, forward strand.
AGAGTTAAAAAAAATTGTCAAGCATTTAAAACTTGTTTCCTTTCTCATTGATTATTTGGAAATCAGTTCCACCTAGATTATGAAGATAGAACACCTGTTTATCATCTGCAGTTGCCACAGGAATGGTATTAACGTTATTACAAATAAGTTTTTGAAAGAACTACCAAAGACTTAGAACCATCCTGTTCCTCTTCCCATGTTCTTTTAAGGGTATATGTCTTATCTAGATGGCATATAGAGAAAAATACTTGTGACAGTTGCAAAGTTGGGCTGTTAGAGCTGTGTCTGAAAATCCCTAATAGAATTATTTATCTTCTAAACTAAAAGAAATTCAATGTGCCTTTACTAAGTAATTAATGAGTTTTTAAACAGATCCAGAGATTCATCTTTTTTTTTTTCTTAATTGCTGTACCAAGTTGGAATTGTCTGACACAAAACTAGCGCACACAGTATGCAGTTTAGTAGAGCCAATTCAGACCATTACACAGAGTCTTTCAATGAGTATGATATAATGCTGACAAAATCCTTTCTAAAAGAATGATGTGCATGTTAATTGTTCTTCTGCAGCATTTATTACACTTGTACTACCAGTGTAATGGTATCAGAATTCTGACTTCTATATTGCATTTCTTCTGAGAACCAGATCTTCTCAGGCAAGTGTATTGCAAATTTTGAATGCATCAGGCCTCGTGGAGTAACGTCATGGCCTGTTTTTTTCTGATAAAGTCAATGAACTATGATCATAATATATGTTTGTTACCTGCATAGTTAAGGAATGTTATGTTTTGTTAAGAACAGGAAAAAAAATGGACATTACACTGCTTTACTGTCTGCTTTCTGACATACCATCTTTTCTGATACGTAAAACACCATATACTTTAGACAGTATAATCTGGATAAATATAGCAAAAGTCGTAATAGATCAGTCATAAAAGATACTGAGTTTTTATATACTTTGATAATTGAGGCTAGACTAACTACAGCGCCCATTTTTTGCACATAGAAAACTGACATCTTCGAGATAAAGTTGATGAAAACACAAAAGGATGAGATTGCTATAGAATGTCTCCGAAAAAAAATGTGTGTATGCATGTTACTGTTTATGTAACTCATATTAGTCCTTTAAATGTTAATAACAAGAATACTTAAGTTAAATGAGATTTAATGTCTATCAAGAAAACTATGAGCACTAGAATGTTGATATGTAATAAATGCTATTTATGCATCATTTGCTATGAATGCAAAAAAACCCTCCACAAACAAGAACTTTCTTCATGTACTCTAATCTTCATTTGGATCCTAGTCTGGAAAACATCTGAGAATTGAAAACAAAAAGCAAACTGTATATGAAACAAACAGGGAGGGAGGATGATGAATACCAGGATTAATATTTTTAAAAAGTTATTGGTAAAATACTGACTATCTCACACTTTTATTTCAATGCCAAAAATAAGGATATAAACTGCACCTTAATATGGAGAAACAGACTATATCCTTAGTAGTAAAAATTATATCAGTAACATTTCACAGGAAAATGGACATGAGAAATTTCCAAGTGCTTACAAAATAATGCACATGCCCATGAGGTGAGAGGAGAGAGTTATGTTTAGCTTTATTGATTTTCAGTGCACAATATTAATACAGCTCCATCTCCCAGCACTATGAATCAACATGATAGAGCTGCTTTTACCCAAATAAATAATAAATAATTAAATAAATATGAACCCAAATCTGTTCAATTTGTCCTTCCCAGCAAAACAACAAACCTAAGCCTTTACTGGTCCCTTAGTAGGGATAGTCCTTACTAGATTCATGTTTGTGAAGAATGCATTAGGTCTGATAATTCTCTCCCTCTGAAAATTGTGACCATATTTTCTGATAACAGCATATGGAATTGTCCTAATTATATCTGATCATGAAGATGATCAGATCAAAGACACACCTTTGCATTATACCCCATTAAGTCAATGTTTCTTCCTTGTTTCAACTATATTTCATAAACCAGGTATTTTCACCTTACCATCAGAACAAACGTCACTGCACAGCCAAAGATATAGACTTGTTGCAGTCTGTACTAAGAACTGTAATGACAGAGTTTGCAGTAGAGACAGACTGTGGATAGACTTAGAGAAAAGCAGTAAGTTCATAAACCTGCATGAAGCTTAATCTTAACACTTTTTGGTTTTGGTGTTTTTTTGCCATTATGGGAGGGATTTTCCAGTAATTTCCTAAAATTTCTAGGTTTGTCTTGTATTTCCTGATACTTCACATTGTTTATGGATCATATTCTTTCATGGATCCTGTATATCAATTGCTAACAACTTTGTAAACACTGTTGATTCAAATCCTGATGTATTTGGACTATAACAGCGGAGTGGACGAGCAAATCCATTTTACATTTAATTTCAAGCTAGAGTTGCAGCCATCAACCCTTTCTCAGCCAGTTACCTCACAGCTGGTTGTGGATACAAAGTGGATGCACTAAAGTGTAACAAGGTAGAGTTGGCAATTTTTTAATTACTTAACACTTGGATAAAAATAGTAAGATTCTATCAGATTTTCCTGCTGTCACAACACCTACATTTCAAAAGAATCAGGATTTTGAGAACATTTTAAACAACTGTTAAATGCAATCCAAGAAGCAACTTAATATATTGATAAGCATAAAAAATTACTTAAAGCAAACTATATTGGTTTGAATATTTCTACTACTACATTCAGCATTAGCTTGGGCAGTACCCAAAACCCTGCAACATTAGAAACTGAAGTTCTTATTTTTCCAGAACTCTCAAATCAGACAACTCCCCACTTGAACAACACGTGATATCTTGGATTATTCACTAAGATTTAAGTTGACCACAAAGTCAATTTTGGACATGTATCGAGTCCAATATGCCTTCTCTGAGTAGGGTCACCTAAAGCACTGTGCCCAGGGCTGTAATCAATTGGGTTTTTAACATCTTCAAGAATGGTGACTCCACAGCCTCTCTGAGCAACCTGTTCCACTGTTCTGCCACTATCATAGTAAAGAAAGTTTTTGTGATGTTTCAGTGGAATTTCTGTATTTCAGTTTGTACCAAAACATAAAAAGCACTGGTGATGACTCAAACCTAAATAATATTATAATTCCGCTTAGTTTCAGAAAGTCAATCAATGTCAAGCTGCTTGTAATACTAACACAGCAACTGTGAAACATATATAGGGTAGATCTGCAAAATAGGCAGAGTATATGCATCAACTTATCACATAAATTCCAAGTGTTTCTTTAGCACTTGAATTCCAATAAAACAGATCATTATGCTTGTCTTTCTATTCATTCTTCATTACTGGAAGCTAGTTGGAAAACAACATATTAATGAACTATTTCTATTCTGCATTAATAGCTTCAACACACAAAACTCTTTCCCCCATTCAAATCACATATTTCTACTGTTTTAAATTTCTATCATTGTGGTTAATATAAAATTACCAGGAAATTAAATTGAACAGGCATTGTTTTTCAGTGAGAAGAGTAAAACATCTGAGACAAGTATTACAACAGGAAAGGAAAGGAAAAGAGAAATACACTGATAAGAACAATCAATTTTTCTTTTAAAACTAGCAAAATGTAGTAACAATTGTAATTTTAAGCAGGAGTTGACTAAAATAAAAAAGTATCCTGATATTACAGCTCTATAGCAGGCATCACCTGTGATGACCTGTGATTATCTGAGCTATCAGTGACAATTCCACACACAAGACAAATACTCTTCCTCATTGTTTCCATTTATTTTGGTAGTATCTTTATTAATTTTAGTCGCAGTAGTGAGCTCATGAACCAGAAGTGGTCATGAACCAGAAACATATTTTGTTTGTTTTGTGTGAATGTAAAATACAAATCCACTAATATCTTTTTGCTTAAGCCCAAGGCTGCATGTTAAGATTTGATATTCAGGGATAATATTTCATACTGCATTTTACATTAAGGGCATCTTTAACATTCAAACACATATTTTTTTCTTTTAAGTTCAGTGCTTTTCTCAAATATCCTCTCTTGTCTGTAAATTTGTCTTTCTGAATCTCAGCAATGATTACTAAGCAGCCTCAAATCCTTTTCATTCACTTAGTAGTTCATTAAGTAGATTCCTAATAACTCTTGTCTCCATTATGAAAGTAAACAAAAAAGCACACCTATTATTTCCATGAATATCATCAGAGAGCATATCAATAATATGAAGAACAATTCTTTCTCAAAAATATAATACTTTTTGTGATAGAATCCTTGTATCAAAATACAACACACAAAATTCATTTAGAAATTTAAATAAGATCTACAAGGCTTTTAAATGAAACCAATATTCTTAGCATTTCACAAGAGGTCTTCTTGTTAGCTATTGAAAGATGAGCATAAATAAATGAAAAACAAATAAGAAACTGTAGTAGACATGGGCAAAAATAATTCTATTATGCTATTTAGCCTGCTCATAAAAAAAATGCTTTTGTTATCACTTCAGTATCCCATTGTTTGATAAGAACTAAGCATCTACAACCCTGAAGTGCTCTCTTATTTTTCTACTACAAGAAATGAAGTACTATTTTCTCTTCTGAAGAACAATTATAACATGATGATTTTTTAATTTTTCTTTCTATTTTCTTAAAGAAACTTGCCCTAAATCTTTCACGCAGATTAAACACATCAGTGAAACTAATATTTTTTTTCCTGATGCCACTGTATTGGATTCTAGTACTTCATTCCAACTCTTTTTAATAATTTTAATTTTGAATATTTTTTGTTTGCCCAAAATCTGTTACTAAGGTACAGAAAGAGTATACATTAAGCAAAGTGTTGTTCCAGAATATTGTATTACTCACTACTTACACCTTCCCAATTGCTAACATTCTCCATTTTCAAACTTTTCTCAGATCAGTCCTTTTCCTGAGCTATTTGGAGAGTTCGTCTTTCCTGGAGAGGTTTGCTTGGGTTTCTTTTCCACTTCTCAGCAGAGTATTTGCAGCCCTAAACTAGCCCAGGGATATTAATTCCCAGTGGCTGTTGTATCTATTAGCTTCTGCCTTTCAACCTAAGTATAAGAAATTTTTATCTTTGCCTATTTGCTACATTTTCATTAAAGTTTCTTATTGACTCAAATATTATTCTCTGAAAACAAACAAACAAAACCCTCATTTCTCTTCTACCAGCTCAATCACCCAGATATCTGGGTTGAGATCCTCAGCAGCTTCTCTTAAATCTGGAACATTATTAAAATAAATTTAATGTGTTGTAAGGAAAAAGAATATAATCATTTACCTTACTTATCATGCACTAAAAAAGCCCTAAAATGGGAAGGATACATTCATAAACCTACTTCCAAAGTCATCTATTCAAAACTGCCCTTAGGAAAGGATAGAGTTGGAAAAACCGACACAAATATTTTTCATAAGCTATAGAATGACAATCCTTTTGCTATCCATAATCCAAGTGGATCAAAATGTGATGTAATAGAAGTAATACAACTGAGCAATACTCATAAATGTCAATATTTCACTTGAGGCTCTGCACAGCATTTTATTTCATATATATTTATAATTTTTTTAATATATTAAAGTATATTTTAGAAGTACAGAAAAGTTCACAACAGATATAAATTGTCATAGTCTATACAGCATTTTGGGTGAATCTATATTAATATTTTAGTTCACATAAGATATGAGCTACAGAAATCAATCTCCTTATTCTGCCCAATTATTGTACTTTGTTGTCCTTGAAAGAACTATCTTGAAGCAAAAATATTGGACTCTTTTGGATCCAAATCAAATGAAGGTTGTGGTCCAAATCAAATGAAGGATGTGATCCAAAAACATGTCTAGATAACTTGAAGTAGCAGGAGATTAGTTGACGGAATCAGACTAGAGCTAGTCCACAGTGCATCTCCACAAAGTACATATAGCATGAAAATCAACATCAGCTGTTTCACTATACAGATCAATTCCTCTTGTGCCATTCTATTTGCTAATGTAGACATAGCCATTTATAAAAATTGCTTTCTCTGTATTTTCCTTCCCTGCACAAAGAGATGCCTGTGTCTGCAAAGGAACCTTTGCCAAAATGCCATTGAAATCACAGTTTCAGATAGCTAAAGTATATAAGAACCTTTCAAAAGATCAAGCTTTAGTATTAACAAAACACTGACACACAAGAAGTAATGTCTTCTAAGTAATGAAAAATATTCCTTCTGCTAAGTTGAGATGAAACATTTTGAATATATTGCTAATAGACCTCAGTGTTCTGCTTAAAGCCCATTATATAAACAGGGAAAAAATAGCCATCAATAAAGATTTGCATTATTAATACACATATTGCTTCAAAGTGGAACTCTTTGGGTCTTAAGTCTCACCTTTTGATTGATGCCATCTGCCATCATTGTTAAAAAAGGTTAATTATTAATACTATTGAGAATATTTTCTCTTTTAATAGCTGTTCACAAAAAAAAAAACTCTAGCCCAATATGAATAGGAAGAATCACAGCATCAAATTTTAGAAAAATTTGGCAACAGCTCTTGGAAGAATAGGATCAAATTCTAAATGTATATGAATACATAAACCAGGCACTTGAGGATATGCAGAGAGAGATTAATGAATCTTGTGAGCAATTAGGAATAAGGACTTTTGTACTCACCACGAAAACTGTATCAATTACAAAATATTTTCCAAAATCTGTAGTTGAAACACTTTCCAAAATTAGGTAATAGACTCGATATTTTTTACTATTCTTATGCATCATGTAATTCTCAATGTTTGTTTAGTGTTCATTCAAGTTGTCTAAATTATTCTCTAAATTTAAATATCTTTAATTTAAAGGCATAGTGATTTTTAAAAGTCCTGACACATTTTTATAAATTGGACAACAGAAACTCAAGCATAAATATCAGACTGTCAGCTATACTTCTCTACAAGAAGCAGCAGGACAAATCTATGTCAATGTATCTAGGAAGAAAATATCTATTAAATATGTAGGAAGATATTTAATAGAATGGAAATATTCTTCACCAAATATTGAGGAATTTATATTAGCTATATAACTTTTAGATCAATCTCAGTGAACACTGTAGCTAAGCAATTATGATAAACATGCCACAGGCTCAAAATGCAAGTTATTTAAAGGGAAACTAGCTAAATTTATTCAGAAATATTTGAAAAGGCACTATAGATTTGATGGGAAAAAAAAAAAAAAGAACCACGAATGAACATTAATTTTAATCAGTGTTACATACACTCCCACTGTGACAAACAGATTCTGAAAAAAAAAAAAATAAAGCTATGACATTACGGTAAATTTAGAATATACTTTTTCTTTCATTATAGAAAAATCTTTGAATTGCAGTGGCCCACAAAACCATACAGAATTTGATGGGTATTTCAAAACACTAATTAAAAGAAGATATTAAGCTGATTTTAAACTAATTGTTAAAAAAAAATTCACAAATATACAAACAATTTTTTTTTTCAAACATTCAAAACATACTTATATGTAGATATGAGTGCTTATTTCCTATTATGAGTATTTGAAACACTGCCTGTTCCTTTAGGATAAAAGTTATAACTGTCATTGATGTCATTTGAAGCAAATTTCTTAAGTGTAAGAGCTGTTGAAATGTGAAACTATTACTTTACACTTGACTCAAAATGTCAGTAATTATTTAAGAAGGTAATTAACACAGTAAAAGTGCTTTAAATGTACAGCCTCATAAGTAGTAGTGGAATATTTACTATGGAATTAATTTCAACCATCAACTTGTCATACAGGTTTTACTGAATGACATAACAGTGTAATGTCACAGAAAAACATGGCTGTAGTTTTATTACTTTTTTGTTCTTCAGAAGTCTAGTGATGAAATTCTATGAAAAAAATATTTTAACTTATGTATTCTAATAAGCATAATCCTGGCATGTGTTTGACAATACAGACTCCAGCCAATTAGTATTCATTTGATTTTTGAAGGAGGCAAAGAGATGATTGCCTGGAAAACAACAGTGGGGACTCTGATAACTTATAGAATATTCTAGTTTCGATATCCTAGGACTTGATTTTCACATGTGCAGCTTCATTTTCGGTTTTGCATTCCAAATCAAAATCACTTTTATCTTTTACTTCAGTTTTGGAGAAAAAAATGAAATACATCTGTCAATCACTTAAAAGATTTTTGTTATATGCTTAACCAAATTAAAGAAGTTATGTATGTGAAGATAAAATCAAATTATTATGCATAAAATATTGTAACATATAAACAGAAAAGCATATCTTATAAGTAGATAAATTCAATTAAAGTGTTCATAGTAAAAACTTTATAGCTATTTTTATAAGCAGAACCTTATAAATAGGTTTTAATAGTCAGGCTAGTTGAAGTACACTGGAACTGGTTAGCACAAGAACAAACACCTCCTCAATTAAAAACATGGCTACACATGTAAAATTTCATCACCGATTTAACAAAGTTGAAGTGTAAAACTTTAGGTGTGGTAAGCATCAATATACAACAATACATTAAATATAGAAAAATACTTTCTCCTGTTGATGAATGCAATATGCATTTCAGTGATGAGAATTACAGATTGATGCAACAATTCCCTTTTAAAAGATTCTAGTCACTTTTTCCTGTCTCTTCCACGATCTTTTCAGCACAGTTCAGCTGTGGCAAACATTCATGGATAGTCCTTCAGGTTTTTTGGTTTTTTTTTGCTTGTGAAAAAGGTGTATGAATATTTGTTATCAGAAACACATTTTCTAGATCTCACCTTCCCTTAATCTCTTTAAGGGATTCAGAAAATAAGGCAGCAGAAGAAAAAAATACTCTATGGTTAATAAGTGGCTGGGTTTGATTGCATGTCTCGCAGATAACAGACAGCAAAGGATTTAAGATTCATTTTGTTATGTGGCTGATGAAAGATGAGTTTGAATTACAGTTCACTAAACACTACATTTTAGTCACTGAGTAGTCACCCCTATCAATCCCATATTTACAGATAATTTTTGATCATAAAACATTATCAACATTGTCCATGAATACACTATTTGAGACTGAAGAGAATTCTAAAAGAAATTCACAAACAGAGTTTCTGTTATTTTAATCCACAGCTGTAGACCAGACTAGTAATTCTCAAGGTCACGAAGAGAAAACAGCCTGATGAATTTCCTGGTAGAAACCACAGGCCCACAGAAGTGCACTGTGATTGTAATATGATTAAAAGGAGTCCTCATTGTCTTTTTGGACAGACAAATTCATTCTTATTATGCACTCCCTCAAATATTCATCTAAGGATGTGTTTAATACTCTGACTGTAATTCAGGACACTCACTCTGCTGCTAGTTGGCAGTTCCAAAGAAGTTTTAAATATTAAGATGTGATTAAAAAGAGTATGTCAAGGTGAAATAAATCTTCATCTATTCTACTGGTAAGAGGCATCACACAGATGTGTAATATTTTTGCCTAGCCACCTATCTTTTTCCCCAATACGAAAGTATGGGAAGTACCAAAAGCAAAAAGTGCTTTGTACACTAATTCTATTCTTTCCTTGTACAGTGTCATGCAGAACACAAAATCCAGAATTGAGGATAATTAGATGTTACAGAACAAGCATAACTTACTATTATTTAGTCCAAACATAATTAAAATATCCAAATTTTTCAATATAAAACCTAGTTTTTCCAAGATTGTCATTCAGAAATAAAGTAGCATCATGTAATGAAAGTACTATGTCATTTAGAAAAAAAATCACACACAAAAATATCAAAATCCTGCACCAGAAATGCAAGGCTATTTTCCACAGGCTCAGGCTGGTCTGCAGGTGTCATGGTTTAGGGTCAGGGTGGCCCCTTAGACCTATAACAGATGCTCTCTGTTAACCCCCTCCCTCCCCAAAGGGAAAGAGAAAGGGAATAAGGGAGAGAGACTTAGCAATTAGAAAAGGAAACTAGAACGGCTTTAATGAAAAGGACATTAATAATAATAAAAATGGAATATATACAAATATACACAAAACCAGTATCAAACCCAACCCCCCGATGGTAATTACATCACCGTCACCACTGATGCTGTGGAGCAGTCACTGGGGGAGTCCCAGACTGGGCCCCGCAGCAGATGGGAGCTGCGCTCAGGAGCTGGATTCTGGTACTGGGTTCAGGAACATGCAGACTGGGATTGAGGACAGAATGGACAGAGTCCTCCTTGGGTGCTACAAGGAAGGAACCAAAAGAAGACCCAAGCCAAGCCAAACAAAGCTGGCAAAGCAGTCCAAGAGTGGAGAAGAGCCTTGAGACCCTTCTGATCCCTCAGCTCTATGATGAATATCAAGTATATGGGATGGAATACCTCGTTGGTCAGTTTAGGGTCACCTGTCCTGTCTGATCCTCCCTGCAGGTGCAGCCTTTCACTTTTCTGCACCCCCAATGTGCTACACAAGATCCAGCAGTGGCCTTGGTCTGCACACCAATCCTTGGTAGTAAATCTAAACATGGGGTGTTATCACTGCTAAAAGCAGTTACGGCCTCTGAGAACAGGCTGCTAACTTCAGACAGTGCAGTTAGTTAGAAGAACTGAGCTGAAAAGTAAAATTATAGAACAGAATTAGTTCTGTTTTCACTCAAACCAGTTCATCAGGTTCTGAGAGACTGCATTGTTAGCCAGTACTGGGATTCTCACAGAAGATGATCATCTTTTTGATTCACCAGGGAAAGTACAGCTCTTCCATTTCCTCATTGAATATAACAGAAATAGACATTCTGGCACAATAATCTGGTCTTTAGTTTCAACCTTGTTTTATAGTTACATCACAAATTATGTTGCCTTGAGCCTTGAAGTCACGCAAACCACCTCTAAATGAATGGCACTAGAAGGATGTTTGAGAGCTCCTTAAGTTCTTTACATCTGTATTCATAAACCAGCATATAGATTAATATGCACAATTTTCACTTTGGACTTTGCAACTTTCAGGATTAATTTCACAATTTCTTCTTCATTTACTTCATGTGAATGAGTAAGATTATAAACATCAAATCCTCAGCTGATATAAATCAATGTACTCTTGTCATCTGACTTTAGGTGTCTGTTCTTGCCCTAGTTATACAAACATGTTTTGCTTTTTTCAAACAAAACAACATAATGGGTAACAATATTTTCATGGCTGTAGACAGTCTTGGATCTTGATTGGATGAGGCAGCATGCACTTCATAAAGCCAGCTGGCATTAGCAAGAACACTTTCTGGTCAATGACCTCTAAAAATAAAAAAGTATCAATCTCACACACAGCAGACCCATATTGCAAGGTCCAGAATTAAATGTAGCTCTCCCATTTGACTGCCTTTATTGCTGCCACTATGCCATCTGGCCAACAAAATTATTTAGCACTGTATCAGCTTTATGTCTGTTACTTTCAAAGTACAAATATTTACATTTGAGGTTTGTCCAAACATTCTCCTAGATAAGTGGTAGGAAAAGATGTTTCTCTTTCCAGTTCAGGACAAACAAATCAGAAAGTCTGGTCAGATGCAGAGGAAAGAAAATTTGAGCTGAACTTCCTTCCAAAAATTAAAAAATAAAAAAAAAATTAAAAAAAAAAATTCAAGAACTTTAAAGTAAAAAGGGAATTTGATACTTGCACTACTTTAAGGCAGACTTGAATAAAAAGATTATATTTCATTTTATTCTGATACCTTTTATCTTAAATGACATTCCTTTTGTGAATTGTTCCATATGATTCTAGGTTAATGGATCAAAATAGATGTATAGCTGTAGCCTGTGTATAACTGAATATACAGCTCTTATACAGAACTGTGAATGGAACAAAGCTTAGAGGTAGTTAGATCAATTGACTTATCTATATTTTTTTTATTATTTCATGTCTTCAGAGAGGAAGTTTTACCTTTTTTTAAGCATTATGTAAAAGTTAACAGAAAATGCACAATTTTCTAATTGTAAAATAATTAAGCGGTGTTCATGTAATTACATTTATCACAGCACACTTTGAGTAGAAGGAGGGAAGTTGAAAGAAAAATAAAAGGATGTTGGAAAGTCTGTATTTAACTGCTGTCTTAGCACAAATGTAATGTTTTGCTTTGGCAATGTTTTTCACATGTTTGTAGATACAAAAAGAATGATTACCTTTTATCTTCCTATAATGCTGACCTTGAACTTTTAAGTAGACTTAGTAAGTTTATGGTAGACACTATTGGGAGCACAGATGGGGAAAACTGCAAAAATTAATGTAATAGTATTTCAAATAACTGAATTTATTGTTGGGGGACACAACAACCCTAATAATACAGAACACAGAGGGTACTGATGATTTCCGTAATTATTTACTATGTAACTTCTTGGAAACTGGAACAAAAACATATGTAAATTTCTGGTCAGCAACAGTATTATAAATATGCAAACATCACTGATGTAATCTTTCCAATACTGCATATCATTATGAAAATTACCTTTCAAGTGTTTCCAAAGTATAAGCCTCTACAAACAAATACAACAAAAAATGAGTGTGTATCACTATCACCTCACAAATACTGACTGTGTCTTACCTTCAAAAATATATTCTGATGCTAGCCAGTCTCTGGGAAATTTTTAATGGCTATGTACACTCTCAAAAAAAACTTCACTGAAATATGTAAATACCTAAAACTAGACTTTCTGTAGATGCCTAATTGTGCTAATATTTCAAATTGTATTCATAAGATTAAGCCTGTGATCATATTCTTCAGCATTTTGGTTCTTTCACTTCATCATCTAAACTTGGCCCAATAAGCATCTAACAACATGGCACAAGACATTTTATGGTACATATACAAAAATACCTGGTAAGCCACAAGGAAAGAAAATAAGGTTTAAGGTGTTGAAAGATTTTCTTTTAAAAAAAAATTGTTAAAGCCCAAGAAAACTGTATATTTTCTTTATGTTCACTTATTTTAATCATACAAGGAGAAATTATCTTTTAAGTTATGCAAATATCTGAAATAATTTCTACATATATAAAAATGCCTATGGTTTTCCAGTATATACATTTTCTTTCTTGAAACATTTTCAGGTATGTCTGGTTTTAAGGACACATGTTTCAATGACAGCAAGACATTGAAATACATGAAAGCTGAGCTGAAAGTGCTTTCCTCTGCAAGTGGTTTGATACCAAAAGTGTCATGTCAAGAGGTTTCAGGGAAAACTTAATTCAGGTTTCTGTGAAAAAATAAGGAACTCTTTCTTTTGAAAGAATTAAAAACATTAATGTAATTTAAAACCAAAATAATTTTGTTTTTTCTTTTCTAGGTTTTTATTCTCCCTATTTATGGTAAGTGGAAAAATCCTATAGTTTTTATAAGGTATCAGTACTATTCTATTTCAGTGAATTCTGTGTACAATGACATGCAACTGATATAATGCACTGAGATTTTCAGGATAGAAAAGCCCTCTCTACTGAATCCTACAGAGACAATCATTCACATAACTTTATTCAAAATATACACATGTAACCTTTACAAAATTTCATAAATCTGCACATATCCCCTGGGTATGAGTGTATTCACATAAACAATAATTTGTGTGGTCACTTTTGTCACATTCACTATTTGTGCTTCCTATCATCTTTCTTTTGTATGAAACCTTCTATGTATGTCTGACATACGGGTCTTTGGGTCAGCTTATAGGACAGTGTTTAAGGTTACAAAAGCCATAATCCAGCTGTTACCCTGCTTACTATTTACAGATGGACATATCTGTCAATCTAAAATTAGTTTGTATCTTAACATAAATAAGAGACAAAACTATGATCAGTTCATTTAGCTTTTACATGCGTTTGCTACCTCAAGTCTTTGTTATAAGTAATCATAGAATCACGTTGGCTGAGGTTGGAAAGGGGCTCTCTAAGTAATTTTTTACAATCCTCTTACTCAAGCAGGGTCATGTAGAACTAGTTTTCCATGACCACATTCAGATAGGTTTTGAGTACCTCCAAGGGTGAAGACCCCACAGCAACTTTGGTGTATCTGTGCCAGTGCTCTTTCACCCTCACAGTCGGAGTGTTTTCTGATGTTCAGAAAACTGATGTTCTCCTATGCTTCAGTTTGTGACCATTGCCTTTTTATCTGTCAAGTATCACACTATCCTGGAACCCAATAGGAATGGTGTCAACAGGTCAAGGGAGGTGATCCTTCCCCTCTACTCAGCAGTGGTGAGGCCACAGCTGGAATGCTGTGTCCAGTTCTGGGCTCTCCAGTTTGAGTAATATAAAATACAAAAGCATAAAATTAAAAGGACAGTTAAATCATATTCCTGGCTACCCATATATATATTTCTGAAAAAAAAAATCCTTTTATTGATTAAAAAATCAAAACAAACAACTTATGGACTTTGTGTATTTTGGACTGAAGTAAATCTGAGATTTATCAAAAAATGCTAAACAATATTAAACACGCAAGTGTACTGATGTAAAAGTGCATAATAAGAACAAGCTCAGATATTTCCAAGGAATAGTGCAGTGATATGGTACGTTTTTACTTGAGAATCTCACAGTACTTCAGAAATGTAAATTATTTTAACTATATAGTATTATTTATAAAAGAATCATTACATATTTCTTCATCAAGGAGTAAACACCGACTGAGAAAAGTAAAGCAATTTCCCCAACTACAGGGTTCACATTTTTCTCTCCAGAAATTTTACTTTGTTGCATATGGGTGGTGCCCATAGGTCACTAAGCTATGGTAAGTCTCATATTTAAAGGACATACAGAACTTTTCCACATGTGAAGAATGACCTACCACATAATAATTCACACTAGTACAGAATAATACAATTGACTAGATATGTGGTATGTTTAATGTTGATCTACCCAGTAAGTCAAGATGCTGGGTAATGAGGTTAAAGCCACTGCTGATCAAATAAACAAATTACCCTTTTTTCATGCTCCTTTCACACTTAAGATGAAATAAGTAGTCAATAACAGTGGAGAAGCTTCCAGAGAGTTAAAGCCCTAGGTATGATTACTGTTATTACAATATACGTTTATAAGGTTAGATAATACCTAAACATAATTGACAATGAAAATTACACTGGACTCTTAAAATTACTTCAATTTTATCTTCTTTACCCTGCACATTTAATGAAAACCAGATTCAGAGGGATAACCAGTCATGATACCCGTTGGTAAGGGAATTACAATGCCAAATGAGGTCCAATAGCTCAGGTTCAGCTCAAATTGCCAAGAACACACTCCAAAATTACCAATTGATTGCCAAGAACGTGACTCCCATGGCATCTATGAATTTATCTCTGGAAACAATAAACTGACAATGTAGATTCCAAAGTTCATGACAGTACTGCAGGAAAACTATTTCTAATATCATGGTTAGGGTTCACAATCCATAATGAGAAAACTCTAGATTACCCTGTATACCCTGCAAACTACAGCGATTATACATAATCCAAAATGCATAGATGGGAAAACACATTCTCAGCTGAACCCAAGAACAGATCTTCTATACCAGCTGGTGCCCAAGGGAGGGCTCTCACAGATTGCACAGTACCATTCATTTCAAAAATTTTGGGTAAGATGGGATGAAAGAGATGGAAACAAACTCTGAAGGATTCTAATCTAAAGGAACAGTAATGCAAAAAAAAAAAAAAAAAAAAAATCAAGTATTAATGACAATCAAGGTGGTCTTTTTGCCACTACTGCTTCTTACGGATTTTAGACAGAAAGAAACATACAAAGTTCTTAAAACAGTCAACTAATTAGAGAGATTTATCCAAGTCTGGATGGGTGTAAGATTCCTCTGATAGCATATTTAAAATGGATGTAACTTGTCATAGTTTAATCTCTGCTAGCAGCTAAACACCACACAAGTGCTCAACCAGCACTTCCTCTCCTCCCCCCCACCCCTGCCCCGTGGGATGGGAAGGAGAATTGGGAAGAAGAAAAAAAGATGAGACTCTGGGAGGTGGAGATACAGACAGTTTGACTAAAAAGCACTAAGAGAGAAGAAAACAACAGCAGTAACAATTTTACTAATGGAATGAGATACAAAGTGAACAACAGAAACCAGGAAAGCTCTACCTGTGCTTGAGAGGACAAATTTTCCTGCTCTAACTGCACTGAAACATGTTGAAAACAGGTGCTCCTACCCTGCGCCAGCCCTCCCCTTATACAGGGGCATGATTCAATATAGTATCAAATATTCCATTTTCTGGTTTGGTTGTTTATCCTGCTATGGCCCCTCACAGCTACAGCCCCCCCCCAACTGCTTGGGCCTGCAGATGCTTGCGATAATTAATCTGAATCAAACACAGGACACTTGTAAAATTCAAAAATCTGCCTCATGCCTCTAGGAATGTTCATGCAGCTTACTGAAGCAAAGAAGCATGTGTTAATGGGTTTGTTTATACTTAACACATTATTTGGCTTCCTAATGAATCTTTAATGACAGAATGGTAGGGGTTGGAAGGCAGCTCTGGAGATCATCTACACTAATGCCCCTGTGAAAGCAGGGGGGATTCACTTAGATCAGTTTGCAAGATATGCAACCAGGTGGATTTTGAAAGTCTCCAGAGTAGGAGACTCCACTACATCTCTGGGTAGCCTGTTCCAGGGCTCCACCACCCTCAAAGAAGTTTTTTCTTATGTTTAGGTGGAACTTCCTGTGTTCCAGTTTGTGCCTGTTGCCCCTTGTCTTTCACTGGGCAACAATGAAAAGAGACTGGCCCCATTCTCTTGACACTCGTCTTTTAGATACTTAGAATCATAGAAACATTAAGGTTGGAAAAGACTCTAAGATCATCAAGTCCAACTGTCAACCCAATACTACCATGGCCACTAAACCATGTCCTGAAGAGTCACATCTGCATGCTTTTCAAACAGCTCCAGGGATAGTGATTCTACCAGTTCCTTGGGCAGCCAGTTCCAATGCTTCACCACTATTTCAGTATAGAGATTTTTCCTAATATCCAATCTAAACCTCTCCTGGCACAACTTAAGCCGATTTCCTTTCATCTTATCACTAGTTACTTGGAAGACCAACACCCCCCTCACTACAACCTCCTTTCAGACCTAGAAGGTCTTCTCTCAGCCTCCTCTTCTACAAACTAAACAATCCCAGTTCCTTCAGCCCCTCTTCATAAGACATATTTACCATAAGTATTAATAAGATCCCCTCTCAGTCATCTCTTCTCCAGGCTAAACAAACCAAGGTGTCTCAGCCTTTCCTCATAAGAGAGGTGCTCCAGTCCCCTGATCATCTTTGTAGCCTTCTGTCGGACTCTCTCCAGTAGTTTCAGTACTTGAATAGTAGGTATATAATACATATATCAAATTCAAGGTATTTATACAGTGTTGCCAATGACAGGATAAACAGAGATATTTCAGTAAACAAGTAGTTCATCCTGCATAGAGTGGTTATGCAAATGCATTTTGTAATACCTTAGATTTCTTTCTTATCCACGTATTTCCAAGTCACTGTATCAGAATGGGAGAAACATTCAGCTCAGAATATTACTCTAAATTTGAAATAAGACTAATGAACTCTATAGCTATTTTATTTGTTTATAATAATTTCCATTTTGGATGCTCTTTAACTGATATTTCACAAGCAAACCCACGTTTTAGACATTTTCTACTTAAGAGGAATTACACTTGACAGGAAAGTATCAGATTCAATTACTTGAAAAAGAAAGTAAAAAAGTATTGTGGTGACAGAAAATTGGTATTATGGGCACATATGTTAACAATACAGATGACCGTGTTTTCTGTCAACATACTGAAAAACACTACAAAGACATCCAATCAGAGCAGAAAGATTTGTAAGAACTAAGCTCAGGAAACATACTAACATTCCAATACTTTTCATCATCCTGGAATATAGAATCATAAGTCACTTATATTCATCTAGACATTTTATCAGCTCTGAATTTTTTAACTGTTTACTTAGCAATAGCAGAATCATGGATAGTTTCCTGTAAAGTTCATGTACAACATTTTTACTGTTCTTTGTTTCAGCATAAAGACAACTCGTGGACACAGCTCTTTTGCAGTAAATAATGCCTGCACTTCAAAGATATCAAGATAGTTGTCAATATGTCACATTTCTGAATGACAGGTATAGTTTTAGCCTAGGCTATGACATTATAATTTACAAATAATTCAGAATATGAGTGAGTATCAGTAAACTCTGTTTGTTATTTTTAAATAACCATATCAAATAAGCAAAAGCACAAGATGTATGAATCTCCAGAGCAGCAGAGGAGATTTAATTCACTTTAATTCATATGTCATAACAAGGGTATCACAGTCTATTGTGCTTTCCTGGACAGTTGATAGTCAAGCTTTAGCTCTGACTGGTCTTTCACAGATGGTCAATAACATCTCTTTTCCTATTCAGTAAGTGGAATCACTAGTTAAGATAAAGATAAAAGTTTTTCCTTTGTGATACTAGATGATTGACAGAAATGAGACACAGAGACAGTTTCAGAAAGGAATTCTGGTACTCAGTGTAATTTAAATCAGAGGGTGACTTCACAGAAGTTATGGTAGTGTTATAAGGGCATGAGTGAGGTCAGAATGTCTTCTAAGTTGTAAAGAATCTCTACTTTATTTGACCTCCCATATCTACCAATAACAGTCTTCCTAACATGTTCCGTTCTTTGCAAACATGGCAATATCA
The DNA here is from genome assembly GCA_025345505.1 of Todiramphus chloris collaris. Lineage (NCBI taxonomy): Eukaryota > Metazoa > Chordata > Aves > Coraciiformes > Alcedinidae > Todiramphus > Todiramphus chloris. The sequence continues at coordinate 22,226,673 of JANVCC010000035.1, forward strand.
GACTGAAAAGGTAGTTAAAAGAATTCTTTTTTCTTTAAGCAGCTCTCAGGAGTGCAATAGGAGTTTTAGGAGCTCTACAACAGTTCTTCTCAAAGCTATCAGAGAATAAACTAGAGTGCAGAAGAGATTGATCAGATTCCAGACATATTCTCAGTGAAAGTGTAATGGCTAAAGGGGGTTAATTTCCTCTGTAGGTTATTAATGACAAGGACATTGTAACCAATAGTGAATTACACTCACACATTACAAGAGATTAAATACAAGGATATTTCTAGGAGCTACAAAGACTGGAAAAACATGGAGAGCAGTTAGAATTGAGATGTCTTAGTACACATCATACTCAGCTTAATAACTAATAATTAATCATTAAATAAAATAATTAATAATACAATCTTTACCTTCTTGGTTATACAGAAATAGGTTAGGATAAAAAAGAAACTTGTTCTGTCTGCCAGCTTACATGTGTTCAAGCCTCTTGAGCTGTTTTCAAGTAGAAGGATTTATTAGGGTTTGACATATATACAATTAACTGTGCCTTTCTATATAACTATTAAAAAACAAAAATTTAAAACGGAGAAAAAAAAGTTCAAGTGAACAAATGAATTTTAAATTCCCAAAATACATTATCAATAACAAACCAGTACATTACATGCTCTTTCCAGATTGCTCTCTCTTCAAGCCCATGTAAATTGGAAGTAAAGCCTTGGCAGCAATATGCCGTGAGTCTGTTGACCCATTCTCCACCATCTGAGACAGAAATAGGAATGCTTAAATTTGAAGTGACCAAACACAGTATCGGGTGGCTCTTGGTTATGGTGGGTCTCTAGTAAGTGAGCAAGTGAGAGCCTCCTAGGGTTTTAAGGGTCATGGTAAATTATTAACATCAGCTACTGCAATTCTCTGCTATTTAGAATGCATATTTTAAAATTCATGAGGTCAGAAAACATCTGTATGTAGGTGGGTGTCTGAGTGGGCTCCTAAGGGGAGTGAAAGACAAACAGTGCTGAGAAACACATGCATTTACTGAGGTATTTAATGCTAGTCCTTAAGTAAAACTACTTTACCTTCAAAGATAAATAGTACTGGAGTAGATGCATTTAAAATTATTTAATGGAAAGAGTAGTCAATCATTTTTCTTCAGAAATTATCTTTTTGTTGTTTTTTTCTGAGAGTGAGTAAGAACAGCACTAAGTTATTTCTTTCTATCTGCTGCTACTTTATGTGTTTAACCCTGTGGGCTTTTTCATACTCAGTTCTATTTCCTTCTTCATGCACATTTTATGGTAACATTGATTTCTTGTACTATTCTGTGGAAAAATTAGCATGCACATTCTTTCCCAGAGCTGCAACAGGACACTTCCAGATAAAGAAACAGCAAAAACATAATTGAAAGAGTAGTAAGTAAGACTACACACAGGATACAAGGAGAAGAGCCAGAGACACCTGTCACCCTTAGAGCTATTGGTCTTGAACCAACCAGAGGATCTTGAAAAAATACAAAAACATTTTATGAAGTTGAATTATGGAAGTAATTAACTTTATGGTCTTCATTAGAAACATTAAAAGGACAAATTACAAATCTGGAAGTTACAATAAATATTTTGCAAATTGTTACAAGTGTCTGACCAAAGTGGTGTTTCTAGTCTCACTGTCTTATTTCAAAGTAATAATACAAGATCTTTGTAACATGTATATATAGACTCAACCTTAATTATAGCAGCAATTGTACATTGCATTGATTTGTACACCATGTTTTCCATTCTGAACATATTTTCCACGGAAAACTCTGCCATGTTTTGTTTCAGATCAATTAAAGCATGTTGTTTGAATAAATCAACTGGCTTGGATGTTTCTTATTTTACTTGTTATATTAAAATGAAAAAATGTACTTCAATAGTATCAATAATAATAATAAATCTTTGTTTCCCTGAAAAAAAAAATATTAGCACACTTCTGCAAACTATCATAACCTTGACAAATTATATATCTAACAGAAAAAATGTTCCTTGTGGAAAATCCTGGAAACACTACACTTGTTATTTTTTTTTTTTCTTTTGTGCTGCAAGTATGCTACTTGGCCATTGAAAGTAATTTTTATTATTACAAAATAATCCATCAAAGCCACCCATAGACCTTGTAATTCCATACATTCTCATAGGAGACCACAAGTATTGAACAGGTGAGAACAGGAACACTGTCCATAGTTGTTTCTATCTAAAGACCTCCACTACTTGCTCATTCAAAGGCCACACCAGCTAGGGATTCTTAACAGGATTAATAACGCAATTCATACCCTATCATAGAAACAATCATTAGCTGTAAATCAAATTATTCTATATTTTAAATGCATGTTGGATGAAGTATTTGTCTGAGTTGAACACTGCAGGTGAGCAGAATTGCATACCCATTTGGGATGAACTCAGGATTCTACAGGCAAATAGAAGCTGTACATTCTCCTGAAAATGGTACTGAACCCATAAATTGAGTCTGAGCTCTAGTATTTGTTAGGGCCTATTGGCAGATTTCTGACATAGGCACTTGTCATCTGAACTCTGGTGAAGCAAAGCAGGTATGTAGGAGACATACTAACTAGCTGATAACTCAGAAATGTTTACATGATCAATGTCATGATTTTTTTATATGAAATAGTTAGACAATTTTGTATAGAAAGCTTTAGAAAGAAAAAGGTGGTACAATATCATAATGGCTAAGTCCTCTGCATAAATAAAGCACACAGATGAACTTTTGTGCATTTTTTTTTCCTTTTTTCTAATGTCATTTTACTGTGGAGGTTTAACAAAAGAAACAACAAAGAATAAAAAAGGATAGGAAAATTGATTGTTTCAAATGCAATTATAAAACCATGTTATGGATAAAATATATTTTCAACATCATGCTGTTCTGTCAAAATATCAAAATATCATATAAGTAAAATTTAGTCTTGAATGCCTCAAGCTTCCTGTTTATTTGTTTGTTTTTTACTGAAGTCATTTATAAAGGAGGAGAAAAATGGAATGTCTCGAGAAAGATCAAAATGCTGTTTAATGCATCCTGGGAAAACTGTTTATCAAAGCAGGTGGTCTGACCAGCATGTAAAACTGGAATAGTATTTTAAGAAAAACCAGTATTGTCACAATGAGAATAAACAGTATAAAATTGCACCGACAGGTGACAAGCTGGAATTGCTTTAAGATAAACTTCAGTTGACCTAATGAGATACTGACCTATTGAAATGCAGGATGAAATTTAAGTATCAAGGCCTATGCAGACTGCCTAGATTTCAGGAGAAATCGAGAACCTCTTCCACTTGAAAAACATTTTTTTCTGGTGGAGCTCTTCCTAGTCTGTAAGAGAATCCAAGGAATCATACTCTCTGTTGTGAATGTTTCAGTAGTCATTCAGTGAAGACTATCACGAGTCTTAATGGCTGCAAACAGGATCAATTACTGAAAAAACATCAGTAACTATTCCATTGGTCATTATAACAATAAGAAAAGAATACACAATCTTATTGTCCTATAAGGATAATATATCCAAACTGATTTAATGCCTCTCTAGAATAAAGGATTTGAATTTCAGAGTTACTCCTGAAAAACAAGCAAATACAAACAAAAAAACCAAACTCCTTAATATCCATGAGTGAGGTGATTATTTATGGTTGGATACACTGCTAGCTACAGAAATTTCTAGAGTGCTATTGATTCATTAGCAGGGGAAGACTATCAGTATTATCTCACTCCATTGACATCAGTTCTAGAAATTGCAGGTTGCATTTCAAAAAGAAATGCAATTTTTCACTGTGCTGCACTAACACACAATAACTGGCGGTTTCTTGGTTATCATTACTGTTATTACCATTGGTTATCAGCTTCAAGTTCTATGTCAATGACCTACATACTAAGGAGGAAGCTTCATCTTCCCCTGCTTAACACAGAGAATAAAAATACAAAGAGGATAAACACAGTCAGTATCCTCTGCAGGATCAATATGGATAAAGTGACACATTGAATGCATGTCACTGTAGTTCTAGCTAGTCAGCTCTTATGATTTATTCTTATGCTGACTCAGTGCTTCAGAGTGAAATACTGCAATTCCTCCCACTCCTCTAGTGCTTGCCAAATCCCATTACGAAATGTATAGTAATTAAGGTTAAATAGCAACATGCTATCAAACTCTCCCCAGAAGGTACTCCAGAATGTTTCTGAAGTCAACTAGAAAGTAAATCTCACAGTCCAATGCCAAAAAAGACATTTAATATCCAGGAGGAGCAGAAGCTGGGCTGTTCCCTACAGGAAAGTGATCCAGGAGCCCAAGATGACTATGACACAGGTCGAGCAAATACTGCACCAAGAGGGAGCAGCTCCACTACACCTCAGCCAGGCAAGCAGAGTGTGGTGGTGACACCACCATAGTCTATCAACAACCTAGTGAGCATCAGGCTAAAATAAGCTAACAAGCCAGGTGCAAGGTCAACCCAGGAAATCCAAACAACAGGATCAGACAGGTCTGGGCTGAACTGGAGCTCCTAGACCCATGTTTTATTTAGATCAATTAAAGCATGCTATTCTATTGCCTAGGATTTAGTGTTATTGACAAGTTTGCCCCTTTCTGTTTTTTTCACATTTCTGATGTGAACGATATCGCCTGTGCAAATTTTGTAATAGATAACCTTTAAACATTCATGTCCTCAGAAAAAAAACCACTTTCAGACTATATATTTATTATGAAATGTATCTTTCCCAAATATAAAGTCTCCTGCCTACGAGGCACATTCTTGCAGTGAAAAAATGTCCCACTGTTATGTCTACCACATTTCACCTGAAATAGCCAACAATAAAAGAACGACTGCATAGACAGAGCACAAGAGGTCTTCTTCTGTCTCGAGGTACAGTGAAAGGTAGCACACTGAATGCTGTTTAGCTTTACTCTGACTGGCATGTGCAGCAAGGGGTAACAGAGAAAGACTGCTATCACAAGTAGCCTGAAGACTCACAAAACCTTTATTTAAATAATCACCATTTACCATGAGGTGAATGTTCACTTATAATATGTTCTGCACAGACATACTTAAAGGAGAGCAAGGTTTGTGAGTGCTTTCTTTTTCATAGCTACAGGAACAATTTCAGCTACAGTCTCCTCAGTATCTTAGCACCTATACATGCAGTCACTAACAAGGCATCTGGAAACATTTGGCTTTACCCTGTTACTCATTATGCATTTTAGGTGCTTGTTTATTAATCAACAATCACACACCTTGCTATGTGTTACCATTTTCAAGGAAGCAGCAGAACCATTAGTGTTCAGTGTTTCTTGTTTAGCATCTCAGTCAGAATTAACTAACACACCTGAGATTTAATTATGATAAGCACCAGCCTATTTCACTCTTTCATGCAGTTCAGCCTTTCCCTGCAATTCTAGGTTCTCAGTGACAAGTCTGAAAGAATTTCTACAAGTACTTCAGTAATATTTTCTATATGTTCTTATTCACATTTTTAAGTTCAAATAGCAAATTACCTATTTTCTTATGGAAAGATTTATATGATGAGTAAATACTGCCAAAAAAAAAAAAAAAAAAAAAAGCTTTAAAATGATGTCCATTCCAGATACATTTCTAAATTACATACACATATACCCACTTCCTACTATAACTCTGGAGTGTAAATAACATTAAAACAAGATCAAAGCCTGATATCAGAAGTAATTAATATTTCCTTTTTTTTTTTAAAGTTTCTTCTTCATTTGCTGTGGGTTTTTTTATAATAATCAGACTTTGTGGATACAATGCTGACTTTACCTAGTCTGTTAGGTTTCTCTGCTTACTTTAATGGAAACAAAAATTATAAAAGCCTAATCAAGTATACTTGTCATCAATTTGAATGCTTTATAGACATCGATAATTACTGGAACTATAGCAATACTGTCTTTTAAAACAAATCTTCTAAACAAGTAGTATTTCATTCTAAAATGAATGTTTGATGACAACCATTGTGAAATAAAGTTTTTCAATTGTTCTTTTGCTCATTTGCTCCCACTCTGTTACAGTTTTGCTTATCTTATATCATTTGGTATTGATCCTCTGCACTTTGAGACAGCCTTAACTTCTAATAGCTCCCAATAAAACAGTCAGTAAAAGCAGTCCAAAATGGTAATGAGAAAAAAAGGATATAAAAGGAGTTATGATGAGGGAGTTTAGTGATATTTCAAGATCATCAGTATTGTATCTCATGGGAATCTACCTGTATCTTGATGGTTCATAAAATACCAGTAATTGCAACAATAAGTGATAAATATATATTGTTTAGTATATTTAATTGCATGTAACTACTGTTATATAGTAGTATCCGTGTAATGGACATGATAGAGAACAATCATTGGAATTATCAGCTTCTAACTCCTTTTTTTTTTTTTATAAACATAGTTGGTATGAAGAAAAGAGAATATTTTTTTCAAAATAGGAACTAAAAGAGACTATATATTAAAAAACCCACTAACACCAGTATTTAGCTTTATGCTTACAGTGAGGTAAAATTTCATATCATTGCTTTTAGATGCTGGTTACTTGATTCACGTCTCTAATATTAATAATGCCAATATTTTTTCCTGACAACAATGGCTAACAGAAAACAACTCAGTGTAGATTTAATCTGATAATATCTTCATACTTCTAAATGAGAGACTCAGAAGTTTCTTGCTTCTGACCTAATAAGAGCAAATAATAAATTACTTTCCCATTGCTTTAAGTAGGAAAAGAGAAGGATTATTCTCTAAAAGACTTTTTTTTCTTTGCAACTCCGACATGTAAGTTCATCAATATAATCCAAACACTGTGAAGCTAAACCTCATTTTATTTAGAGGATTAAAAGCAATTAAAACTGTATTGCTATGTGGTCCCATTTGGTTTCTTCATAAAGGTGTGTTAACTGCAAGTCACACTTGAACCAGCCTCCTGGAAGGGTTTATTCTGCTGATAATCAAGGCTATTGTAGACTTTTTCATTCTTCAGGAGAAAGGTGCTAGCTGTGAAATACAGAAGCATCCTACAGCTTAAGGTGAAAAAGTTTTAGTTAAATTCTTCTTTGCACACACACAAGAAAAGGGAATAAAAGAAATTGTAGAAAGAATCATTGTAAACAATGAATTGCACAGGAAAACAATTCAAAAACCTGTAGAAAGCACTATGAATTGCAATATATTTTGATTTGTGTTGGAGTTAAGATAGCTTGATTCAGTTAAAAGCTTGCATTAGCCTGCAATACTGCTGCATAAGCACAGAGAGCAATCCAAATGAATTCTATCTAATCATCATTTATTGAAAGAAAAAAATGTCTGAATAAATTATGGTCACATGCCATTATTAACTGTTTTGTTATAAAGCACAGAGAGGTGTAAATTTTTATACAAAGAGGACTTTGAATGTCATCACTTCAAAAAATGTATACTACTTAAAACAACTCTATATAAAACAGGAATTTTTTAGGAGATTTATAAAACTTTTATCATTAAGTATTTATTAAATGAAAAATTCATGGATGATTTTCATTTATAGTTAATTTACCTTGATTATGATTTTCTCTGAGGCAACACACAGAAAATACCGTTTGCTATATACATTTTGAATATATAATTTAAGGTGGCAAAACTGATACACTTCTCCAGAGACATGTAGGCCATATTCAAGCATGAATTCATTAGTTCTTTCTTTTCAATGTTTTTTGATACGATTTTCCAATTCCAATCTGGAATTAAAAACTGAAAATTCCAATTTTTCTTACAAAGTAGTAACTGGGGGGAGGCGGGGGGGTAAAAGCAGGTCAGTCAAAACCTTTTGCTGAGATATTCAAAATGTGCCATTGTATAATATGTTGTACCACTATTACTAACGCATTTCTAGAATGAAAAATCATTTTAAAATCAAGTATTTAACTTCCATTTTCTAAGCTGAAAAGCAGGATATTTCATTATTATCAAATATATGTTATGAAAAAGAATTTTTTTGAAGAAGAATAAAAAGCAGTTCCAGATTAAAAAAATCAAAAATATAACTAAAGCATTACTATTATAATGTTATACAGAAAACAATTTATTTTACCATAAATATTTCTCTGCTCTTAGGACTTGCCCTAGCAGTCTCATTTTGGTTTGATATCTTCCACTCTTTGTAATTTGTACCAGTATGCTACAAATTTACATTAATTTCAGAGTTCTATATTGAAATACCTGGGTCTTTCCACAGACAAACTGTATGGATCTCCAAACACCTTGAGAGCTGCATGTTTTAAGGGTATTTGCAGACTTTACTGGATATAATGTGTAGACCAGGGTACTACCACTGGTCACTCTTTTTTGATATCATACGCCAGTATTTTATTCTCTGAAAAATAGTAATAGACAGAAATTGAAGACATGAAGGATAACATTTTGCATCTTTGTATCTCTTTTGTATTTTGCATCTTCAGAAGAATGGGCTTTGAATGACAGAAATAATTTCTACTCCAATAAATTTAAAAGAAATTAAACTTTTAACCGTGAAAAAAGTATCTCTAGAAAATCCTTTATTTTATACTTATTTTAAAGGAAAATTATTACAATAATGTAAACATAAGGAACATGACTGATCTTAACAAAATATGTGTTACATCTTCTTACCCTATTGCTTTATAAATTGTGGTCATGGTAATAATAGTGGTTTGGGTTTTTTTAAGATAATATTATTTATTATTTATTTGTTGGTTTTATGAACAGTAGTTAAAAACACTTGTCAAATATTCTTGCCTACAAGCAAGTTGCTTTGGGCTTTTTTACATTCTCTCCCATGGCATTTATCTGGCTGATCACCTCCTGTTCTTTTTCGTAGGATACTATTTCTGTACATTCTGCATCTGTGGTACTCTCAGAAAGTTTACTGCATTTCAAGTACACTCAGAGATGTATCACAAATGGAGCTGATTAGACAGAACTGTGACACTAGAGAATATATTCTCTAGCACAGTTCTGAGGCTGACTAATCTTTTGGAATCTCTCCCCACATCTGGAATAACTACTTTCTCCCATGTTTTATGTAAATTAATTCCATCTAAACATTTACCTTCTCAAGCACCATTGAAAAACCTTGCATGCAGCTTTACTGGAATACTTAGGATAAAGTATGATTTATTGGCAGTATCATCTGAGAAAAAACATACAAATTCTAGAAAAGCCAAAGTAAAAATGTAAGCCTCTTATTCTATGTGGAGGTAACATGTTAATCATTGTTGCAAAAAATACAGCAGTTTTAATTTCAAAATTAGGAAAAATGTTAAACGGACACCTGATTTGGTGGTGTTTTTTTAATGCATTTTTCTGACTTACTGAATTAAAGCTCTTTTGTATGAAGTGTTTCATTGTCAGTGCCTTGAAAACAAAAATTCTGACTAAGGGATGCAAGGCACTTTTCAATGATAAATACCTAATTTGTATCCCTTTTTTTGCCATGTAATTTACATTACCTATAATTTCTGCAACTCTGCCTCCTTTTATAATAAAGCACAAATGACTACTGTATTTACAACCCACACCAAAAGCAGTTAAAATCACCACACAGGTTTTATACATCAAAATAGTTCCTCCTTTGTGTTTCATAGGGATACCAGAATGAAACTACTCACATTTTAGGTATTCTGCAACAAATCTGGAACTTTGGACAGACTTCAAATCACTGTATCTCATAGACAAATCCAGGCTGCTTACTTGCTACCATTAGCTACTTTCTGACAACATCTAAAATCAATATAAGGCATTGAATGCCTGAATTTGAAGTACCATCCTGGATGACTTATTTTTGGATCCCAGACTCAACAGAAGTCTGAAGACACAGGCATATCTAAGAACATAGCATTTTGTTATGCTTCTGAGCTAAGCAGAAAAATATTGTCTGTCTCCCTAGACAAATTTGAAAAGTTATTCATGTGAGATCTTATCATAATATAGTATGGTATAAGACACACAAACATCTCTATTTCCCAGTAGTTTCACTAAACTATTTGAGGTTATAGAGATCGTTATATAAAATTTAACCTTAATTTCACTAGCAAGGACTGAAATGTTTATACTGCACATATACATACACATATACATGTATCCCTGAAATAAAAGGTATCTGAATCTGTTTTGACCTCAGACTAACTTTTTCTTGATGGCTATAGTGTATTCTTAAAGTCCATCTGTTTAAGGAAGCTGCTATTAATACTCTGTATGGACAAACTGTTCTGTGAAGTTCAATGGACTTGTTCACATCACCTGCCTTTCAAAGATTTAATTTTATTTTTATATGTTGTATGTAATCAGTGATAAGCTTCTTGCTACCAAAGCATCTAAATATCAATTCAAAAAAGCTTTTAAAAATGTGTGGAGAAACAGAGGTGGGTTATAAATGGAATTGCTGACAGACCTTATCTCTAATGTCTTGAACACCTCTTTGTCATGTTTTAACATAGCTCTGAAAAGAAACCTAAAATTCTTATTTCAGCTCTTGTAAGAAGAGATGAAATAGAAAAAAAGAGCATTTGTATTCCAAGCACAATCAAAAATATTGATCTTTATTTTTAATAATTTTCCATATGTTTATCATTCCTTCTGCAGTAAAATGACAAAGACAGAAAACCTGTGTGTGTATGACTGTGTAGCAAAGGAAGGTTAGCCACTGGCAGAACTTTGTTAAGTCAGTAAATGTAAATTAATTTCCCCTGACTTTTTCATGGAAAAAAGAGAAAATCAAAGAATAATTCTTTATAAAATAATCTGTAAAATCACCAATTAATTAATTGTGAGGCCTTTTTTTGTGTTTGTTTGTTTTTAATACTACCTATTACTATGCAGCTATTAAGAGAAGAATCTCATACAAAGTCTGACATTTAGAAACTTTCTACAGAAACAAACTAAATGCCAAAAGATAAGCAAAATGGTGAAATCAGTGCTGCAGAATCAAATATGCTGATAGGTATCCTATGAACAGGAATACAGTATTAAGAAGAAATCAGATAGTTTTGTACTTTTCTGGGTTTGGTTTTGGTTTTGGTGTTTGTTTCTCTTGTGTCACAGAGATGGCTTTTATTTCCCTGATGCCTACAGTTGTTAATCATCATTAACTATTTCCTAAACCTGTGTGGTATGTAAGTAGGAAAGGTCTGGTATTGTCTCTAAGGACTATTGAAGAATGAATTTGTTTGAAACAAAGGAGACTTGTTACCTGAAGTGATGTCTCTGTTTAGTGTCATAAACTAAATGAGAAACACAGAGGCTTTTAGGTGCTTAAGGATTATTTTATTATGCTATGTCTACCTATGGAAAGGCTGCAGGATAAGCTTAAACACATGATTTCTTCCCTCAAGAGGAACATAAAAAGTAAATGACATCACTTTTTTTTTTTTTTCTGTAAAATATGGAAATGTTGGAAATGTTTTTTGCTGATGGTTGTATTTTTTTTACCTTGTCAATTTTTACTTTACTTATAGTTCTTCAGTAAGTTTGTGCTATAAAGACTACAAATATACTGTTGTTACTATTCTTACTTCCTTAACTGTTGATTGAGTAGTAATATTCAGAGCACAAAACCCACGTAAGATACTTCTAAGTGAAATAAAATTCTACTTACTCCTCAAATAAAGTTTCCATAAAACAATTAACATAAGGTATTGGCAATCTTTAATAAAAATTGGCAATATTTTACATGTTTTTCTCTGAACTTGAAACACTGAACCTTAAAAATATAAGGAAAGGGGATTCTATCTCAAGTCAAATGTCTGGAGAACATTGTTTTCTTTTCTTGGAATCCTAAACTTTACCCAAATTGTTATTCGGAAGAAAAGATATAATCTGTTTTGGGGTTTTTTTTTTAAGGCCTTCTAAATTAGCTTTTCTAATAATGACTGATTTTGAAGAAAACAGTCCAAGGAAGATGAAAAAAAGAAAGTCCAATCAGGGAAAAAAAGGACTAAAATACTGAACAGTAATTTCTTAGAAGAAGAAAACAAATAAGACTACTTTGAAAATGAATATAATTATTATAATTTCATTTACAATGTACAGACACAATAATAGAAGTCCCAAAAGAACCACCAAGAGGAGGATCCAGAAAGAGCTGGTGTCAATAATTAGATGTTATCTCAGTCAAAACTGCCTTTGCTTTCATCTTTAAGATCCCATTAGCACACTGTGTTGAGTAAACAGGGGCTGTTGATCACAAAACTTGGAAACATGTGAACGTATTTATCAACTCTACCAGGCTACAGTTTGGCTTCATAAAGGAAACAGAAGCCAGCTATCAACGTCAAATCTAGTACATTCCCATGATCAATGGTATGCCAAATTTTGCTCAGCCATGAATACAAGGAACTGTGGTTTATGGACTTTTACACATACATAACTAAGCACAAGCATGCTTCACTGTAATATATATCTAAGAAGATAATTGGTGTAAAATAATCAGTAGCAAGGAATTCTGTATATGGGGAAGCAGAACAGAAGACCTCTTGTGAAAGGGAGGTCAAATGAAAAAAAAAAAAAAAAATTACCAAATTCTTAAAGCTTTTTGGAACAGAGTTTAAAGTCTTTTCCTTTTAGCAAGCATTGTTTTCTTCTCTCATAATAAACAGTATCTAAACACACACTGACACAAAATGATAAAGATTTATAAGAAACTGATTCTTGTACATGGTCAATTTTTATCCTAGTTATTCACTTCAAAACTGTCTCTAGACTCAAATTAAAAAAAAACCCAAAAAACCTCAAAATGGAAAATCTGGGCATGCATTTTTTTAATTCAGCTCATCATTCTCAAGATACAGTTGAATCACTTATGGCAAATCCAAGTCAGTTTTAATCTGAGCTACTACACCCTAAACCATTTCAGGAGAAATCACTGACAGAGCTGTAATTGTCGTCAAGTGTTCCTGCAATAAGCAAGAGGAGCAAAGTTTCAATCACCTATTGCTACAATGGATAATGACTGTAAACTGCCAAAGAGCATCTTTGGACCTTTAATGTTCATGGGCTACAGCATATTGATTTTTTATTATTTTCCCTTAATGCATGGCTGAATGCTATATTTAATGTTAATTGAAAAAAAAAAAAAGGTGTTCTTTCAGTATTTCTGCAGGCCATGAGCAGCCTGCCATTTTTCTTAAACAGAAACAAGGTAGATTCTCTGTAAAACTTCGAATCGGGTAAAACAAAACAGAATCTCTGGATTAACCCTGTTGTCTCCTGAATTCATTGAATCACATTTCCTTGAACTTTATGAAATCAAATAATCATGTTCTATTTCCAGAGCAGGCAAAACTCACACTATTTTAAAATCAAGCATAAAAAGTATATTGCTGAATCATTAAAAAAAAATAATAATAAAAAATTGTAACTGTGTGCTCCAGAGTTAGACAACTTGATTCATATAAAAGCATATAAAATACATACACTGTTACCAACTGTTCTGTAAATATCACTGAAAACAGGAAAAGAGAAAAGCTTACTGTTTGCCCAAAAGTTGCAAACCCATGAATAAAACTTAGAAATCAGGAACATTTATATATCTTTGAATAAATTAGGTTATTTCCACTAAGAATAGTCAGAGAAAACAATAGTTCTAGGACAGTATTTGATGACTCTGGTAAATGGGATTATATGTTCGGCTTCAGAAAAGGGAATTGAATTTCATGACACAATTAATTTTTTTCCAGTCCCATTTCTTATGTATGTGAACTGAATTGCCTTTTACAACTAGGAATTGTCATAACGAATCCCCCTACTCTTAAGTAAGCAGAAAAACTCTGTTTGAAAGCTCTGGTTTCCTTTTACACTTTGCACCCTCTACAGACATCCTCAAGGACATTCTTCTGTGTCAGGAAGGAAGCTGAAAGATACCATCACTCCAGAGATTCTTGTCATTCCAGATCAGGGACTGGAATGAAATGGTACCAGCACTTTTTTCTTCTGTCATCAGTTTCTGCACAGTTTATTATTAATTTTTAATTAGATTTTGAGAACTAAGATATTTCTTATGCTGAATTTCTTATGATATGACTTTTTATGTAGACACACTGAAACTATTACTATAAAAATGATGAGAATTGTACTTCTGCTTTTATGTTGAGTGAATTCTAATGCCTGACAATTTAATGACCAGCTTTTCATACTGTGAGGCTTGAATTTCATGAGCACTTCTTCATGCTCAGTGGCAAGCCATAGATTTGTAAAACTGACTGAGCTAATTTGTACAATGTATCCACTTACGTGCACAAATACCTGATAACAGTGTGATAAAGGCCTACATGAAAGTAGCCTCCCAGAATGTACATAGATCTGTGATACCATGTAATAAAAATCTGAATGAGCAAATTAAAAAAAATTAACTCTAGACCATTTTGGTGCTTAAATTATTTTCCAAGTTTATGATAAATTCTGAGCTTTAATGTGGAATAATATTTTAACTGTTTAGGTATACCCTTGCCCAGTCAATGTAGAGTGTACACATATCTCATGCCAATTGCAAAAAAAAAACAAAAAAAAAAACCTATTGCAGAAACATTCTTCACTTATAATTCTTGCTTCCTAGTTTGACAGCTTCCCGCTAATAAAGGAATAGAGAAGTTAAAGACAAATGATTCTTCTGTTGCACAACATAAAAGTCAGAATATAATTCATGATTAATTTGAGTGTAGCACTAGACTAAGGACAATAAACAAAAGGTTTTGCTGAGTCCAAGGGGGTGGAGAGGCAAGAGGAATAATTAATTTAATCATCTGATGCTGAGAAACTCAGGGCTCAACTTTTTTCCAATTAAATCAATAAGTTATAAGTCAGAAGAAAATTTGGCCTGGAAATGTCAAAACAGCAAATCAATGAAACCTATGTCCCTAGTTCTTTTAAAACTCCAGACTTCTTAGAGACAAAGCATGAGAAGTAGCATGACTGTTCATAGGTAAATTCCACCTTCTATAGTTGAAAGGTAGATGTGGAATAGCATGATAAAATTACAGCATGATGAGAACAGAGTATTCCTGAAGCCCTTAGATTAAACACTTTGAAGCAAAAAAAAAATCGGTATAACTAAATATGACCCACAAATTATATTTTAAAGGATACAAGATTACAGCTTCACCTACACTAAAGTAGTTAACCTTCAATGACTTCAAATAAGGTACTCCAATTTATGCCAGGTGAAAATCTTATCCATAACCTTTGTCTTTCTGGGGAGCTTTTGTCTGTGTGTTTTGTAGTGAACACTAACTACCAATCACTGCCTCAGATGGAATATGAATTGTGCTGCACAGTAAATCATACCATGATTTATGTAGTAAGGGCCTCTGGTCCATCCTACTGCCTCAATATGGGACCGCTTAAAACCAGAAGGTTCAAGGCCTTGCCCAGTCAAGTTTCTAAGAATGGAGGCTCCACATCCTGTCTGGGCAAACTGTTGTATTGCTTAACCACCTTCACAGTGAAATTTTTCTTTCTGGTAACTAATTAGAATTTTTCTTGATGCAGCTTGTGAGCCCTCTCCTTTTTCTTGTTACTTCCCACCTTTGAAAAAAACACAGAACACCCATTTTATAGCTAAAAATAGCATCCAAGAACCTCACCTAGCCAAAAATTC
Source organism: Todiramphus chloris collaris (assembly GCA_025345505.1). Classification (NCBI taxonomy): domain Eukaryota; kingdom Metazoa; phylum Chordata; class Aves; order Coraciiformes; family Alcedinidae; genus Todiramphus; species Todiramphus chloris. The sequence goes on from JANVCC010000035.1 coordinate 22,242,298, forward strand.
CAGTTCTTCAAACCTCTCCTTGGGTGTCATATGTTCTAATCGTTCTGGTGGCTCTCTTCTGGATTCACTCCAGTATGTTAAATAGGACACCTGACAAAAGCCCAGACTTCACTGCAGGGTATCAGATAGGCTGGTTCTTTGCCTCTCCAGCACTAGGATGATCTGAATGACTTACTGCTCTGATTTTGCCTCCAACTAGGAGAATCTCGGACTGCTCACACTAGTATAGACAGAGCAGTAAAGAAATCCTTGATTCTAAACACAGTTCCACCTTTCTTAAATACATATATTTTGTATTTAATATGTAATGAGAAACTACTGATTGTACTACAAAATTGCGGTTTGTCAGTGGTGGCACTGTAATGGACTGCAAATTAATGATTTTGTGTGCAAAACAGAAAATGCCATTTTGCACTATACAAGACAAACATTTAAAAGAATGCATCAATAAAATTATGGGCATTTTACTCCTTTGAATTCCAAATTTGTGTTTCTTAATTCATTATTTGGGTACTATAAATACAGCAGATGCAACTTTAAAAAGAGTTAAAGTGCTTAAGCTTTTCAGTTAAAACTTTGAAAGGTATTAACTGAGCCTTATATGCATCGACTAAGGACATAATTTTTTTATGATGAAACTTATATTTCTTGAACTATTATCCTGTAATCTTTGATAAGTTGTTATAATGACTGTAGAAAAAATAATCAAAATCAAAATATATATGTGCACACAGGGATCTTGAGTGTCTTTATCTTACAATCACACATAAAAATGCAAAGGCTTACACGGTACATGTCTTTGATGTCTTTCACAGAGCTTTACTATCAGAATGATAACTCTCAACATGCATGAGCCTAACATAAAATCCTACGAAGACTTGTGAATATGAAAGCATTTCCCTACTTAAGCATCACATTCAGTTCTAAGGGATTACTAGCAAAGCTTATATATACACCTGTGAAGGACCATAGCCTCATTCTTTTGTATAACTTTAAATACAATGGATTACAATGGATTATATAAACAAATATATTAACAAATTGATAATATTAACAAATACTAGTAATCTTCAGAGTATGAATTAGGAGATTTTATGATGAATGCAGAATGCATTATGATGGGGAAAACAATGGGAAACTAATCAATGGACATAACTATAAACTAGAGGAAAATGTAAATTACTAGAATAGTTTATTTTAACCAATTAATTATTAATTTCAGATAACATTATCACACATGGAAATAATATTAAATAATATTAGACAAAACTGAAAGATCCCTTAAATGCAATAAAAGCATCTGGTAGAAGTCAAAGCATAGGTTCAGAAAGGTTATTATAAAAAATGAGACCATTTTTCTCAATACATAACAAACAAGCAAATTGAGTCAGTAATATAATAGACAGATTTTTTGCAAAAATGCTGATATGAATTGTGGTCAGCACTTGTCTGTACAATTTACATTGCCATTGTTGACACCTGCAGATGCCCTCAAACTCAATTCCCCTCTTTATAAAACACTGTGGAGCTGCTGGCAAAGCACTCTTTTGCAAGGGACTTTTCCTCTGGAATGTTTTTCCTTGCCAAGGTCTAAAATAGCTATAAACTGTTGACATTCTTGGGTATGCTACAAAGTCCATCTGTGTGAGCTGACTGAGGCAGTAACGGGTGGGATATCTTGTGGGAAGGTGTGATGGAGGTGCATGGGTCTTATGACTAGAAATTAAATGGGGTGTTAGAGAGTGGGAGGACAGAAAAGTGCTGCTTTTTTTGGAAGTTTTATTTATTGCAGTCTCTACATTATGTTTTAAAACACATGCCAAGGTTGCTCAAAGTCTTAGGTGTCCTCTGGAGTGCTTAATTTGGATGCAAAACTAAATGAATGGTAATTCTATTCCTAGTGTTAATGATTCATTTCATTTTCTAAATTTCTCAGACATTTTTCATAATTTTAAACCTGAACAACAGACTGTTATTTTTCAGAATCCTTCCATAATGAAACTGGTATGACTTTTTAAAGACTAAGATACTATGCAGAGTGAGTAAGAAGGCAAGAATCAACCCAAATGATTTTGACAGTTAGAGCATGATGTTTTACAGCAACTTTTTTGTTAAAACGCCCATGTTGAGCAAAATATATTACAGTCAAAGCACTGGTTTAAGAACACTGTGGAGGTATATGTTCTAATCTAATATTTGTTTACAACAGTAGTAAAAGTCCTACAGCTGAGCTCAATTCAGCATAGCACAGTCAGTAAAAAGAGTTGCAGATAACCAATGTTTGAAAAATATTGGTTGTTTTCTGCGTCTTTAGAAGAATAACCTTATATTTATAAGAATAGATCATCCAGTCATAATTGACAGATTCCATGCAAAAACTTTCTCTTTCAACTGAAATGAGGCCTTGAAATTCAAACTTTAACACTGATCCATGCTAAGGGATGTGATGCCCATGTACGGGCATTACTCAAACTTTATATGCTCTTTTCTACACTTAATACATGATTAGGCATTGTTTTCACCGGTGGCACCAGGGACAATTAGCTGGAGAAGGTGACATACCCAAAGTCCTTCAATTTTGATCAGTATTTAGTCACCAAAAAAACCCAAGAGCTGAGATAATTGTGAAATATCATCTGTAGTAATTTCTTTAGATGTTCTGAGCCCTCTTAGGTTCCATTAGAGTGTAATATTTCCAAATTAATATTCAGTATCATAAAATACTAAGTCTGATCATGCACCTGTTTTGGTTTTTTTTTTAATATATAGAGAGGAATGAGTAAAAACATAAATTAACAGCTCATTATAGACAAAGCCATGTCTTTTTCTGGTAGGTCTGTTTTGAGAACTATGTCCATTTTTCACTATACAAAGTTCATGAAGAGCCAAAACGTTTGTCTGTCAGAAATACTGTGATTTGTTGTAACTATACAAGTATATTATAAAAGTTTCACATTGATATTGTCAACTGATGTATGTTAATGAAGCTACTTAGATGTATTGATACCAAGGACAACATTTGTATTTTTTTTCTTCAGAAGTCAGCAGATATCATCAAGACATGACGTGAAAATATATGAGTTTTTTAATTTTTTTCTTTTCCATCTTATGATGAATTTCTCTGTTCTGTAATTCTTTTTTTGGGAAGAATTAAATAAAATTTAGTTTTGTCAGCTTTCAAATGTCCTTAATCTCTGCTATTTATGGGGTGTAATTTTTTGACGGTTTGTTTATAAGCAATTCATAATTGGTTTTATGAATTAAACTAGAAATAACTAGAAAATGGTTCAAGTTTAAGAGAACAGTTTTTAAGTTGGTGGATCAAGCAAAGGGAAATTTTTGCTTTATTTTCACTTGTCTTATTCAGCTATTCACTGGGAAGAACAGTTGCTAATTTCAGACAGTACTGATACACCAATATCTATCACATGTAACAGTCACATAGACGAAAAAAGGGTATTTGGAAATAGGTTCTAAAGAGAATAGAAACATCTGAAGGTTTCAAAGTTAAAACATATCTCAAAGGAAAGATTTCTTTTCACATTTCAACATTTTCAAACAAAAAACCTTTTGGTTTTTAATCCTCTTAAAAATATCTGTATTCATAATTGTTGCTGGGTTTTCTCAGCATATTTAAATATTCCGGCTTTTAAAATGTTAAATGCATAATCTTTCAAAACTTTAAAAAAACCCAATTTGTGTAGAGGTGAAATAAAAACATACATTTTGAAAGTTATCCAGGTATTCTTTCTGTTAAACAAGCAGTTCATCAGTCCTCAAAAAATTTGCTTGAAAATGAAGAAGCCCACTTTAATTGCCCTTTCCTTCTCCATGTCTGTCTCTCTTGATACTGCCTAATGTCAAACCAAAGAGCCCCACAATGACTCCAGATAATTCCACAATGACTCTCATACATTTGTAGGAAGTCGTAAGTGCATAACTTTTCATTCCAAACAGCCACCAGCAGCAGCAGCACTTCAATTATGTCTAAATCCACCTAACCAAGATGACTGTAACATCTCCTCTGGGATTTTTTTTCTTCCCCTTTGTCATGGTTTAGGGTCAGGGCAGCCCCTTAGACCTATAACAGATGTTCTCTGTTAGCCCCCCTCCCTCCCCAAATGGGAAAGACAAAGGGAATAAGGGAGAGAGACTTAGCGATTAGAAAAAGAAACTAGAACAGCTTTAATGAAAATGAAACTAATAATTATAAAAAATGGAATATATACAAATATATACAAAACAGTATTGAACCCAACACCCCTGATGGTAATTGCATCACTGTCACTACTGATGCTGTGCAGGCACCGGGGGAGTCCCAGACTGGGCTCCGCAGCAGACAGGAGCTGTGTTCAGGAGCTGGATTCTAGTACCAGGTTCAGGAACACGCAGACAGGATCGAAGGCAGAATGGACAGAGTCTTCCTTGGATGCTCCGAGGGAGGAACCAAAAGAGGACCTGAGCCAAGCCAAGCAAAAGCTGGCAAAGCGGTCCCAGAGGGGAGAAGAGCCCAGAGACCCTTTGGATCCCTCAGCTCTAAACCGAGTAGGATGTATATGGGATGGAATACCTCATTGGTCAGTTTAGGGTCACCTGTCCTGTCTGCTCCTCCCTGCACGTGCAGCCTTTTACTTTTCTTCACCCCCCAATGTGCTTCACAAGATCCAGCAGTGGCCTTGGTCTGCATACCAATCCTTGGTAGTATGTCTAAACATGAGGTGTTATCACTGCTAGAAGCAGACACTGTCTGTGAAAACAGGCTGTTAACTTCAGAAAGTGCAGTTAGTTAGAAGAACTGAGCTGAAAAGTAAAATTACAGAACAGAATTAGTTCTGTTCTCATTAAAACCAGGACACCCTTTTATACCTTTTTTTTCTGATCATGTTTCTTTACCACTAAATTCACCATTCCACTTGAAGAATGCTATAGACTCCCACTGAAAATTTACAAAACTTAAAAGTAACAGAAGGCTTTCCTTTCTGATTGTCTGCAATATATATTGCTCAAAATTCTAGTTTCTACACCTTAAAGATTTTACATTTATGTCAAGTAGCCAAGAAAATTCCAGTTTGCTGAGGTAGATGAACCCAGTATGCCTAAAATATGTCAGATATTATCAGTTCCAAGAAGCACTGAAATAAAACACTGAGAACTTTTGAAGCTTGTTTAAAAACAGAGCCATGAAAGTGAACACATTAATCAGGCTGGCATTATTATCAGTGTAAGCAGACAGATAATATAATCCCATGATAACACATGAATGCCACAACAAAACAATTTACCCCCCACTCTTGCCACCTGCAGAAACAAGGATTTTCACAGGATGTTGAGAATCTGAACCTTTCCAATCATAACTACTGATTTTATGCTTGAGTTCTAATTCATATAGTAGAAAGACAACTATCTCTGTGGTCTATGGATTAAGCTAGGCTTCCCTACAGAAAAGTCCACACTTTAACTGCGGTATGTTCAGTTCCATATGTCCATCATTCACACTATCAGTACACGAGCCAGAGCTGCACGTACACAATAACAGTATATTCCAACTGAGGTAACACTGAGATAACAAAATGCTGTCTGGCATCAAGTTCAAGGTCAGTCTTTTAAAATCACTATTTTGGAATGCTAGTCTTTCATTAGGCTCATGGATCAGATGAACAACTATACAACTAAACGAATGTACTAAAACAAACCTGGCCCTCCCAGCAAATGAAACAATTCCAAGGATAATAGTACAGACAAATAGCTGAATAGTCACTTCTCTAAATAAACTGAATTTACAGAGCAGGTTTTATTGAGAAGAGACATATTAACAAAGAAGAAAATTAAAAGATGATTGCAGAAATGACAAATTGTCTTTCACACAACAGTCTGTATTTTATATTGCTTGCATTAAATATTTTGCCTTTGATATGCTTTAAGAAAAAGACATAAGAGCTATTAAAACTCCCTCACATGTTAAGAGTGACTTCAAAACACAGTAAGAAAGATATTAAAAAAACAGTTTTTCTGGTTTTTTTCCTTAGTCCTATGTTAAAGCTCTTTGAAGTAGGGCCAATACTGGCAGTCATAGATACACAGTAGCCACTAAGCAGCTACCTTGCTGCTGAACAACCTGCAAAAGATAAACTAATTATGCTCTGCTCTCTCTTCGATGAATATTCACTCCTTTCCCTTTTCTTTCATACAACATGATGCTGAAAAGTACTAAAAGGTGCATAATGTATTTTGTATACAAAAAGCTATTACAAAAATCTGGATTTCTAAATACCCTTATGCTTGTTCCTTGATACTTGCAAATTCATTAAAACTGCAAATGGAAATGCATAATGTTTTTATTGGTTTGTTTAATTAACAGAAAGATAATAACACACTTTAAATTCTAACGCATGTGAGTATGCAGACTATGCACACATACATATTGCTGCATTAATTTTTTTTTTTCATTTTCCAAAAGCATTCTCTAAAGAGAGAAATTCCATTTTTAGAGATAGAAATATTAATTATTTCACAGCAAGACTTATCTTTAACATTATAACAATAAAGCTTCTTCTTGTTATAAGGCTTGGACCTTATACCATGTACAATAATAATCTAAATATTTAGGATTTAAATTATTTACAAATAAAACCTCTTTTCCAAAATTCATCATTTTTTGAGTTAGATCTCAATCATTCGTATTAAGTGTTGTTCAATTTAGTTACTCTTAATGAAAGATCTAGTTCATCAGAAAATAACCTGTAAAAGGTGTGAAATTCTAAATAGAAAGAAACTATCCACACACACAAAATAGGAAACTAAAGGAAATCTTTTCAAAAGCAGGCCTTGTCTTTTGAACCTATACATAATGTGCACACTGTATACACATCTCTGTTGTAGTATTATCTGATTTGGAGTTCTACCGCTTCAAATGTAAATTATGCAGAGAAATGCAAGGTGTGAAACTGACTGTTCATTTATTATGTAAATGATGCAATATTTAGGATAATGTACCTTCTGATTAGATCTTATGTTGTAAGCTTTCTAAAAATTTGAAGACAATCACAATTTCTACTCCCTACTTCTGGAACTAAAAGACATATTTTATGTGTCGTTAGGTAAATACAGCTTAATAGAAAAAAAACCTCATAGATTGATGAGTTGAACTTTCATAGCACTCAGTAAATTTGAATGAAAAATGTAAAACCTCTTTTAGTATTGCTAATTCTGAATATGTCAGTAGAAGCCCATCACCTGAAAACTTTGCCTGTAACTGCTGGAATTGGGTGCACCTTTGGTTAAGGTGCATTTGTATATGAACATTTTGTGTAGTTGAATGTAAGTACTACTGAGGATAGTACATTAACATGAAAATAACTGAGTAGTTTCTCTTGAGTAGGAATAGTTTGATACAATCCTTATTTAATTCATATGTAACAGATACTTGATATAAAAATTATTTAGATCAACAGCAATCTCTTTATATTTTTAGTTTTAAGATAATTACTTAAGTACCTAAGATTTTACTGGATTTTTCCCTTCTTATTCCTAAATTTTGCCATCCTGGTCATGGACTGTTTTCTTTTTTTTTCCATTAAGTACTATATGTATAACTCAAACCAAAGAAAGCTGAACTTTCCACCCATCTTCATGACACTTTCTGATTAGTTAAACATTTATAAAAAAACCCCATATATATATATGTATATAAACCTGTCTGTGTATATATATACATTTATAAAAGATAAATAACTTCTAGTCAGGGCAACAACTGTTACATCACAAGCTATGTGACATACAGGTCATATGAAACACATTAAATCAATCATATTTTTGCAGTTTTTGGTGTGTTTTGACAAAAAAAACCCAAACCAAATAAATTATAAATAATTTAAAAGAGTATAGCTTTAAATGTGCAAGGTTAAGTGGCAATCGTAACAGTTTCTAGGAAGTGTTTCAGCCTGTGCAAACTTCTTGTTTTGATATTAAGGCTACAGAGATTTAACAAACAACTCAATGAAACTGTAGAGCTATTGTCACTTAATTAAGTTTGAGGATATCTTATGAATCCTTCCTTCTCCAGGAAGCCTGTGCTTTAAGAATCTGAAAAGAGTCTATGAAAGACTAAGGTACATGTGAATTGTAACATAAATTTGGAGCTAAAAAATTAATTTCTATTAAAAACAGGGCTTGTCAACCATTTATGATTCAGGCAAATCTATTCTATCACAGAAACAATGAAATATACTGTGTACTGGCAGCTTGACAGAAATAACTGGCGGCACTTACATAGCTCTGCTGGAGTTCCCCGACTTGGACAGTCATCTGCATTTAAGTCACAAAATGATGGATCCATATGCTTATATATTCCCTATGTGTAAGTTGGCTACAAACACTATTCCTTGTTCCAGCCTCACTGGCCTTTTTTATTGGTATAGATTTCACTTCAGTAATGGAGGAATTTCAAGGTCAACTGATTTTGGTCTTTAAGATCATTCCTAGAATTTCTCAATAATGTATTTTCCTCTAGTTTTTCAATACTGGCATATGGACATATTTCACTGCTTTATCCTGCAAAAGAAATAATTTGAGACATAATATATAATACAAGCCTACTACATTACACAGACTCCACTAAGACCTTCTTAGTACAGCTCTGGTCTATAGATAACTTGTAGTTTAGATATCAGCAAATGGTCTACAAAACAAGCACAGCTAAAAATAAATAAATAAATATATACACACATGTGTTCTGACACACTGGGAAGACATGTTGGTAGCTACCAGAAAGCATAATGGGAAAGCATTATGTTGGTGCTTGCCTGCAGGCAGTTAGCTGTGCTTATTCACATCAGTTCACATATTAAAGACTAACTCATACAGACCCCAGATCTACAGGATTATTTGGTGAAAAGGGCATGAAATCCTAGCTCATACTCAAAAGTTTTCCAATCATGTTGCACACAGTGCAATAACAACTTCTAGGTCTCATGATATGCCACAGGCACAGGATCTTACAGATTGCATACCAATACACCCATATGGTCAAGAGCCACATGATACATATTCAGTTGTCAAGGGGGAGTTCTGGATGTATTTCACAGGTAGGAGGTGAAAATGGTTCCTCAGAGGCTTTCTCACTGGTGGTCCTGTGTAGAACAGATCTTTCTGAGCACCAGGATAGTCCCATAAAATTTATTAATGTTGATTTAATAAAAAGATCTTGATCAGCTTTCTCTGACTGATTCAGACTATCCTGCTTCAGTACAGGTCTTCTATCACTGACATGAGTCCTACACAGAAGCCACATTTCAGCTAGTTTAACTCCACATAGTACAACTGCAGTTGAAGTAGGCTTTGCTGTCAGCCTTCATTTCACAACCCAATCATGTATGGCATGACTAACTTGATTTGAGTCTAATTTCAGTGGGATTTAAATGTGAGTATAGGATGCAGGGTATGACTTTGAAAATTACTCTATCTAGAAGAATAGGCATGACAGCATGAAGTCTTTTTTCTTTTTTTAATTTTAAGTGTAGTATAAAGTGATTAATACTTCAGTGATTTCATTAAGAAACAAATCAAATTTCAGGAAAAATTAGGGAAATAAGTCTTGGCAACACTTTGAAATCAGAAACACAGCCTAAAGAAAAGTTCAGTGATTCATGAGACAATCTTCATATACTAAGGGGGGGGTGGCAGAAAACGTAGGCATTTAATTATCTTTTAGAATTCAGCATATCTCTAAAATAGCATTTCTTTTACTTTTGAGAATAAGAAATCTGTGGTGAAAATGTCTTTAAACATTTTCATATCCTATGAAGACCTATTCAGACCAGTCCCTTTCTCTGCCTCAGACACTTCACACATAAGCTGCAATGTGGTAGCAAAACAGGTATTCTTTAAAATGGATATTAATTTTGGAATGATGTATTACACAATCTATTTCTTTGTAGCAAATCATCTCATGTAAATGAATCATATGACTTTTAAGAAGCAGACACACAAATTCTAATATGACAGTGATCTATCTTTCCTTGTGGTGCATGAATAGTCATGTGCAAAATGTGGGGGAAAAAAAAAAAAAAAAACCAAACCCAAGCTGGATACTAAAATAGGGCAGTTTTCAAGGCTAAAACTATAAAGCATTTTATAAAATATAGGTTAGGAATGTACTGATATATTTATTTGGTAAATTCTTCACAGCAGGTAGTTTTCTTTATTATATCTATATTCTTCAAAGGAGCAGGACTGAGTCTGATCAGTTACAACGGTTTAGACTAGTGAAAGATGGAGATAAAACAAAGCTACATGCTCATAAAAGCAAAAATTGTCAGAAGTACAAAATGGGTCCTCAGACTTTCACAAAGAAAGAGGACTTTACTGTGTCATGTAAGCATAACCCTGCCAATACGACAGTGTAGTGATGCAGGAAGGTTTAAGTTTAAGCAGTGTTTTACTTCTAGAAAAAAAAAAAATTTATTAAGCCATTTACCCAAACAGAAAGCACCTAGTTGAGAGGAGCTTAGCTGCTTCTCTTATGTACACAGCAACAATTCCTACCAGCTCCAAAGAAGTTGCAGCAAAAGCATTACACACACTACAAGTAATTCACACCAAAATCTTCTACATTGCTGGAGGTGGTAACAGTGAAAATAGAGGCAAATGTACAATGGTATGTTTGAGCTTCTATCGGAACAGGGTTTGAAAGGAAGAAAAAGTCTCAAAAAGAAAGAAAATGTTTACTTTCAAATCAACAATGACAACTATGGTGTTTTCCTTTTCTCAAATTAAAAAAACCCCAATAGTCTGCACATAGAGTCTTTCTGACAGAATGTACAGATCTTGCACTTTTAAATGCTGAAGAATACTTCATTCATCTTTTCTGTTAAAGGTAAAAATTAAACATTAATAATTTCAAAGCTTTTGTTGTCCATTACAAGTCTTTTGTATCTTCTAAAGGTCTATGCCACTCTACACCTTATTAGTGATCTTAATGAAGAAAAATGTTAATGGACTGCTTTACATTTACCTTTCTTATGATTATCACAACTACTACAGCATAGCTGATATGATCATTTTAATAAGCATCCACATTTTTCTTCTCAAAAGTTCATCATCTGTTACTGAACTGAAAGGATATTTTCTAACATTTCCTTTTATCAATACTCAGTGCAGCAAGCTAGTATCATACTTAAATGTGGAACAATTTTATTGTATGGTATCTGGCTGTCAGCAAAAGGGTGGTGTAATGGATTGTAATCATTTTGCACAGAGTAAGGACAGGTCTAGCAGAAAATATTTAATTCTAGGTGATAGCTCCTGCAGAGTCAGTAAAGGGCACATGCTAATAAGGAAACTGCAGAAAGGCACTGGTGATGACATGCTTCCTGAAAACAGCAACCTCAGCAGATACAGTGCAGCTAATAGAACCATTACTGCCTCATGTCAAGCTATGAAAAATACCAAAGGACAGAGTCATCACATTGAAGGGAAAAACAAAGCTCTTGTATATTATGGTTGGAAAAGCTTTACGGGCAGAACAATGTTAGGATAACAGTGTTATCAAATGCATGAATAAAAATATGTCAAAATGCTTGCTCAGTAGAAAGAGCAATTTCCACTTTTTAATTCACTCTATATTCCACATGTTTTAGTCCTACCATTCATTGTATTAATTTTCAGTTTGAAAGTCATTTCCCACAAAGGCATCTGTTCTCTTCTGCTGACGACAGCAGGTTTCCTTTTGCTTTTCTTTTTTTAACTTCAGTTTATGAGTCCACAAGTAAAGCCTAAAGCACTGCAAATGAAGATGACTATAAGTCAGGAAAAGCTTCCAGATGCTTTTACAGAGAATTAATTTTCCAGACTCTGATTAAAGGCTTCTGTTACCACTGGCAAAGTGTTGTTGGTCAGCTTCTCTCCTTCTAAAACTGGGAGTCTGTCCAGCAACACTAAGACTATGGAATCTACATAGTATGCTTGTGCTATGTCAAGAAGCACTCTAGCTGATTGTATTATACAAAGATAAAAATCTATCTCCATGTCACATAACATTTCCATTTTAAAATCCTTCTCACTAAAATTTTACCATTAAATTCCAGATAGGAGGAAAAGACTAAATATATCCAATGAGGCATGCAAGATATTTAGATCTACAACAATATCACCTAAAGAATTTACTGGAAAAAAAAAAAAAAAAAAGAAAAAAATTGACATTTTCCTAAAATTGTTTTTTAAAGCAAAGTGCTACTCTTAATTTTCCACAAAAACATAAACTATCTCCTACTGTATCAAACAGAATATTACACTGAATATTAAAAATATTGAGTACTTGTGGTCCCTCTTCCTCATTTATGTTCTTAAATATAATGAGCTGGACTCTGAGCTAAGTCACTACTTAAGCAAGTGAACAAATGCCAGACATAAAATACCTAACTTTACACTCTTTGAAACAGCAATACAGCTAATGAGACCTTTGTTTTACTACCAAAGGGTTTAATTAGCCAGGATTGCTTGTGAAACAAGCATTTCCATGGGATATCTTTGGATACTGTAACTTTGTGCATTCTCTGCCCCTCTTCAAGTTGTCAGAAACACAGAACCACTACAAGAAAGAAGTCACTTACAGATTACTCTCTGTACATTAACGTGTGTCATTTGTCATGGAGATTAATTATATTAGAAAACAATAATTAAACCTGCATCACATTTATAAGGAAGATGAGGGAATGTGTATTTTCAAAGAGCTTGGTTACTCATGTCCATAGGCATTCTTCACCACTTACACATTTTTGTCTTAAGTAAGCCTCAAGTAATTGGTTTCAACCTGGCTCAGATTACCACATTGTTGAAATCAAAGATTTGTGTAGTAAGAAACAACATATAATTCCCTTACTTAGTGATTTTCACTTCTATAAAGGTCTCTTTTAGAACCTGGGAGAAACACTGCAAGCCATGGTCACATGAGAAATCTTTTTTGACATGAATAGGCTCATTAAGTCAATGGGGCTACTCATGTGGACACAGACTGATGTCAAAAAACACTAATGCTAAGAATGCGCTCTTTTGTATGTTCTTTCATTTGTATGGATAATCAGGGAAGTGCATATGAGAAGTACTGTCTGGAATACTTGCTGCTATTTTGTTAACCATATTTCACATTATTTCCTATAAAAAAACCCAAACTTCTATGGTGTGTCATACTCTCACTCATTCTTTATCTTTAAATAATATTATAACAGCAGATGCTTTTCAGTCCAGACACGACTGTAATACCACGGTAATTAACAAACCCTGCACATGTTTTCTTTCTTCCTTTGAAGTTTCCCACTGAAGATTTTTCATTCCAATATTAAACTCTTGTTAATCAATATTTATGTTTCATTAATTCTCACATCTACAGGGACTGGTCTATTCATGTTTTGTTGAGTGAGGTTCTGACCCAGCAGCGCTCAGAGAAAAAGAAGGTACATTAAATAGTTTGTTGATTTTTTATAAGCTTATGTCAGCTAAAGACCAAATATAGATGCCAGAGAACATTAGAAAGATGATGCACTTTCCATCATTACAACATAAAATATTCTTCTAAGTGTATATATTGCCATTATAACTCTGCCATATATACAAGCTAAACACTGTTTCTACCATCTGCCAAAATGTGTAGCATTAAGACAGCATGCCTGTGGTACTCCAGCTTGTGGCTGCAGGAAGAAAGTAGAAGTTGCCATCTGCTTCTTTTTGTCCTTCTCTGCATGTAGATTACATAGCAAGACTATAGAGAAGATCTTGCCTCCTCTGGAAAATAGTCAAATAGTCAGAGTATAAAAATGGCTCTGACAATTTACTGCCACTTTTGCAATACCAGCAGTTATGTACTGGAAACAAGCTTCACTGCTCTGTAAAAAAGTCAAAGTGCTTCAGTGAGATTTAACTGGCACTTGAGCATGATACTGACTTCCTGTACACATATATGCTTTACCTAAAACCAGGCAAATGTGAACCGATCACCATGCACTGTTCTACTAATACACTTGTGCTATTTTGTCCAGGTCAGAGGATTATTCAGGAGATAGGCTTTAAAGCTATCTAGGTTGTCTTTTAAAAGAGGTTTTCTTAAATATGTTAACGCATGCATCATCACAACAGAAATTCTGTCTTCTTTGTTTTCTTAATAGATTTGGGGGGGGGGGAAGATGTTTTTAATTAGAATAAGAGCTATCGTATTATTAATCACTGAATGAATTGAATCAAGGCGAAGTAATTTATCGTAATTTCAAGCTCATCTCTGAGAAACTATTTTCAGGGCTCCATTTTGTTACAGCCTTTAAATCTGGCTAGAGGGGGTTGAAAAAGTATATAGCATTATCAGAACCCAGAAAGATGTCTGCTGTGCTGGAGGAAACAACTGCTCTGTTTCTGAGGATGCAGCTTTCTTGTCTGTTTCTGAGGTGCATTTTCATAGAGTGAGGTCTGATAGAGAGGTGCCATGGACACAGTTATGGGTGAAGATTCTCTTTCTCAAATGCTCTGGTTTTGTTTAAACACAAAGCTTGATCTCCTTAATATCTGTATACTTAAAGCCATGCTTAGCTAAAGTGCAGATGTAGATATACTAGTATTAGAAACCACACTAACACAGCTGTAAGGAAAGGGACAATATCTTTCTATGTGAGTCACCAAAGCTATTGCAAGCTGACAGAACTGCATTCATATTAATGCTATACAATTACACTGGGAAAAATATCATTCTCCTATATAAAATAATTTAACTGACATGAAATCTGTATAAAAACAGTCAATACCAAGCACACATGAAAATTTGAAGCATGGATAAGGCCTCCACAGCCTTATCTTCACTTTCCAACTTTGCAGCCATAGAGAAGGCTAAGCATAATAAAGCCTGTTGTTAAGACTTTATGGTTGTCATATTGTATTGTGTTATTATAACATTAAATGGTTACTACAATGAGACAGGTGAGACAGAACTAGAAATAGTCCCTCAAGACAGTTAAAATGTACAAACTTCACTTTTCATTTCATTGGAATAGAATCACTCCTGCTTCCCTGTAAAATAATATTTGAGTCACGGTTGCTGAAGGGTTGCAAGCAGCTTCTTACCTCAGTAAGTATGTGAAAGAACAAAAGCACTTCAGAGCAAGGGGCACAAGAAAAAATGTCATGAGGGAAATACTCTGCCTCACCATTATGAAGTAGCTTTGAGAGCAGATAGGTCTTAACTGAATTGGTTGAAAGTAGTTGCTATCCCAGTCTCATTATATAATAAAAATAACAGTAAAGTCTTTATCAGAATATTTATCTTTCCAATTCTTGGAACTCCGAGCAGAAGAACTACTAAGTAGTTTACACATTTTGATTATATTCCTGTTACTCTGTCCTCACACTTTTCATGATGGTTTATTCAAAGTTAGCTTATTCAAAATGGCTTAAACCTCCTGCTTGCCTTTATGAATATAGGAATAATATCCTTCAAAATTAAAATCATAGGACTGTGTATTTCTGAAAAACTGGTCATATTATCTTCATGTTCTGTAGAGAGGTATGGAAAAGAGGGAATTATAGGGATAACTGACTAACCATCGAAGATGGAACTGATGTACAAAAGAAAGTATGGGTCTGCAGTCTATGAAAGCAAAACGAAGATGTGACATTTAAGGCATAAGAAGGCATGAGAACTCAATCTTCAGCCAAGTGATCTTTGGAATTAGTAAAAATAGAAGGTGGATACAGGCATGCTTAGATTCACACTTCTGTGCAAATATATCTTTATATGTCCTTGATACTGTATTGCCCATGAATACTTCATTTTTACTTTAATAGTGATGAATGAAGGAGAAAGTAACTAACATCACAGGACTGCTGACTAGCATGTAATCTTTAAAACTGGATAGTGGAACCCTACACTAGTGTGAAAAAATTACAGTATATTGCTCTACAGCTCTAAGGAGGGTATATCTGATGGCCTTCTAGTTGCATAATCCACTGTAGGTGCTTCACAGGGAATATGCACAGAAGAATCCTCCAGTGACCAAAGCTAGCCATGAAAACTCTCATATACTGAAGGACAGTAATGAGTGAAGATTAAATGAAAATTATCATGGTTCATGTAAAGAATTTTACAAAAAACAATCTAACAAGTATTTAACAAAGTTTAATTTGGTCATCATGTAACTTAGGGGAAATTTTCTTATATTTTAGCAATTTGTCTTTCAAACAAAAAGACTGTAACCCACATTGAACCTATTTATTCATAGAACATAACTTCTTCCTTCACTTACTTTGGGGACATGCAATTTGCAGATGAATCATTTAATTTGTCCTTGTTAAAAAGGCATAGAATTCTATTTTTACTTGGTCTATTTAAATTACATCTTAACAATGTGAAACTGTCATATAACCACCAAACATAAGCATTTAATTCCTCATACACTGCATCCCCACATCATCACCAGGCCAAGACAATTCCAAATATATACCACTGAATCAACATCCTGACAAATGAACTTGATGTATCACTCCATGGAAATCAGTAACAATTATGGCAAAATGCTAACATATATATATATATATATTGCTGATGGAAATTGCATGTACCCATAAAGGCTTTTTTACAGACAAGATTTAAATATCCTCTGCCAATTTAAGTTGTAGAATTTTAATACATGGCCTTGTTTTGTTTATGGCAAAATCAAATGCTTTTTGAAGACCAGTGTACGAACTGGTATACAGTCAATTATAGATTACATTTAAAATGCCAATTATAAAAATGTTTAATTCTACAATACAATATAAAGCCCTCCCTGATCCCACACTTGATTTCTTTGTGTGGAATTATTAGGGATAAGGCAATCCAAAACCACAGGAAATTCAAATATATCTCTTATAGAAAAGATACTTATGAGCATGGAATTTATTGGTATTATGTAAAAAGAAAAAAAATAAATCATAAATACAGAGAAACAAAGACTAAATTGTGAAAGACCACAAATTAGTGAAAGTGTTATCATGAATTATTCCTTTGTATTCCTGATTATTTTTTACAAGAAGGTTCTTCAGTTAAAAATCCAATCTCCAAGAAAATAAGAGGTATTCACAGTGCTGACGTGTTTTTCCAAATAAAACTGATTTACCATGGATATTGAACTGCTGCTGTATTTGAAGGTTCATTCATTACAAGTCTTCCAGAAAAAACATGTATATGTCTATACTTCTTCTCTAAGCATATATTATATGAATGATTTTACTGTAAAACAAAGGCTGATATGTTTACCATTAATATAAAAGTTTGTATTATTCTCCCTATCAGAAGCTATCTCTTTACTGGGGCTGGCGGGATAAGAACAATTTTCAATAGACTTCTTAAGGTGTTGGATTAACTTAATTCATCTCTGGACTTTCAGTGCAGTTAGAATTTATTCATATTTATTCATACATAACTTTGATTTATGTATGGTAAACCAAACTATACCCTTTAATAACATCTTTTAATGACTCAGAAGAAATCTAGTTTATTTAAACTGAATGGAAGTCCACGTATAAACCAAAAATATCTGGTTTAGCTGAATAACTTCTTCAGGAAAGCATTTACAGACATTTATAGAACATATAGAATGACTGTTGTAAGACTACCACAAGAGAGATGGGGATGGGGAATCCAATGATTAATAAACTAGCACAATTTATCTTGAAGTGTTTGCTTAACGTTGCAGTGTTTTGGATCTTTTGCTTTTCTAATCCAAGTCAAGTTTTAATGACAACTTTATTAGTAGAATCATTAGTTTATGATCCTCATTTCTCAGCATCAAATGCCTTCATTACCCACAAGACACTTGTTTTTTTTATGTGCCTAGAATAATGGACCCTGGTATATGACTGAATACTTCTGAATCAAGAAAAATATTCAAAGTGAGCTCATTGATTTTACACTGAACGCAAGAATGACTGGATAGGGAAGTAACAGGGATTTAAAAACAAGTCTTTAAAATGTGTTCTAAAAGCATATATAAGTATGTAAACTGACAAATTGTCCTGTTATATTTTATATACTCCATGCGTCTCTAGAAAATAAATTAATGTCTCCTTACAATAGCATCCTTTATAAAACTCTCTCCAGATGCATACAGGTGTTCTTCATTCTGCTGTAAACAAAAGATCTTTATTGTTTCAGCTATTTTGGCCAGTCTTCTACTGTGTACACAGACTACTAAAATGCATATGTGATTTATTAACATTGGAAAAGGCTAAGAATTTTATGATTTAAAGTTTATATTAATTTGTCATAATTTTATTTGCACACTTTCATGGCATATCTTTACTCAGGATTCATGCTTGCTTGTCTATTTTCTTTTAAAAATCATGTCAGCTAGAAAACTGTATATGATCCAGTGAATGTCATCTCACCCACTTAAGAAGATGAAAATTAAACCTATGTAGCCATTCATTTAAATTATCTCCCCCACACCCAAGTATCCTCTGTCTTCACATGTGAATCAATTTTGTTGAAATTCTATCAAAAGCTGTCAAAAGAGCTTGTTGAAACTTTTCCTTGAATGGCAAATAAACATTATATGCAAAGAAGAATTTAAAAATGTTGAACACAAGGTGACAATCAAGAAATAAAAAAATAATGGGGAAAGAAGATGTAAAATAACTTTTAAAAAGCTGTCAAATATGTTCATAATTTTTATTTATACTTAATGATTCTTACCTTTATTTATTACATAGTAGTTCTATAAATATATTCTGAAGTTATTTTCATTAATTTACAACAAATACAAAAATGTTTAGCTTCATTTTTCATACCATAAAAGCAATTTATTTTTATCAGTCTTCTCTCGAAAGAAGCCAATAACAAAATTCCTAAGATAATTGGAATCCATGATTAAAAAGTTCTGTAAATTTACTGAAATTTTTGTATCATATATTTTAGAAAGACTCTCTATAAACAGTATGTATTCAAATAAGGAAAAATACTGTATGATTAGTATACACATATATTTTTAAAACAGCTTTTATATATTGAAAATAGTCTTACATACACAAAAAAAAACAAAACCAAAAAACTCAAAAACAAACAAAACTGAAACAAACAAAAAACCCCCAACAAACTAAGCCATTGCTATTATGATAATCATAATTAACTGCAAGGTGTCTGATTTCAAATAAAAGCCAAATAATGGAAAACAGTAAACTTCATCTGAGCAAAGCATAGTGTAGGAGAAAAAAAAAAAAAAAAAAACAAAAGCAGTATTATTATTATTATTATCAGAGAAGAAGGGACAGGCTAGATGAAACTTAAACTGCATTTCAAACATAAAAAGTGCAGTGAAGGATAAAATAAATTAAAAGACATTTAATCAGCAGGAAGCAGGAACTGGTACTGTAAGATATCTCTTCCTCAGGTTACAGAGGAAGAGAAAGCTGTAAAAAGATTAATGTAAACTCAACAAAGCATGTTCCCAGTATAAATTAAAAAAAAAAAAAAAAAAAATTGATTTTATCTCTGTGCAACATTTCAGTGACTCATATTTTCCTTGAAAACAAGATGTGCCTTAGTATCTCATTAAGCATCATATTTCATGCCTTTTTATAAAATCTGCATATCTGTTACTATAGGACTAAACATCTCAAAGTAGTATTGTAATGTACATAGTTACTGTACCAGGTCAATAGGTTATATTCTTCATTTCAGAAAGACATGGCAAGATTTTCAATCTGTTATTTGATGAAAAAAAATCAATTGCCTTTTAGACTAAGCACTATTTTAAATGAGCTCACATTTTAATGTCATCCCTAAGGATCCTTAAGAAGGAAGCAAGTGGGTCTCGTACCATTGAAGTCAAGTCAATGAAACACTTGTAAAGCAGACAAAACAGGAACTATCTGTTGAGATGGAGTTAAATCCAGCTGGCTGCCAGTCATGAGTGGTGTTCCCCAGGGCTCAGTACTGGGGCCACTCCTGTTTAATATCTTCATCAATGATTTGGATGAGGGGATAGAGTGCACCCTTGGGTAAATTTGCAGATGACGCCAAGCTAGGTGGAAGTATCAATCTGCTTGAGGGTAGGTAAACTATACAAAAGGATCTAGGTAGGCTGGATTGCTGGGCCAAGACCAAGGCCATGAGCTTCAATAAGTCCAAATGCTGGGTCCTGCACTAGGGCCACAACAACCCCCAGCAGCATCATAGGCTTCGGGAGGAGTGGCTGGAGAGCTGCCAGGCAGAGAAGGACCTGGGGATGTTGATTGACAGCTGGCTGAACATGAGCCAGCAGTGTGCCCAGGTATCTAAGAAGGCCAGTGGCATCCTGGCCTGTATCAGGAATAGTGTAGTCAGCAGGAGCAGGGAGGTGATCGTTCCTCTGTACTCAGCTTTGGTGAGGCCTCACCTCTAATACTGTGTCCAGTTTTGGGCCCCTCTCTACAAGAAGGACATTGAGGTGCTGGAGAGGGTACAGCATTATATAAAACTTAAAAAACCCATATGATTAAAGAGCATATTAGTGCTGCATTCAATAACACTAAATAAAATATTATTAAATAGTATATAATAATTAAGAGCATCATAAGAGTAGTTTGTCATATGAAACAAACACCACTTCATACAGTCTCCTTATATTCTGAAAATCTCACAACACACTGACAAACAATGACTTTGATATTGATGGTATAGAGAATGCAGACTACAACTGACAAATCTACATGCTCAACAAATGCTCAGACAGTAAAAGACTTTGGAATGCAGTTGGGCAAAAATAAGTTGGAACATCAGAATTAATTACAAACCTTTTTAACTTTCAAAATAACAGTATGGTTTCTACAGATTCTGAAAAAACCCAGGGTAATATAACTGCATTTACATAACCTGTCACAGAAACAATTACCTTGGTTCTAAGGGATCCACACATTCAAAGTACCGCACAGTGTCATTATTCAGCAGAAGAACAAACCTTGATTTGAGGCAAGAACTGTCAACCTTCCAAACAACAGGAAATAATGTCACCAGTTGAGAGATGCACAACGGGGTGATCTCTGCAGTTCACAGTATGTTGTTTCATTGCACCAATTGCATTAAAAACTTCAAATGTCTTATAACTGCTATACCCTGATCTCCATTCTATGTAAAATGAGACACGCATAGTACAGCATTTGAACTGAAGTAAATGTGGACAAGGAGAAGGATTTTGGCACTCTCTAATACAAAGAAGCAATACCTTAATTTTACAGAAAATGGGTCCTACAGGGAACCTAACAAGTCTACTATAAATGTCTGCCAAATATACTACCAAAAAGGTACATGTGAGTCTCTCATGATGGTCATATACACATGGCTGAAATTCTACTAGCTGTACAACTGAAACTACAATTTAGACACATTTTAAATGCTCTCCCTTCTTTTATTCTTTCCACACAATCTTGCTGTAGGTGAAGTTAAGACTTCATTCTAAATCCATATTTGATATCGTATTTTTGCTTTTTGGCCCTTAGAAATGTCAAGCATAAGTAAAAGGCCCAGTGAAGATCTTCCCTGTGCCTGGAGGATGCACTCTCAGTTTCTGTTTCAGCTTAGTCACTAACTCTTATTTGAAACAGTCCTCTCAAGCTCTTCCCCACTGACTCACTTTTATGAAAGTGCTGTGAGCACATACACTGTAATTTGGCAATCCCATATTCTTGTTAGGATGCACCAGCAGCCTTGGCTGAAGTACTCCAGTGATTTATATAGTGCCCTAAAGAGCTCTCAATGCCTTTATCTCTTCTCCTGTTGTAATACTGTCTTCTGAAAGGTGAGTTTGAAAAGTCATGAGCAAAGGTAAAACAGCATGTAGCAGTGCCACCACAGCAGAGGCATTCCTACCAAAATTAGACACTTGCTGTATCATGCAAGCTCCCTCTATATCCGTAAGATAATGTTTTAAGTATTTGCTATACACTTTAACAAGACCACCCATCCTAGAATATAGAGATGGAGTCAAACCAATAGCAATTCAGTTTGTACCACGTATTTCCCGCACCACTAAAATATAGGTAATAAAGTAGCAGACAGAATTATGTACAATGCAACGTACTGCCATTGCAGCATCACAGAAAGCAAATGTGTGTAAAAAAAGGCCAATGAAATAAGAATAAATTAATTATAAGAAGTAGCCTTTTTATAATTAAGTTTGGAAAGGCAATTAAGGCTTGATCAGAAGGCAAAATGCAAGTAGGCTGTTTCACAGAACTATGCAGAAGAACATATTTTCACACCAGCAGGCACGACTCTGTAGGAAGGATGGGGCAGGTGTTAGAGAACTGGATGAGAAGCAAAGCAAATAAAGATAGCTGAATGTTTGAAAATCTTTAAAAAAGTTTGGAATTTGAATGGGAGTCAGTGGAAAAGTACAAGCATCAGGCTGTCATCACCCTGGAGATTAATGAATTTTAGTGGTAATTACTGGTGTTTATGAAAATCAAAAAGCAACATTTGACAAAAGAAATTAATTTCTTAAGACAGTATGGTCCAGAAAAGGGGTCTCGGTCCTAAGGATATATATGGAACAACAGCTCTGGTGAAAATTTGTCTGTGATAACAGAAGAAATATGTGAAAAATGAAGTTCAGGGTCAGTATGAACACTGATATTATGGTATCATACAAGCACAAATGTTGAATCAGAAAGGATGTGGAGCTTGCCAAACACAATTTTTCCTCATATATCTTCATTACTGTGGAAGTAGGAGACTTTAATCCTAATATGAATAAATATACAGTTGTCCAGTTCAGAAACATACGAATGCACTTTATCTTATTAAGATGTCTCAATTTTGAAAACAAGAAAAATATTTTCCACAGTTATATATGGTCATGCTGAAGAGGAAAAAGATTAACTGCATCTTCCAAGTTTAGTTGCCTGATGAAGTTACCCAGGTGTGAGATTAATAATTTCTTATTTTAATTTGTTGTTTTCAAGGGGCCAGAACTAGTCTAAATAGCAATGATTACATTCTCATTAGTTAGATGTTTTGAACAAGAATAGGAGCTGATGAATACCACACAAAAGGCTTCCCTTCACTAGTGTAAATTTCATTTAGACTGTATTCATGAAGGTTTCAAACTTACAAGGCAAAAATGTCACTTTGAATGTTAATTTTAAGTATTTAAGGTGCAAAATAGAAATTGAATATTATAGTTCCATTTATTTCCATTATTAAAAAATTCCAACAACTTCATGCAGTCCAAGTCTTTTTTTATGAATTCTACCAATAATATTCCACAGTGGGTCTGGTAAATTTTAATAAGCATCTTTAGAAAACCATGCAAAGCCTTCCTTCTTTCTTTTCTAGTAGAATGGTTCTTCAGTCCTAGCAGGGATTTCAGTAAAGCTATTGATTTTACAAAGATGATCCAATACATGGTAGCACTGAAGGGTAGTAATATAAAATATTGAAGTAGGTAGAAAGACTGGTAGGGAACCAGATAGCAGAGAAAGACCTATTTATCTAGAAAGTTGATGTCAATAATTCAAACTAATCTTGCAACTCCAACTGAGTAAAATAAAACTATGGTTAATATGTAATAAACCAACTGAAATTATACAATGCTGCTCACATCATTCTCTGCTTAAAGTGATACAGACTCTCTCTTTCCCAGTGAAACAACAGGGATAATATACCTTAGATTTCTCTAAACATAAAGGACATGCATTGCAGCAGTCAAGTGCATCACAAGGACTCCTTATGTAATCCTCTGTTTCATTTTGGTTTTGGACAAATGAACAGTCCTTTACATATCTGTTGTGTGGAGACTTGCATAATTCTTGTGTGGAGAGAAGGGTTGAGCATTCCAGAAACACTAGGAAGACACACAGAAAACTTCTCACAGATTAATCTACCTGCCTTCGACCCATTTAGGTATTACTATTCTGCCCTACTATTTAAGCTGGTAGTAGAAAGTTGATTGCCACTGAGAAAGGGTTGGAGCTCTGAACAAATCTATTTTATGTATAAAATAATTTCAGATTTTCATGGTGAAAATAATGGAGGATATAGGACAAATAGCTTTCTTTGACAATTTTCCCTTAGATTAAATTAGTAGCAGCCAGGAAAGAATTCAGGGGTCCTAACTGGAATGCACTGTCATAATTTTAAGGTTTTACATTCTAATACAAGCAAAGATGAAACTTACAGTAAGATGCTCTCAGCCTTTATTTTAGATAAACCCACCGAAGTTCAGTAAAGCTAGAATCTTAACTCTTAGCTGTATAAGACACTCAAACTTTGCGCACAAGTATCTCAGTGAAAGACCTTTCATCAGTAAAATTTGCAGCCAAAATCAGAAATTTTACAGATTTATGTCATTGAGACTAGACATAAGCATAGGCTTCCTATCACACATTTTTTTTTCTGCTGATTGATGAGGATATCAGATGATTGGATAGACTGTGATGCAGCAATGTTTTCCTTTGGGGATAGAAAGCAGTGGAAAATGTGCACATAAATTCTTCCTCTGGTAGTTCAAAATCATATTATAAAAGCTGCAAATAGCCCCTACAACCTTTCAGGGATTCAGATATCTCTCTCCTCCACAGTCCTACTCTTTCACACTTGACCATTAAGCAATTTCTCACTCTCTGCACAGACACGAAGGATATTCTACTCTATGCCTTTAAAATACTGAATGAGATTAACACAGCACAAGATACATACATGCTATTCACTCTCTAATGTTTTTCTAGCTCTGACTAGAGACACAAAAACTCTTACAGGAAAGCGTAAGGGTAGGAGGTATGAACATTCCAGTGTCAACGAAATCCATGTTGTTGGAGTTAGTTTTCAGTAAGACACAAGAATTCCCCTCCTTTCCTCAACCTTCTCTCTCACTTTTATGCTCATTTGTCTTTTCTCAGATTCAAATTAGTCCTAGTGCTGTGGCTTGGACTAGCAGAGTTCAGGCTTAGATGTCTATTTCTGTCTGCTGGTCAACTCACCACTGCAGCTTGGACAGATGTGCAAATCTGAATCTGGGTAGCCAAAGTTTATTACATAATATTTTAAAGCCACTTATGTCTTAAACAGTCCCTCTGAGTTCTTTTGAAATGCTAGAATGGAAAATAGGAAATTAAATTTTAAAAAGCTAATCTAGCATAACTTTGAAAAATACGTTCTCGAAGCTCCTATCATACTTAGGTGAGAAACAAATGGCAAACCTAGGAAGTGTCAAAAGCACAGTTAGTGAGCATCATTTCATGTGGCTGATGTCACATTACTCTCCACACAGGGATTTGGTGGATGAGGGAAAAAAAATCCAAGTATATATATCAAATATGAACATACACTACTGAAGTTCCTTTTCCTGTGGATTTCAGAAACCATATGATCATATGCTGACTAGTCTGCAACAGCTGTGCATACTTCTCTTTCCAAAATGGGTTAACTCTGCAAAGATCAGCATTAACTCCCACACACATTTCTGCTGGAAATCTATCAGGTTGCTAGGGTAGCATGCTGTGCATAAAGCCTGCTCCCTGGCTGTGTACCCTCCCCACAGGCACATAAAGCTCTAATTATGAGGTACATATACAGAAAACTTTCTATGGGCTAAGGAGAAGCATCAACAAATACACTACTTCCTTCACTCCATGAGCTACAGACCCTTTGAAGATTATTTCTGCTCCTTTGTTTATGCTTGTATCACCTTCTGGGAGGCTGTTTCAAGCTTAATTTTTAGCATTCAAACCAAAAACAATAGCTAACTTCTTGCTCTTATTTTTTAATTTCATTTAAAAATTCAAAGTAAACAAATCCTGAATAACAATCAATAAACTAAAAACTGAAAGATGATGATACTGTGCTATGACAGAAGGATTGTACTTGCCCTATTTCATTACCAATTTAGATGTCAATAAGACATTTTCTTTTTTTCAAAGTATTTAAAGACTATATAAGGAATCAGAAAATACTTTTTCATTTTTTGTCTTGTACTTTCATTATACACCCTTATTTATTTATTCATGCATTTACTTATTTTTTTGGTTTTGTCTCTCAGTGGAGAGAGGAGGGTAGTTTCTTTCTTCCCTTGAATTTCTGTTTCACTTTGTTCCTGCTGTACCTATTTTAAAAGTTCTTTGGCTCCTACTTCACTTAAGAACCCTAATTTCTTCAAGTCCTGCATTCAGTCCTTACAGGATAACCAGTGTGTCTGCAGTAATATGCAAAGAAAGGATGGTGGAAGAACTGTCTACTCCTGTCTGCCAAGGGCTTATATGTTATTTCCATAGCTTTCCTTCTGCTCCATAAATAAAATGATGAGACACAATTTTTTCTGCATCACTACACCAGCACATGAATCTAATTGCCAAATACTTTGAGAGTCTATATATGCCAACATGGACAATATTCAGCATTTCTTAAATATTCAATGATTCAACAGCTTTCTAGAATATAAGAGCTGAGAAACAGAACAGAACAGTTCTAGCAATGAGAAAAATCATAGGTTAATTTCTTGAACAGCAGAGAGGAATTACTCTTTGATATACAGTATAAATCCTTTCCAAATCTACATGGGTTAAAAACACTAGTTGTCGTGTTTGTTTTATAGCTTAGCATCTTTGTTTTCTTTGTGTTTAAGAAGCCCTCAACATATATCCTCACAAGCATAGCTAAATTGGAATAAGAAGGTTGGAAAGATTTATATCACCAGAGCTGTCATATAAGCTATGAACGAGGAATTTTTCACTGTAAGACCTATGAAAGTATTCTCCTTACCATTTCTTTTAAAGTGCACCTTCTTTCTTTCTTTTTTTTTTTTTTTTTTTTTTTGGTTGTTGTTGTTTGGTTGGTTTGTGGGTTTGTTTGTGGTTGTTTTTTTTTGTTTTGTACCTAAACTACGAATAAAAGTGCTTCTGAAACTAAAAGGTAAATTATTCATAACAATTAGAACAGCTGCTTCGTCTCTGTCTTGTGGGTGGAAATCACAGACAAAAATTACTAACATTGGCAGAATTAAGTTTGAAACATTTGCAACATTCTCATTCATAAATTTTTGTCCTTTTATACCTAATTTACGTAAACCAATTCCTCCTTAGGTCCTTTCTGTTGTTTTCCTGTACTCATATCTAGGTTCATACTGAAACAGATTCATCTCTTTATGCTTCATACATCACATTGTGTGTAATTGGGGAGGAATTTTGTTAAGATTTTCTAGGCTGGAATTCATCCACCAAAAGATACAAATACAAGAAGATCTAAGCAAAACTTGTGCTCCACTACTGTGTTTACTCACCTGAAAGAGAAACTATCCATCTATCCATCTAGATATAAATCACTGAGTGTCTCCATTATTTTATCCAAGTATCTACCCCATAACAATTATGATGTCATAAGTATTTGGTTAAGTTTTGCAGTTCTTTCATGAAGAGTTTCATCAGGCAATCTTCATGAAAAAAAAACAAAACAAAAACAACCCTAAACCAGCAACTTTGGTGTACAACCCAAACACATAGTAGTTCTCTGAACACCTGGAAATGTGCTAGCCCTTTTAGTGAAATAACAAAATGAAATTATATTCAAGTCATTTATACAAAAGATTCAATCATTCTGCTGACAAGGGATCTCCTCAGAGAAGAATAAAACTTCTCATATTTAAAGGATGAAGCCCCCCTCATGGACTGGGAGTAGTTAAGAATTGAAAAAATGAACAAATAAAAGGTTGCCTGCTTTGGCAACACTGAGAAGAGAATAGTATTTCTAGCCTCAGCCAAGTAAGGATGCTAAGTCCTAAGAGAAGAAAGAAAGAAAGAGACCATTAGGCAAGTCATAGAACTACACCAGTTTTGTGACCCCAAGCATCTCCCGAAACAACTTGCTCAAAACTTCTGTTTCCATGTCATAATAAATTATACCAAAATATAACAATCTGCAAATCATTGTGCTGAAGTATTTTTACATCTTCACAGCACCTTAGGAACAACAAAACTGCCCTCCTGCAATGTACAGCATCAACAGTGATCAAAAGCAATGAATTGTAGTTTTGTGCTCATTTCAGGACATCTATTTTCTTAAATTTTTAATTTAACACATACTAAAATTGATGTAATATAAAAATGAAACACTGTCAAGTTTCTAGAGTGAAATATAAAACTCCCTTTCTAAATCTGATCTTTTGTGTTTAGTTTTTAAGTCTTCATTTTGTTATGATTGTTTATTTTTGCCAGCAGAGAGGGTCTTCCCAACTCCCTCTCTCAGGCATGGATGTAAGTGGAATATTTATGTGAAGGATTTAAATTTTTATTTTGAATCAGATAAGTTTATTTCAGCACCCTTCACTTAAGAGATATTATTATTTTATGCTGGGTTCAAGTTTGAGAATTGGAGCCTATTAATACAGAGACAAAAATGCTCCCTTTTAAAGAACGATGTGTTGAGTTCTGTTCATTATTTGTATTTTTCTCCATCTTCCTTTGGCATTACAGTGAGCAGCCCTGTTTCAAGATATCAGCTGTCTCATCCATCTTTTTTGTAATCCAACATTGGAGTGTACTCTACATATACAAGAGCAAAAATCTGAAATAGAAAAATCCAAAACTGTCTCCAATAGGAGAGATTAGAGAATGAACTAAAAAACTCTAGGGGAAAAAACATCGGAAGAAACTAACCACTTTTTTTTATGTTTTCTTTTACATCAAGCCAAATAGAAACTACTTTACCCTGAGCATTTTTCTTTAGACATTTTGTAGAACATTCGTTCCTGTCCACTTATATTCATCAGACCTAAGTCTGGAAACTGCTATCATGTGGACAAAAACCTAGAGATAGGATCTACATCCTGTGTTCCTCTTGTGTATAATAATGTGATCTCCATGAATGGAAATTTTCTTAATGTCCCTGTATGAGGTGAAGATGATATCAATCTGAGTGAGACTGAGCAAAGTCCATTCAACCCAGACATGAGACTAAAAGGCTAGGAAGTGCAATAGCCATCTGTAAGAGACCAGCTATTGTGTGCCTCAAACCTTGTGTGGTGATAAGATCTGGAAAGACCTGTCTGGAGGAGAGAAGTGTTGACTGTTCCCAATGTCTCTCTGCTCTCCCTTTGGCTCCTTGCATATATATTTTAACAAAAGGAAGACATAAATTCTGCATAGGTGGGACATTGTCTTTTCTTTGGTTAAGTGCTCTTGCTGGCTGCACCAGCGGGGAGGTGGATGGCAAGCACCACACTACTTCTAGTTCATGGGGCTCATGCAAATCAATGCCACTTCCTGTGGAAACTGCAAAAGCCACCCAGATATATCAGGGGTACAAAGGGACAGAAAAATATTGATCGGTGTTCACCCACCACCAAAGAACTGAAGATCCAGCGAGACATTGCTGGATACACGGGTGGTGATAACCTTTTCTCTTTATCTTTCTCTCTTACCCACTCTCTCACTCCCCGCATCTTTTCCTCTTTTCCTAGGAACATAGTTGTGCCATAAAATAATTGCGTACAAAAATAACACTTTTATCCGTATTGTTTGTTGATTCATTAGGGAGAACTAATAAACTTTTTTGTTATTTTTCCTTGGAGTCATTGGTGTGACTCTGCTGCCCCGGCTGCCCTGCCGTGCAGGGACAGCCTCTTTCAGGGAATCACAAAGACTCACCTCTCTCGTTGTTCACTGAGTGGGACGAAACACCATCAAAGAACAGATGTCTTATTTAAAATTATTCCTGGTTTATAATATAAGTGAACAAAGTATATTCTACCACTCCTCAAGATAGATACAAAACCGTTAAGAACCCCTATACATTACTCATCGGAGAGTAAACCAGAGACGGAAGCAGAGCACATAATTAGAAATGATTGCATCGCCTGCCTGCAGGAGTTCTGTTCTGACAGATATCCATTGGGGCTCCAAAAAGAAGCGTTTTTCACCACTTTGGGGACTTTATGTAAGATATTTTGCTGTAACACCATTGGCTTGTAATTCCAAAATTTTTACAAGTTGAAGCAAAACAAATTGTGCATGCTTTATGGTTTCTGCCCTTTCTGTTCACCAAGAAAGAAGAAACTTCCTAGAACTTTTAAGCATGGACCACTGGTAGATTTTAAAGTAGTTTTTTGACCATTCAACATTAACGTTAACAGAGTCTTGTTAGAAAACATTACAAAGAGAACATAGCTTTGAAAAGCAAGTCAGAATATGATATCCTCATTCAGTGTGAAAACTGCAACTTGTTAATCACTGTTAATCAGAAGCCAGAATGGCAGCACAGGAGGAAGTGTGTTTTCAGAAGGATATCTCACATTAATCTCCCATATTCAGCGAACTTCGTTAAATGAAAAAAATAATTTTACTATTGGCTTTTTACACTAACTCCTCTTAAATGGGACAGGAAGCTCAACTTTTTACATTAGTGTCTGTGTTCCTTGGGTTTGCCATCACTCTCCTATGGGCATTCTGACTGAAGTTTGTGATTTGCTCTAAAGGCCTTTACGTGTTTATTTACTGAAGTGGTATATAAATGAATGGGACATCAAAGTGAATGATTCAATATTAAATAAATCAAACACACAGTTTCATGAATCTTAAACTGTAAAAGTGCTGCACTTATAGAACTATCAAATTCATTATTCAATGTATTTACTTTCCTAACACTGATCCCATACTCTGCAAGGGGAGACTATCACTAGCCCAACACAAAAAGGTAGAACATTCATTTATTCTTCAATCTTCATTCCACAGTTCTGAACCAGAAACTGGTTCAGAAATGTGGGATGAAGAATGCAAAGGTCACAGAGAAAAGAGATAACTAAGAAGAAATCAAAATAAAAAAAAAACAGGGGGAAAAAAAAAAAAAAAAAAAAAAAGGGAGGTAACAACATTCCAAATTAAAATTCTTATTCCAGTGAGGATTTTTGGACATCATTTAATTCCTATGATTTATGGTTTCTTCGGTAAATCTACAACACTGAGACACTGCGGTTTTTACATTAATAGAAAATAATAAATGCCACTGCAATCAGTAACACCGACTTTCTCTTTCATCAGCTAGTGGTCTGGTGCTGATCAGATGATGAAATCAAGGAGAATGAATTGGCAAACCAGCAGGATAAAGCATTTCTAATATGATTTAAAACATGAACAACATAAACAAAGGAAGTTTCTCATTTTGTTTGGGTTCACTTCTATCTATAATAGTGTGATTTCATTTACACCTATGAAAAGTGTGTATAAGAGCTTTATCTAATACTTATACTAATAAGTATACTAATATATACTATATATAAAATATAGTATATACTATATATAAAAGTATACTAATAACATTACTAATAATAATTTATCCCCTTTCAAAGGATAAATTACAGCATAATCCAAATACAGAGATAATATAAGGTAGGTTTGGGGTTTTTTTATGTCCTCCCCTGTATTTTTATGACAGGAAATATATGTGCACAAGTTATGAGAAATCAATATCTTTACTCCTTTCCACTCCATCAGTCAAATTACAAAATAATCAGAAATGGGCACCACATCCCACTGGTTTTGATTTGAATTGCCTGAATGAGAGTTTGACAAGTCCAAAAGGACAGCAAAACACAGAGAATCTCCCTCATTAGATTTTGCACAACAGTGACTACAGAGAGCTATGAATAATAAAACATCTGTGAATTACATAATGTAACTAAGTATTTTTAAATGGTATGCATATATTAACCCATAAATACAGACTGGTACTTATGTAATACAAAATCAGCAAAAAGACAATGGTGTTTCTCAAAGGCCCTTGAAATCCATTATATTATCTGAATCTCACATCTTACTCTGAGAAATGTGTTGCTATTGTTGTGCCACAATAAAAAATAGTCTCATCAGCAGCTCTTAGTGACAGGTAGCAATATATTTGGGAAACTCAACAACTGTAAAGAAATGGTTTAAGTAAATACAATTTCTTCTCGTATCTTCAACTGCCTGGAGTGTACAAAGAACTAGAATAGTATGGGGAAATAATATATATTAAGAGTCAATAATTTCAAACTTCATATTGCCATTGAAAAACACAGTCAAACTAACACATAGCATCTTCTGACAATAAGAAAAGTCCTTCTTTCTATCACTACAGACTGTACACAGATTGATGGGATCGTCTGTTTTAGAAGTGCACTACCACCCCCACCCCCCTGGTGATAAATTATTTTAGGATGCTTGCTTGTTGTTATCTTAAATGAATTATGTGCTGCTTGACAACGTAATATATAAATGGATCAGCAGTTATAAAGGGGAGGAAAAATGACAATTACTTTACTGTATTCTTCTTAATGACTAGTTCAGAAACAGGAACATAGGACTATTGTTTCAAACACAAGCCTGATACCCCTAGAGATTTGAATCTTTTTTTCTGTCCCTGTGAAATAACCTACTCTTTCAATTAGTAGCAACATATCACTAGATAATGTGTTATTATTCTCTTATAGGTTGACATCATACTCTTTATCCTCATCTAGCCATACGCAGCATAGGACAGTTTGCAGTTTACCACACTGAGATGTGATCCAAACTCCACAGAAGTCACTGAGACACTGTCTTCCTTTAGTTTATTGAGTTAGAAGTAGGCTTCTGAAAAGGGAAATGTTGTTCACCCCTTTCACTCCAGCATGCAGCATCCAAGCCCATCTCACAACTGCCACTTCTAATGTAACCTCCCATGGTAAGTTAGTGTAGGAGAAGTTTATCCAGTAAAAGAACTGAGGCTATAGGATTTATGAAATCAATAGCCTCAAACTAAGCGCATTTAAAGGAGATTTTAATTTTTAATAAAAATAATTTAAGACTGGGTATGTAACCAAAATTCAGGTATGTATTTGATCTTATCCCAGAAATAATTCAAGACAGATCATCCAGGTTACCATATGGACTGTATTTCATTCCTTCTATTAAAAGTAGATTACAGAAGGGCTAAAGCTACTTATGATATTTCAAGCTTACTAGTATTAATTTGAATAAAATAATAGATGAGGGAAGTATGATTGGCAGCCATTCCAGTTACACAAAGTACAAATCTCTACAGCAGAATTTCAATGGAATGTAAAACTGAGTATCATAAGATCTAGTGGTAGTTTGATCTTTCATTTTTTAATATAGTAATACTTCTTCAGGTATCATAATTCATCATATTTTACCTACAAAAGAAAATTGCAACATTTATATTCTGTCCTAAAATACAGTGCAGTATTGCAAAGAAGTATGAAAATTTAGAAGTGTACACTAAGTTGTTAGATATGTACAACATAAAAAAGTCTGTTGATGAGCTAAAACCATGAAATGCATACAGTGAGTTAGAAATTCAGGATCAGGTGCCAGCCATTCACGCCCATGTCTGGGGACTAGAATTCCAATTGCCTTTTCTTTACTGTTTATGGCATGCAGGGAGGCAGCCACTGCAGCTGTACAGGCCCTGAGAGACAGATACACAAGCCAGAGAGATGGTACAGATGCCCAGAACCTTCCCACCTGCTGCCTGGCTGAATTCAAACTGGTTATTGCAGATATGGATAACCATCTGCACGTCTATCTAGTACTGACAAGGGCTATATTTTTTAAAGAGTTAAACACTGGAAGAAGTTATATTGAATATTTTTGAATATTCAACCCTATTTACAACATGAACAATAATAGCTATCGTAATTCTCTCTTGGTATAGTTCAACATGGCCAGGATACCAGAGATTCAGCAAAGTTAGTGCATTGTAAGAGAAAAATTTTACTATATTTGCAATAAATTAGACAAAATTCAAAAGGTTGCATTTTAAGGACAATCCTCTGCTTCCCCCCCCCCCCCCCCCATCATAGTGATAGGAAAAAAATCAGTATTCTGAAAATGGCAAAGCTGAAATTAGTATGCCAGAGCTCAATATTCTGATATTTTAACTTCATCATACAAGAGCACCATACATGTGCAGATGAAGGGCATCCCAAAACTTTGTAATATTAGGGCATCAATCATAAAACTCCATTTGACACTCAAAACACATGAGTAGCATTTACTTAAGCAATCCTCATCATATCGTGTAATGTAAGATGTTTTGTATCTATTTAATACATCACACACTCAAAGCACAGAAATCCAAGGTGACTTCTTTCACCCCACAAAAACAGGTCAGTGACATCAGCAAGAATGCAATGCAAGATCCTCAATTCACACTTTTCAGTCCTATCTAGTAAACCACAGCTACAGATTATTCATTTGAAATGAAGGTAGTTTATGCCATAAATGCAACCTTTAATTGATATAGGCAATAGGACAGAAATATGTCATATTGTATGCATTTATTATATACATATATAGAAATCTAAAAAAAAATATCAAGAAAATTTTGAAAGTTAATAGATTAAATGACATCTCAAAAATCTTGTGTCTTCTTTTAAGCCTTGGTAACATATCATTTTCTCACATCACTTACAGTAATGAATTCTACAAAGCAGAGGTCCTGACATTTCTGTCTGACCTCCCATATTTATGAACCCTATTTTTGGAAAGCTCTTTTTACCTTGAAATGTATTGCAACAAGCCACAAACTCAGTCAAAGGTACTGCAAAAAAGAAATAGTATAAAAATAACCCTAACAACATGTATAAAACTAGTATATATTGGTCTGAAGTCATCCTACTAGCAATAACTTTTTGAGTGAAATCAAAATGTCTGGTGCTGCTCACCGACAGTTCTAATTTCAGGGAGAATGATTCAATGAAAAGGGCAGAAGGCTATGTGGAAGCGCCCCACAACACAATACAGAATGAAATTGTGTTATATTTAAAATCTAATGCTACATTTAGAAATGAAATTACTTTTTAAGTGGGAAATTAGAATTTAAAATACAGTTTATTAGTATTATACCTATAGTTTTACTATTTTCTTTTTTCAGTATTAATATCAGAAATTGACACTATCAGTTTTAGAAAAATAAAGGAAAACTAGAGGCTGCTCTAAGTGAGTTTATTTGTCTTAGCAACCTGCATACACTTCAAATTCTTTGGGAATTCTGTGATATCTGTACATAATACAGGTACAAGCTTTGTTCTAGAGATACGGTCAGATTCATAAAAAATATCCAGACACATGTCTCTGAAAGACAACAAACTGAACTCAACAGGTAACAAGCAATTATCAACTTCTTATCACTGCAGGATGCTCAGACCAACTTGACATACCTTTAAGCATCTGAACTACAAGGTAAGCACAGCATGACATCATGATATGATACGAAATTTACAGACACATTTAACTGTACTATTTGCATTCTCCTTTCACTGTCCTCTTTACACTACAAACTCTTCATCATGCTTAGGAAACACCTGACTAATTACACCAGGAAATCTACACCTTTTGTTCCACAACACTGGCTATAGTTGCTTCTTTCAGATTCCCTGGAGCTTTAATTCACAACTTTCTAATACCCTCCACAGGGAGCACTTCAAAATGAGGTATGGAAGCAGGATGAAGGCAAACAAGAGAAACACAGCTTGTCTAGTTTCTTCTTTATAATGTAGGCTTCTCAGGACAAAGCTTATGTACAGCTGTGTCACTGCCAGCACTGAGTATATAATCAACAGTTCCACAACATTATTGAATTAGTTACTTCCATACTATGTCTTTTTTCCAATTTGTTGAAAGTCTTTGCCCAATAACCATTTCAATACATTCACACTTTGCAATCATGAAATACACAAATAAAAACAAATACACTATTTGTATTTGAAACCAAGATAAAATAAGAAGTTTCACTAGCTTCCCTAATATGACATTTTTGAGAAAAATGTAAACTTTTTTTTTTTTTTCTTAAATGCATCATGGTTACATCTGAAGCATTCTTTGACAAAAGTGCATTGAAGTATATGTACAGAATTGTCCTATATACATAATGACAATGTTTCAATTTGGCCAGGAGGAAGTTTATTGACATTAAGCAAAATAAGAATTTGCTCTGAAAACCATTTCTCCCAACTTCAGTGAAACAGAGAACATTAAAGTATTTCTACAATATCATACTACTGTTTACACACATTTCTATGGATTTCATCACCAAACCTGTTGTGATTTAGGTCCAGCTGTCAACTGAGTACCGTTCAGGCACTCATTCACTGCCCAACCCATCCCCCCACAGTGGCATGGGAAAGAGAACTGGGAGAAAAAGTCAAAACCCCATATGTTGAGATAAGGAGAATTTAAGAGACAAGTGCAAGGAGAGAAGAAACAACAGTAGTAACAACAATATTAATGAAATAATATATAAAATGAGTGATATAAACCACAATACTCACCAAAACCACCTGACCCTACCACCAAAACCTGCAAACCTTCCCAGGCCATCCCTCCCCTTATGTGGCAGGCATGATGTCAGTATGGAATAGAATATCCTGTTGGCTGGCTCGGTTGGCTATCCTGGCTGTGACCCCTACTGGCTTCTTGTGTAATTTAACCTTGTCCTACCCAAACTCAGGTCAATGTCTTACAAACAGTTTGCAAAACAAAATGGATAAAAAAATTTATATGGTTGAGACAATTAAAATATATTCTTTGTTTTCACAGGTGTAGCCCCGAAGAGGTAGGTACTAGTGGAAGATCTAGGAATGAAGACTGAATCTCTTAATTTCTAGTAACAGCTAATGCAAGCTTAGCTTTCTGCCTCTCCATAGAAATGGAATTGTGAGGTTAGTAAAGTCCAATATATGAACTATCTTCTATCATTAGTTGTCTGCTAAAGCAAATGAGACATTTCTACTTAAATGTGTTCCATGTTAACTGACATTAAACTTAAATGCAGAAATGTTTCGAGCTTGAACACATTCAAAGTTCCTCTGAGATCAAGTCTCTCTGAAGTCTCAGGGAAAGACACACTAAAAAGGGTTTAATCCTAAATATTAGACGACCAACTCAGGCAGGCATGAATGAGTGCCCAGAGATATCTTCTTCTCACCATAAAATCTCAGAATTGTGAAACTATTCAGATAGCTCAGATGAGACAACAAATTTTACAATAATCATAATCAACCTGTTAAATTCATGTATGTACCTGGTTACATTCTAACTCCCTTCTTAGAGATTGAAGCTGAGACTGAGACAAGTCAGGATAGAGTTATCTTTACTCCTGGCATGCTTCTAACACTCTCACAATACAGGGACAGATAACAGAAGTAAATAATCATTATTTTAACAGTAAAAAGGAAAAGAAAATGGACATTTCTGATGTAGAACTGTGCCCACAGAGTCTTCTGAGGTTACTTAGTCTACATACCTCTGTTTTGCTCATATTTCCTAAAACAAAATTGTTCTGAACAGTATTCTAGAAGTGGCACTTTTTTTCAACAAGCAACAAGTTTGTGTGTACACAGTTTCACAGTCTGAATAAAGGTTATTTTGTGTCAAAAGCCAATTTAAAATCCTACTTATTTTCCTGAATAGGAACTCTGCAAAATATAACATAAACAGATAATTAAGCCTGATAAGATAGGCTACAGAGCATAATGAGGTTTACTGGAATCCTTCAGAGCTTTTTTCTCTATCACATTTCTCAAATATAATATATAAATAAATATAACATGATTATGTATAAATAATATAAATCTTTTGGAAATTGGTATAGTTGGCACTTGCTATTCAAAATGGTGCTACTGGGATAAACCGAGGCTGTTTCAATGCAAAAAGTAATCCGATCTGTAAGAAAATTAATTTTATAGATTTGAAAATGTTAAGACCTCCTTGGAATTCCACTGAAGACTACTGAGGGCTCTAATGACCAGGGGACATAAAGAACTCCTTTTTTTTTTTTTTTTCCCCCCGTTAGCATCATAACTCCTTTAGAAAGGGCAACAAACTGTTTTCCTATGATAGATAGCTCTGATTCCATTACTAGGAACTACAAATGAAAAGAAAACTTACTGCTGAGTAATCCATTGGGGGATGAGGAAGAATAGTAATTTTATTGTGGTTTCTTGATATTTTCAAACACATTGTAACTAAAACAAATAACTTAATTTTAAACAATGAAACTGCGTAGGCATGTTCATGGTGTTAGAAAGAGTTATTTAAGGCATCCATCACAT
The DNA here is from genome assembly GCA_025345505.1 of Todiramphus chloris collaris. Lineage (NCBI taxonomy): Eukaryota > Metazoa > Chordata > Aves > Coraciiformes > Alcedinidae > Todiramphus > Todiramphus chloris. The sequence goes on from JANVCC010000035.1 coordinate 22,280,361, forward strand.
ATTACAGTCTTAATGTAGATTCTTGTAAAATACTGAGAACGGTATAGAAGCTGGAACATCATTTCACATAATTATAATTTTCCCTACATGAAATGTCAAAAGTCAAATATAATGTCTGCAAGCACAATAGGTTAATTTTTCTCCAGTGCAGAGGGATATAATCTGGAGTTTGTAAGTACGCATAATAAGTATACATTGGAAATGTAAATGTAGCCACTGCATTTGGGAGCACAAAGCCATCTTTTACCAGCTCAGCAAAATTGAGTCAACTTAATTCAAACTGTAAAATGAGTAATAGGTGATTATCACATCAGATTTTTTAAACACTGAGTAGGTAAATCCAAACATCTGGTCCTACAGGTCTAAATGAAACTTGCAGGAAGAGTAGGGACAGAGGTTTTTAATAAGCCTGAGAAATCTAAAGTGAAGATTTTAAACTGTTTAATGAACCTTTTCAAAAACAATTTGTTTAAATTAAATTATATTGTTCACCTAGAGACTAAAATGTAGTCTAGGTGATAGAGGCATGTTTAATTTAATCCTTAAGTTTGATGGATAGGTTAGCTTGTTGAGTACTACTGAGAAGTACATATCTATATTTAAATTTGTGATTGGCATCAGTAAGACTGCCTGTACAAACTGTGACTGTACAATGTCCCCAGAAATACAAACATTAGAAGAGAAATCTTGTGCCGCACAGCTCCATTTCCCACTGGTTGCCACTTCCTGTATTATTTCTACTTGTGTTTTATCTAACTTGTGTTTTGTCAAAACTTCCCGGTTAATTTGCTAATGAAATATCCTGTTATTAAGTGGTCTTGTATAAAACAGACAAGAAAATAAAGTGATACATAAAGAGGAATTGTCTTTACAAGCAGTCTCACTGAGTTTATTTGGCCTGATCATATAAGTAAGACAAGTCAGATTTGGCTTTAAAAGTTCTAACTTAAGCTTGTAAAAAGTAGGAAAACAAGAGGCATGTGGATGTACTTTTTTTCTCATTTATGCAACAACAGCAAACAAAATGTAGAATGTCACTTGTCACAAATGGGCTTTCACTCCCTCATTCTAACAGAGAAAAAGACATTGCCTAACAATGAAGCAGCCATAGGAGGTAAAGAAGAAAGAAATAGTTGAAAAAAGCAGTATCACCACTTGTAATTTTGAGCCTTGGTGTCTCACAAGTTGGTGTCACACAAGAAAAAAATCCTTCATTTGGTCTCCTGCTGTTTTGCTGACCTTTCCCCATTGGTGATGTAGTAGGAGGCAATATAAAAGTGTTTTTATTTCATATAAATCACTTGGCTGATAAACTCTGTGAAATTATCTGAAAATTATAGTAGTTAAACAGTATTTTTCAAGGATCCTCTCTCAGTAATTGCTTCTGACCAGAAAATTAAATATAGAAGATGAAATTGCAATAAACACAGAAGACAGAATTTTGATTTCTTTCCTGTCTGCAGAATAATTTTATTGAAATACAGAGTTGCTGTATCTGAGATAATCTGACCAGAGGTCCTTAACATTTCTCTTTACACTCTCTAGGTTAAATGACTTTTTCTAAGATAATTATATTCAGAAAAAGGCTGAAAACCTCACAAATATATTTGCATACTTAACACATTTATTCCTGCAAAATATTACATTAAATATTTTTAGTCTTTTCTTCTAATCTTTAATAAGCTTTGCAACTTCTCTGACCTCATGAGATACAGTCAGTGGATTGCAAGTATTTCATATGCCATTTCTAGCCATCTATTAAGTTGAAGGGCTACAAAAATGCAAAAGAAACAATCTGTATGCCAATTTTTCCAACAAAGGTGTTGGTATTAATTTTTATAGGTACTTTTATATTCCCATCTGAGAAGAATGTTTTTCTTGATCTCTTTTGCAATGTTTTTCTTCTCATTCCTCTGTGTCTTATTTCCTTTCTCTATATATTTTATTAATTTCCATGGTTTTCTTTTATGCAGAATTACTATAGGTCTCAGTGTGTTCTCCTTTCAATGAGATCCGGACTAGCGATCAAAGTTAAATAAACTAAGTACATGTAGAATACCTGAATCATTTAAAAAAAATTTATTATTTTAATTTTGCTCATTGATTTTGTTAACAGAAAATAAAATCAATATAGTAGTATGAAGACTTTTGAAGTTTAATAATATATCCGAGTACAATAAAGAGGTAAAAAACCCCTACTATATCATAAATTCCTCCACTTGGAACTTATTATTGCAAGTGAAAAAGAAGAGTCATACTACTGATTTTGAAGGGATAAACACAAAGGGTGAGCTAATTTATACATAAATGAATAACAGTCAGGAAATAAAAAGTGGTTTTCAGCATTGTTGTCCATACAGTTGAAAAGCCATATTATGAAGAAAGGTTAGTGATAATGTACACTTCAGTTACAAATATAATACAGTTTCCTCACAGTTATACCAGCTTTACATCAGAAACTTCCATTGGCTGAAGTTATTTTTATTCATAATAAAAAGAGCTTGTTGGAAATTTGTTAATACTTAAAATACACTCTTTTTTATTCCCTGTGATGAAGTATATGAATGAATAGATTATTTAGGAGAAGATATTCAGCCCTTCCTTTCTCTAAATAAGCTGATATAGTATATAGTGTAATGTCCAAATATTTATTTAAAATAATTATAAAAATCGGTACATGAATATAAAATATGGAGTCAACACTATAGTCTTTGTCTTTATATGATGTACTTAGAGTTCAATAGTGACTGAAGAGTCAGAAGTTTTCCCTATATGTGTTATTGGTATTGTCAATTAAACACAATTAGCATAATTATTCTAGTCTTGAGTGCTCTACCCAAGTGTTAAAACAAACTGTATGCATATACCTGTGAGTGACTGTTGATTTCCCTATTCTCTGGTAGAGTCATTTAATGTGTTCTGCTTTCTTCTCTGTATCTATCTCGATTTCCTTGTAGAGCCATTTTATTCAGAAAATTTTGAAGGACCCAAGAATGTGTCACATACTTCCACTTCCCCATTCTGTCTCATGCCCCCAAGTAGTACAAAGATTTGCAAATACTAAGACTATACCTGTGTTTCCAGAAATTCAGTCCTGAGGTATAAATTTTTTTCTTTGTTTATCTAGCACATCATCCAGGTTGTTCTTTTTTTTCATCGAATCACAAATACTTCCTTCATTCAAATACTGAACATGCAAATCTTGTTCACACTCATGTCCCAGTTACTAATTGAAGCAATCATCTAATCAAATTTCAGTCCTTTCAAAGATGGTTCTTTCAAAGCAGAAAATGGCGAGGTTTTTCATCCTAAATTAGGTGGCATTTAATCCTGTTCCTCCACTTATGAGTATTTCTGCTTACCAAAACCTTCTCACATACAATTTGTTTTTATGATTTAGATTCTTGACTCTGTTTAATATATCTCCAAACTGTAATCTGAATCTCTTGTTTTAATTTATTTTTTTAATGCTTTACCATGATTTTTTCTTTTCTGTTTGGTTTTTTGGGGGTTTTTTTTTGTTTTGTTTTGTTTGTTTTTTTGGTTTGTTTTTTTTTTTTTTAATTTATTTTTCCTTTCAAGGTCCACAGAGTTCTGCAGTAACCCTGCCCCCTGGGAATCAATGTCTTAAAATGAGAGCAAAAAGAGTTCATGTATTTTGTGATCCAACACCTCTTAGTGTTGGGGTTTCATTTCATAAATAATTCACTTACAAGCACATACATTCATTTTACATGTTTCCTTAATGTGGCCAGGGTGCTGTGTAGTCTGCACTGTATCCACCTACAAAAAATACAAAAATATGTCTGCTTACCAGGATATGAGTAGGGTTTGTCTAACCTAATCCTGTATCATGGATCTTATAAGTGAGCAAAATGATTCCTCTTCTCTCCCTTGGATCAAAACATAGTCCATAAAATAACTATTTGGCAGTGAAAACAGAATTGAGTTACATATTATTTAATAAAAAGATGGAATTAAGTGAACTATGTCCAGGAAAAAAAGGATGGTTTTACACCATAGCAAAATTATAATGATTTATATGTTCTTCCTTTTTTTACCTATAGTTACTCCACAGTAAAAAATAATATAAATGTTTCAGGTATCCATGACAAGCATAAGTTTTCTCCATTAAGTGAAAGGATAAATAATGCATTGTCACTAATAATATCAGATAGCTGAAAGAAGCAAACAATAGGAGTTCTATAAGAAAGCAAATAAGCAACAAGTCTTCCCTCTCAACCACGTCACCCCCTCACCAAAAAAAACCAAGAAGTGAAATTTTAAAGGCAACATAAAATAAAGAATGACAATTCTGTAAACATCTAAGTTATTCCAAATGTGATCAGACATCAGGCCCAACGGAATCAGGCCTTTGTCAAAAGGCAACCAGGCTATTCATAAACCCAGTCAGCATGGGTTTATGAAAGGCAGGTCCTGCTTCACTACTCTGATCTACTTCTATGACAAGGTGATCCACTTAGTGGATGAGAGGAAAGGCTATGGGTATCATGAACCTGGAGTTTAGTAAAGCTTTTGACACTATTTGCAACAGCATTCTCCTGGTTGTTCATGTCTTGTATGGGCATACACTTCACTGGCTGGGCCCAAAGAGTGGTGGTGAATGGAGTTAAGTCCATTTGGTGGCCAGTCACAAGTGGTGTTCTCCAGGGCTCAGTACTGGGGCCAGTTCTGTTTAATATCTTTGTCAATAATCTAGATGAACAGATCAAGTGCACCCTCTGTAACTTTGTACATGACATGAAGTTAAGTGGGAGTGTTGATCCACTTGAAGGTACGGAGGCTCTGCAGAGGGATCTGGACAGGCTGGATTTGGGCTGAGGATAATCATATGGGCTTCAACAAGGTCAAGTGCTGGGTCCTGCATCTGGGTCACAACAACCCCATGCAATGCTACAGGCCTGGGGAGGAGTGGCTGGTAAGCTGCCTGGCAGAAAAGGACGAGGGGGTATTGATGGACTGCCACTTGAACATGAGGCAGCAGTGTGCCCAGGTGGCCAAGAAGGCTGCCAGCATCCTGGCCTATATCAGAAATAGTGTGTCCAGCAGGACTAGGGAAGTTATCTCCCTGTACTCAGCACTGGTGAGGCTGCACCTTGAATACTGTGTTTAGTTTTGGTCTCCTCACTGCAAGAAGGACATCAAGGTTCTGGAGCTTGTCCAAAGAATGCCAGTGAAGCTGGGGAGATGTCTAGAGAACATGTCTTATTACAAACAAGGGAACTGCAGTTTTTTAACCTGTAGAAAAGGAGGCTGAGGGGAGACCTTATTGCTCTCTACAGCTACCCATAGTAAGGTGGGGGTTGGTCTGTTCTCCCAAGTATCAAGAGATAGGACAATGAATCATAGAATGTTAGGGGTTAGAAGGGACCTAGAAAGATCATCTAGTCCAACCCCCTGCCAGAGCAGGATCACCTAGACCAAGTCACACAGGAATGTGTCCAGGCAGGTTTTGAATGTCTCCAGAGAAGGAGACTCCACAACCTCCCTGGGCAGCCCATTCCAGTGCTCTGTCACGCTCACAGTGAAAAAGTTTTTCCTTGTGTTTACCCTAAACCTCTAGTGCTCCAGCTTACTGCCATTGCCTCTTGTCCTAACATTGGATGACATTGAGACGAGTCTGGCTCCATCCTCCTCACGCTTGGCCTTAACATATTTATAGACATTAATGAGGTCCCCCCTCAGTCTCCTCTTCTCCAGGCTAAAGAGACCCAGCTCTGTGATAAACAGTGAAGGTTTCTGTCCAATATATTCTTCAAAATCAACTCGTGAAATATCACTCAGAAACAGGTCATCTACACAAAAAACATTAACCCATCATGTACTGGTTACCTAAGTTTTTTGGATGACATCCACCAGTCATCTTTTCAACTTTTCCACTATTTCTATGTATTATTATTATTAAGTATTTTACATTACTTACTAATTTAGTCCTTAATTTCTAACATTTTAGTGAATCTCTTCTAAACTATTAGATATACGCAAAGTTACAAACAAATTACACAAGTGTAGAACAGCAATGTCACCCATCTATACAAAGCAGCTTTTGCTCTACGGACGTAATACATAAAAGACTCCCAAATGTCCTCAAATAAGTAACGTCTGTTCCTCAATCTAAATATGATCTTCTTACAGGAAGCCATCTGGGACAAGAAAGCAAAACATTCTGCTTCAGTAGCAGAAGAAATATATTTATGCCTCAGAAAAATTCTTCATCATCATCAATCCAATTATATACAAAACCCTTTGTTAATTTTCCATAGTCTTAGCTTGACTAAATGGCAAAAAATGCTAAACTGGCCAAAAATAGTTTTCTAGAAATATAGGTAATCTATCTATCTTGATCTATCTATCTTTCTACCTGTCATTTCAGTACATCGAGTATCTCATAGCCACTAGCTTCAACAGTTATTCAAATTCATATAAAAATGAAATTTTGCTAACTTCAAGGAGAATGCATTCACTGGAGTAATAGACTTGTCCAGTATGCAATCAACAGGGATTTACTAGCTTTTTTTTTTTCCTTTTTTCTTTTTTTTTTTTTAATTTATTTAAAATTTCTCTATGATACAAACACAATTATGAGCATTCAGTGCATTCATAAGATATTTCTGAGGTCAAAAACGTTCATAAATACAACAGATTTTTTTCTATAATTAGAGCTATATTCTATGACAGATACTCATGCTATTTTTTCAGTTAACAAATCACATCATAAATCAATGCAAGGGAACAGTTGAAAGAAGCAAGAACTATTGTCTGATACATACTAGACAAAGTGCTGACCCTTCTTATAAAAAATGAAATATATTATATCCTCACAAACTCACATAATCATGGTAGTCTCAGTGTTTGTGTCTGTATTACTTGCCAATGCAGTATAAAAAGGGAAGACTGACAGTGCATTTTGCTGTGCCTCTTTACACGTCTTACAAGAAACAAAGTATGTACTGCTTGTCAATCTTAGGCATTCTCTATGCAGGCAAAGAAAGCAAACTGTTGGAGGATCTTGCATCTGCATGGCAAGTGCTGCGCACCACATGACACGCTGAAGACAATGCTTCAAAAGGATCAGTGGCACACTAAAATATATACAGCAGGACTCCAAATACTCTCTGGAGACAAATTCATACCAAAAAACCCTTTCTGTGCTCCACGTTGTTAATGCAGATGCATCCCTACATAATGATTGAGGGAAAAAAATAGAAAATTATCTTTTCTCATACTCTAAATTTCTGTGAAATGAGATGCTGTTGAAGAATCTTACTAATTTCCAGAAATTTGATATTACTTTCTTGTTCCTTCTCCTATTTCCCAGCATGAAAATGCACATATACTAAAGAGTTAAATGAAGAATTGAGAGTCACTACCTCAGTTTTCATGAGCAAGATTTCTCCATTGATCAAGTCCACAATATTGAAACACAGGCCTGGAAGTTTTTATTGCATGCTGAGTCCAGTTTCTGTTTATGATAGGCAAAATCTCACCTATTTCCATGATAGAATAGGTTACAATTTTCATGCATGAATATTTCCATGGGAAATCTATTCTAGAATTACAGTGCTGCATAAAATAAATTTTATTGAAATAACAACCCTGAATGTATTCATGGGTATTTTTATCCTTTTTTTTTTTTTTTTTATGCTTAACGTCTATATTCATTGCAATTGAGAAGTGAACTTTTAGTATTAGTGATATATATTTGCTACTATATGTATTTATTTTTCATCGAATAAGAAGTCATGTCAACACATTATGGATGATCCCAGACACAATGTATTGTTACAATTAAATTTCTGCAAGCACCTTTTTATTGTTGATTTTTTTTATCACTCATCTCTCTTTATTCTTAGCACTATATCTACGTCTGTATGTTATGATTGCAGTATGTATTATATATTGATCTGATTGATGTGTGTGTATATACTAAAAATTTGAGACATTACAACTTTCTCAGTATTCAGTGTGTCTTAAACAGAACTGAAAGGCACAATGTGTTCATTTTTGCCCACTACAACAAATGCCAGATAAAAATATAACTCCATAGATTTCCTGTAATGTTCCACAAGATGATTCTAACCTATTTTTAGACTTCTTTTACACACAACTTCATTTTCTGTTTGTGACAGAAATTAAAATAGCATATGGAGAACTCTAAGAAGTGTATGGAATATATTTCCTTAGAATATACATATTGAATAAGAATACTAATTCTCATATTTTTAACAAACAAAAAAAGAAAATTAATAAATTATAAATAAATAAAATATTCAGTATCTTTATGTTGTACCATTTGTCCAATATTTGTGAATTTGAAAAGGTCATATATAGGGTAAAAAAAAGGCACAGTAAAACATTAAAAGTTTGAATAAGAAATAAATGAGGATTGCTACATATGGTCAAAAAGAGATGCATAGATTTTAGTCATTAGAATTTCTATAATAGATATGATTAATATAAGAAAACCCATTAATAATCCTGATGATGAGTGTTTAGAAGAAAAATAGTTAAAGAAATCAGCTTAAAAGAGTAAGAAACCTAGATTTAGTATGCAGTTTAACATGATGGTATTCTCATTTAACATTATTTAAATTCAACTTGCCACACTCTTAACCTCTCTGCATCAGCCGGCTCTTGTTTTACAACTTCATTGTGGCTACTGCTGACTCCTGTGTGTTAGATAACTGGCAAATCCGGTCCACCAAATCCAATCATTCTACTTCATACCAAAACTAGAAAAATAAACAAATTATCATTTTTAAGCCATCGTTACAAGTAAACATATATCATTCATCATGTTTATGAACTTTCTGGTTTATTGATACATTTAGGTGCCTAGTGAATCACATCACTTCCTTTTCTTAAAGGATATCAGGATTATGTTCTGTTCATAGACACACTTTGCAGTAATACAGTGACGTATCAACCAGTCTTCCTGTTAGGCACCAGAGGACTGCAGTCTCACAAATACAGTGGTTAGGGGTGGAAAGTCTATGTCCATGCCATTGCCCTGAAATTAATTCATTCATCTTCACAGACTAAAGAATTTATACCTTAGAATGCAAAAAACAAGTACACTTAACTATTTAGCAATTAGTTCTTTCTAAAAAGGAAAAAAAACAAACCCAAAAAGCTTTAATCACAAATATATACTAGTAGTAGGTAGGAATGAGAAAATAGAAAATATCCTATTTAACTCTCATCCACTCTCACACAAGCACTATAATAATAAAAAATGTTGCATATTTAATGCTATTTACTACAATGCCTTGCAATTTCTGAAGCACAGAACTCTCTGCATTACATTCCCATATAAAGATATTATTGCTCTATTTTTACTACATATACATTGACTTATTTCAGGTAGACAATGTTCAGAAAAATAACATGCTAATAATTTTTTGAAGGCACAAAGTGGAATAACTTAGTTTTAATCTAGATAAACTTCTGTGTGGTTTGCATATTTCTTCCATAATACCTTTATTAAAATTCTGTCACTTTACCCTAATGAATTAATGCATTAAGAAACACCGCAATAAGAACATTACCTATTTATTTATTACAGTCTTAAGCCAGTAGCACTCTGGATTTTCATAAAGACTGAGTAATAGTACCATGTCAAGAAAACAAAAAGGCTCATGGAAAACAAGAACAGTGAGTACTGATAGCCTTAGATGCCTCTGACGTTGAAAATGTCACACTGAGAGGTTTGTGCTGCTCTTCAAACAGCTTACAGAATATGAGTTCATCTTGGTGTAGATAATGCCACTAATAGTTTAATCTATTGTTAAGAAACCAAGGCATGAAAAGCTTGCCTATGTTTTGTTGTTGTTTTGTGTTTTGGTTGGGTTTTTTTTTTGGTTGGTTGGTTTGATTTTTGGTTGGTTGGTTTGTTTTCCCTTAGGAGTACAGGAACATACTGGAAGGAAAAGGTCTGTATAATTCTTTTTCTAAATTGATTGAGTTCCATTTCAAAACTAGAAAGATATTTTTACAGCACCTCATACCTCCAGAAGGTTGAAATATTTTTTTCAATTTCCAGACTAAACTTACAGTGTTATATTAATTGCTATTATATCCATGTTGTTCTTTAATAATTTTTGCTGGTATTTCTTCCCAATACTTTTATGAAGTTCAATCAAATCTCTTCTCACCACTTACTTTCTTAAGGCTCATGTAGCAGGTGGCTTAAAGGAGGTACATGTAGCAGCAGCTTAAAACCAGATGGCAGGAATAGTTACCACCCTCATACATCTGCTCCACCCTTCTGATGGGCATTAAAGCCTGCAGGGCAGGGTTATATGATATCCCTATGAATGAGCTCATGCACTATTGCAGTCTTCAGCTGGGTGTATTAAAGAAAAAGAATTCCAGTTTTGGTTTACCCCGATATACCAAGCAGTAGTTCACAAAGTGATTCAAAGGATGTTCAAGTATTCATGCCTTGAGGATAGTAACAGCTTCTACCATCCAGTTTCAGCCTGCCACAGCATGTCTCTCAGAGCCTTAACTCTGAATAAGCAAAGACTTTTTAGTAAGCTCTTGTGCAGCTAACTCAGTACTCCATGGCTTTTAAACAGATCTTTCTGAATCTCTAGATGTAAACTTAATTCTTCCTTAAAATAGTTGACCAGGATAATACCAATATTTTTCAAATTAAGTCTCATGAATGTCTCGTTGAATTACATGAATATATCCATTTCTCTCATAACAGCACACAACTTCATGCAACCTTACATTGCATAAACAAATCTGCCCGTGTCACAGTGGTGCTTGTAAGAACTCTACCTAAATCATTAAATTTGCCCTTTCTCTTTTTCTACTGCTTCTATCTCATGATTTCCTAACTGAATTTACAACTTGTCATGTTCTTACTATTGTATTTTGATTTCTTAAGTTTTAATTGCTACAGTCTAAAAACTTCTCTAGTCCTTTATCCAGTATAGTCTATTCCTAACCCAAACTCATTGTATTTATCATATTTGTTTCATAATCAAGTTTCATTATTACATTTGCAGTGTGTGCATGAAGGTTAAAATATAAAGCAAAATCAGTTTTAAGACTGATGCTTGACTTAAGAGATTAACTTTCTCTCCATTTATAATGCTCATCTTTGCAACAACAGTATTGTCATCTCATTTTAGTGAATTTCTTACATATTTTTCCATTCCTGTAGTAATACGCATCTTCCTCGGGTGCACAAATAATTTCCCTGGTGGCACTGTATCAACTCCTTGCTGAAGTCCAGAGAGAAAGATTACTAAATTTTCTTTATCTAGGAAACTGGTTATCTTTTCAGAGGAAGGTACCAGATAGGTTTGTGTGAACCCCTTTCAGTGAAGCCATTTTATATTTTTATTTGATCCCATCTTCCTTCTTCCTTTATGTCAGCAACTCGATTTTTTTCATATAAATTTTCCTCTATTGTATGATTAAAAAAAAAAATTGTCACAGTTTTAGACCTTTATCCCTTGTTTTCCATCTCTCCCACTGCTTAAATATAAATACTGTATTTGCTATTCTCTAACAAAACAGCATCATTTTTGCCCTAACAGATTTATCTAAAAGATGACGTGGGATGCTTTGTTCTATATCACTCAGAATTCTGAGACAACAGTTATCTGTTTCTCCTTCAGTTATATACATCACACTTCAAGTTTTGTTTTTGTCTCAGACATTTCCAGCTTTTTCATCCCATGTACAATATTATCACCTTTGTTTTAAAACTAAGGCAACATTTCAGATTTATTTCTACATCACATCTATGTTATCTTTCATCTCTAAGTGTAACAACCATCCTGCTTCTTTCTAGGTCTTTCTTTGTTTATATAGCTTAATAAAGTTTTCTTTTAATCATTCCTTTAATGTCTCTCTCAGTTGACATTTGTCAGACCTTTATCCCTATACTGATCACACCCCTATAAAGTAGCTCTCTGATTATCTGACTTCCTTTCTCGTCCTTTTCTCATTCCTTGTAATTTTCCTGATCATGTAATTTGTTCCATTGAAGAAAAAAAAAAAAAATTCCTCTCATACCTATCCACAGAATTTACATCTGTACATCTGAGACTCTGAGAAGGTATTTGAGATACTGTACCTCATAGACATGTGTATGAGAAATATTCCCATGTCACCTTCCCTACCTTCCTCCTACCTGTCAGTGACTTTACAATCATTGTCTATACCTACTACTGAAGGACAATGCTGAAGAAATTAAATTATATAGATTGAACAGAAAATGTACTTTTCCAAGTCCCATAATTAATCTGCCTAATGGCAAAATGTCTGTGTTCTCTGCTTGTGATCCTTTGTCACTTCAGACACAGTATTGCACCTGCTTATAATTTCTCCAGTCACCATACAGTACTCACCAAGACAGAAAGAAAATAAAGATTGGCAAAATTTCAGTGTCTAATATATACAAAAACTGAGGTGAATGACAAATATGTATTTGTCAATGCAAATACGCAATTTTATCTTTAAAGGCATTAATAATAAAATAATGTTAAGGGGATGTATTTAAATATTGCCTAATATATAATCCATGGAATGGTATCTGTCAATTTAATTTGTTGCTTACTAAGATCTTAATTTGCACGTACAACATTTCTAGAGAAATGTTTTTGAGAGACAGAAGCTTTATTCATGGAATTAAATGCTTTATAGATCTATTTAAAACAGATTGCTATGATTTGACAGAAATAGCAAGCTGATACATTTATTGCTTACTTTTCAATGAGAAGTATTACTTTTCATCTCACGAATACAACAGACTTCACAGGAATGCTTTACACTTCAGTCTTTTGGAGACACTGGGCCAGTAATCCTTGTTCAATATAAACCCTCCTACTATATCTGGGGTATAACACACTTCAGGGGCTTCTCTTGTCCCCCCACTTCATGCCTGCCCATGCTTCAAGGGAGCAAGCAAGGGATTGATTGAAGAGGAGAATACATGCAATAATGCTGTGTGTAGCAGAGACTCAGCCTAAGCAGCAGGAGACCTGCTGCTGATTCCCAGGTGGATAAAGCTCTGACCGTCACACAGCAAAGAAGATTATACCAAAGGCACGATAGGACTCTAAAGGTAGAGTCTCACAGAGTGGCCAAAATAAAAAGTTATGGAAAGAAGCAAGCCAGAAATATGCAAATAACTGCTTTATACAGGATCCTTAGGCAGGAAATAGCTAGGACAGACCTACCAACCTTGATATTAAATTCCAAAATACAATTAGATACCACTGTAACCCTAGAAAATGCACTGATCATGGCAGGGGTAGTAAAAAAGAAAAAAAAAAAATTAAGCAAGACTACAAAGAAAATATGTCAAGACAAAAGTCTGCACTGTTGCCATTCTATCACCAATTTGAAAAGAATCATTAGTGTAGGGATAGGCTGTATCTTTTAGATGGTTATAGGTTAGATCCACTATTTCAACAGACCACAGAGAGCAAAGATGTAAGATACAAATTCATAAAATGACATTTTTTAAAGATGAGTGGTGTTCAGTAGACAAAAACTGAAAGTAGGTTTCCTGAATCCCTCTTCAGTGTACCTCCAAGTTGTAGAAAAAGTTTTGTTAAGATTTATAAATTCTCAGTTACTCCATATATTCATCTAAATACTCATTACATTATGGAAACATCACGATGATGAGCCAAGTGTAAAGAATACAGTGATCCTTAGATACTATATATATGCAAAATACTATAGAAATTATTATATTGACAGTGTAAACCTGTTTCTACTGTCAACTTTTCACTTTCTTGAAATTAAGTTCAAAACAAGTAGGATTTTTGTATGTATGTCTTCCGTCTCAAAGGAAACATCAATTCCATGCTTCTAAATAAGTTGCAACTTTTGAAGTCCTTTATCGATGAGCAGTACAGTGTTTCCTAACAAATAAGAACTTATTTCACAGTCTGTCTTATGAGCACAGTGTGGTAGATTGGTTTAATTAAAGTCTGTCAAATTATCATAAGGATTTTACATTCTGCAAATAATTGCTTTTTCTTCTCTGTTCACTTTTTGTTAATAGAACCAGAGTAAAGTTGGTTTTATCTTTCATATGTGATGTAGAATAAAGTAAAAAAAAAAAAAAAAAAAAAAAAACCAGTTAATGAGGTGACCTTTAATTTCTTGGACATCCTTTTACATTAAAGCTAAAATTGCTGAAATTAAAGTAGATTTGACAGTAGTTATATATATGAAATTACATAATGTGTCCAAATCAGACTATCACAGTAACAGTAAGTAGATGGACAGTGGAATGAAATGACAGTTGCATTAAAATATTTGTGAGATCGGTTAAATTACCTCACATTCAATTGTACTCTAGTAATCCAAACTTAGAATATTTTTCATGATGAAAGTTATCAGATGGCCATTAATACTTTTGATCATAAATTAATGTATATATAGAATTGGTCCATGAGAACATGGAATTAACACTATATGATGTATTGTTTTACAGATTTATGTCTGTGGTGTGGGTTTTTTTGTTTGGTTCGTGTTTTTTTTGTTTGTTGGTTTTTGGTTTTTTTTTCTTTTTGATCAAAAATAAAAAAAAGCATTTTTTTTCCAGTGAAATAGCAAAATGCTTACTTTAATATGCAAAATTAGTATTAAGCGTGTTTCGATTTCTTTCATGGTAAATTACATCTAACATGCAGTGTGTGTGTAGTGTGAAAAGACTGTCTATCAATGTAAGGTACAGAAGCATAGTCCAATTTATTTCTACTGAGCATATTATTGGCTGTAGTATTCATTAGTTAGGTTAGAACCCTGCATCTTGGGGTGGGGGAGAAGTGGAGTACAAAAATATTCTCCAATTAAGTTTCTAGAGACACACGTACACCAATGAAACTGTGATTAGCCTGGCCGGCAAGCAGAGTACACCAGCCAAGGTTGATAGGTGACAATTCTAGATATTTATTTCAAATAGAAGGATGTCTCAAATTAATAACAGCTTCATACTTCATGTACATTATAATTGGTTTTCTGCATCACACTGTAACATTTTACTAATGAAAGGCTTCTCTCTTCAAATAGCAAGAGTACTGAGCTGATTTAATCTTAAAATTTGCATAGCCTTTTTCATGATACCTTTTCAGTAGTTATTTCTTCTAATTTGAGTCCTCCCCTTGTAATCAGGATGCCCACAAACAGAAAACTGGAGAAATTTTTAAATTATTTTGAAAGACATCATTCTGTAGTTAGTTATCATGCACTCATGTACTGAAATGCTGAAAAATAGCCAGCATGTGTTACAAGTAAAAAAGGAAAGCCCAACTATCATTTTTTTTTTCCCATTCTTCTACTTGTAAATGATATGGAAATACCAGCTCTGTAAACTAGACAGAAACTTGCTAGAAATAAATAGAAACCACTTAGTCATTGTGCAGTTATTCCAGGACTTGATATTTCCACATAGAAGGCGACAATTTATTCTTTCCCTGTGAGAAGTACAACAGCAGAACCCTACTTAAAGATGCCTATTCACAAAATATTTTGAAAAATTCTGTAACTTCTCAGCAGAGTTAGAAGAACAGTAATTTTAATAGTTAAAGTTCTTCAGTTACAAGTTTCTTCATTACTTTCAAAGCTGTGATATGACAGCTTCTTAAAGCTTTCATGTCATGTATTAAGGGAAAAGAAAATAAATTACTGGTTACTCTCCAATTTCTGTTTTTTCCCCAGAAACAAACAAATACATGGTTTAGGTCCATGAAAAAAACCTCTGCTTTGCAGGAAGGACACTACTTCATTTCTATCTGTATATCAGGCAGGAACTCAAGAAATAACAGCACTGTAGATTTTTTGCTTGGGCCTGCTAATTTTAAAATAATGCAAATTCATGGTGGGATATAGTAGAAGGAATATATATATATATATATATTCTATATAGAATATATAGAAAAGGGAAAATATCTATGACAAGTTTTAGGCATAGAGTAGCCAGGCTCTTTCTTGGAGCACACTACCAAATAAGACTGTGGAGTACAGGAAAAACGACATCAAAAGGAACCCTGGCATCTCATTGTCACTATCTGCACAGAATGTGGGTAGAACAGTGGGGCAGCTCTTATTTTGTGGAGAGGTCCACTCTCAACAGAACTTTATAAACATTAGTAAAGTCTTTTAATGGAAAAGAGAGATAATATGTGAAATGTGGAGGGGACACACATTAGCACCAAGTCTGGTGCTATATCAAAGTGTAGCAGGAGAAAAGTATACACTGGATATACACTGCACTGCTTCTAGGATGAACAGGAATTTTATAGTGAGTAGTTATATCTGCTCAAGTAAGAAGAGCCATGATCAATAAACTCTTCTGCCTCTCCTCCTTTTCAAGTTCATCTTTTTTTTTTTTTTTTTTTTTTTTTTTTTTCTTTCCTCCAGAAGACTGAAACAACGAGGACAGGTCACCTTCCTGATTCTTGATGCTCAGAAGCATAGCAGCAACCCATGAAAACAAAGAGGAAGTGAAGTTAAGTCACTGAAATATACCTTCAATTTTCCTCACTACTTTTTATGTCTGCTAATACCAGGCAAGAGAAAACTGCATTCTTTGTAACAGTGGCCAAGTCTTGGAGCAAAGACATGCAATCATACAGTAAACATTATTACAAAATATATTCTTAAAAAACCCCTATGGTTTACACTAGAGGATTTCAACCATGTAAATTAATGACAAGGAACTATTACAATCCTACTAAAGGGATGGATGTCATGTCAAAAAATCTAGCACAGCTATCTTAATTACTTTAAAACAAAAGATTATGAAATGTTTAGAAAACCTTATCTGACCTGATTTTACTTTTAAAATAAATTTGTGTTAAAGAAATTATTTTGAACACAAAATATTCCAATTTCTGAAAAAAAAACCCATACTTCTGAAGAATATAATTCTTCATTTCAATCTCATTTTACTAGATTATATTTAGGTTCTCACTATGTAACTATTTTTCATGAAAGCCTGTTATGATTTAAAACTGTTTAGAGATAACAATTAAGCCAGATGAATTATACTTCTCACAGTGTCTTTTACATTTACCAAGTCCATGTTCTCCCTTATACTTTTAAGGAGAGAGAAGGGAAGGAAAAAAAAAAACCACAAACCAAAAAAACAAACCAAAAAACCTAAAAAGATGGTGCATCTTCAATGAGTGCAAACATTTTAGATAATCTTGATTTGCTCAATTTGTTTTAAGCTGAAGAGTGAAAAGGGATCTTTGACAAAACTGTCATTTTTAAAATAAGGTGATATTTCATTTTCCCCCTTCTGCACTATTTAGATTGCCTGGAACTGAAATATTTCTAGCAGCCACTGTGTCCAATTTTTCAGAGCTGTCACTTCCTAACAAATATGCTTAAGCAAAATACTTATGCTGTTAGAAAACAGAGCAAACACATAATATGAAATGCTTTCCATACTCTTTTGCAGGACAACTCGTGTTCAAGCACACAAACTAGCAAGAACAAGTTGAGTTCTGTAGACCGTTTTATGTCCATAAATGTGGTACTGCCACAATTAGCTTCCAAAGACGGCTAGAATTTGCTCACCTTTTTTTGACTGACTTGATTTGTTTTCTGCACAATTATTATAATCATCACAATATAATCAAACAATAATAAAAATGCTATTTCCAAAAAAAACCTCTCCAGGTCATAAAAATAAAAGAACATTTTTCCTGAATGTCAGGAAACCAGATTATAATTTTTAACCCTCTGTAGTTCACATGCTCTTTTGGTCAGGATTTCACAGAATGGTAAGGGTTGGAAGGGAATCATCTAGTCCAACTGTCCTGCTAAAGCAGGTTGTCCTAGGTCAGGTTACACAGGAACACAACCAGGCAGATTTTTAATAGCTCCAGAGAAGGACACACCACAGCCTCTATGGGCAGCCTCTTCCAGTACTCTGTCAGCCTCAAAGTGAAGAAAATTTTCCCTTATTTGATACCCTTAAAGGTAACAAAATTGCTGCAGCTTTACACGTATGGGCCTTTAGCCTACAATATAAAGTAAAAATAACAGATATTATACGAAGTGTAAACAAACCCTGTATGCTGAAATGAACTATACTGATGAAAGTTAACAACTTTACCTAGGATACAGATTACATTTTGCAGGAAAAAACCTCAAACAACAAATCAAACAAAACAAAACAAAAAGAACATTTTATCTTACATTTTTTTAAGAGTATATTTAAAATTCTGGACATCACAAATTTTTATGGATGACAAATTGCAGAATGGTTTTGGTTCTTAAAGGTCAGTAAGACTTATTTTTTATTTCCTGAAATTTTTTTTTAAGATTTTATGATTTTATATATTTAATTTCTGTGATTATACAAAAATCTTATTAATCCTTGAAGATTACACATGAGAAATCAAGTAAGACTACTACTGCTTTAGAAAGCCTGTCATGTTACAGGAAAGTCAGTGCTTCTTACTGTGCACAATTCAAATCCCAATACTCTGATGGCCCATTAACACCAAATATGTCAACCTTAAACACCACAGAATCAATACACTGGAATGTCATGGTACCCTGATGGGCCACAAACTCTCTGTATACATTTATTAGACAAAGATTTTATATTACTTCTGAGAAGAAATGTGTCAAGTTGAAATCAATTTCAAGTTTCTTACTAAGAAGGAAATAGTCCTAGGTAAATAAAAGATTTTTTTCAAGTTTCACTCAGTCAAACATAGGAACTAAACAAAGAAACTCAAAGTCATTTAGACATTCTCTTCCGAACAAGGACACTTGCATGTGCACAATTATAAGTACTCATTTTCAAGGTTTTTTGGACAGCTCCTTCCTACTGAGATCATCACCCACATGGACCTTTCTGAGATCTCCTTTCAGGAAAAGATAATAAAAACAAATATAACCTAATATAAATATCCCACTATAATCAAACAATAATATACCAAAGCCTATGTAAAAAAAAAAAAAGATCTTCTAAGGGTTACTTCATCCATTTTCTTACAAGTTCATTTAAGTATTGGTACACTAAAAGGAAGACCAGAGAATTTCTTACATTTTAAAAATGCCTCTATAGCACACTCCAAAAAACTCGAGAGAAAGCTGTTGACCTTTCTGACAACACTGGAAATTTGCAGATGAGACAAAACTATTAGTATTATTTCACAACTCATTCTTCAAATATTTTTAGAATCCAAGACAGGAAGCAGTGTTGATCATTTTCCTTCCATCCATGTGTAGATGGATAAGCAACCAATCCTGTCCACTATGAGATTCTTTGGATCTTTAACAGAAAAAGCATGTTTTAGAAAACCCTGCCTGAGCTGCTGTGTAGCTGACAGAATAAAAAATACCTATTTTCTTTAACCTCTGAATATCAAAACTGTGTCCATTTGATTATATTCCCCCCCCCAAATCCTACATATCTACAAGACTTTTTAAGAAAAACACAGTACATAAAATTTATTTGAGCTTTACAACTAATAATTTTTAGTGAAGTGAGTAAGGTGGTGTTATACAAAACCATCTGCTGCCTGCAAGACAACTAGTCCATGAAAAATTTCTGTAAATATTGAACTGATATTGTCAGATCTAGCCCAGAGAGATACAGAACAAAAAGAAGGATTTCTGTAGAGAGTAAAGAAGTTCTAAACCTATATAAGCTTGATCACTTTCTAGACCAATAGGAAAGATCCCTGTTACTGCGTTCATGGTATTTGCAATCACAAAAGCCCAAAATTAATATGAATTTTATGGGTCAATCTTTATACTTTCTCTGCATAGGTTGAGATTTAAATTTGTAACTACACAATTTTTCAGGAGAAATAAACTTTTATATTTTATTTTATTTCTGAGGATTATTAAAACCATTTGATGAAATAATTTCTTATGTGACACCAAACATGTTATTTTTCAAGCCACTATCCATAGCCTGCCATTTCATTACACACCTCCTCTACAAAGCTCAATATTACTTAGCAGGAACATACAGCATGTGTGTTGTGTCTTGTCATACAATATTTATTTTGCTGAATTATTCTCACTCTGCTCATGTAAATAGTTCTACTCAATTAAATGGAAGTGCTGATCCTGTAATTCATACCATATTGCCAAAAGCTAAACAATGTGGTTTAGCAGCTTATGGCCTAGGCCTACAGGCCTTCCAAAAGTCTTTTGGAAGCCTGTGTTAGATATTCCCAAAGGAACAGAGAACTAGATCACATACAGCTTGGCATCAATTTAAAACATTGACACAGCATTCACTGAAATCATATAAGAAACATGTAAGTTAAATTTCTCATGAATTACCAAGCCAACCACCTAGCTCACTAATGACAGGTTTATATACTATTTTAGTTTCTGCATCCTTAAGGTGTTTTCTACATATGGGATTACATATACAGGAAATTATACTGAAGAGATGTTATTTTCTTCTCGATAATGGAGTGATACCTTTAATAGTGAAAGCAAAGAAGCAACTTGCTGTATGAAAATAAGAAAATAATACTTAAAATATGATTCTATTACGCTAACTAAAATTAATAAAATCCTAACAAATCCATATGAAAATCAGTTATTCCCTCAGCTAAATGGCAAATGGACAGCATAGATTAGCATCTATAAATAATTTATAAGCCAAAATTCAAACTGGATTGTTATGAGTTTCAGTTTTATATTATTTCACTACATCTTTCAGCGTGAAGCAAACTACTGCTGTATAGATGTGATTCTTCAATATCTTTCACAGATATGACTCTTCAACTTATTAAAATATGTGAAAGAATAAAGATATCAGTACTGAACATACAGAAAAAAAATTACATATAAAACATAAAATAGTGTGGTAGAATGATTTTGTAGCAGTCTGTTGACACAACTGTTGATATTCATATGTAACATAACCTAAACTAAGGGGATTACCAGCAGGACTTCCCATTAATACATTAGGGAATGTCAATAAACAAACCTGGCTCAAAAGACACAGTGCTGTCACTTTGCTATGTGAAATCAATGCATTCCATCTCAGAAGCTGCCTCTATACATGTGCTGTTCTCCTTTTCCTTTTCTCTCAATCAATGACATCTAGAACAAGTACAGATTAAAAAAAAAAAAAACAACTAAAAAACCCAAACCCAACCACACAAAACCAACAGAAAGTCACAAAGAGTACAACTGACTGTTGTTTATATAGGCTGTAATAAAATGTGAAAATTTCAAGCCATCCTATGAATTTCCTTTAAAAGTTTTAGCTCTAGTCATGCAAATTGATGTGTTAAAAAAAAAAAAGAAAAAAGAAAACAAAAAAAAACCCCACAAGAACAACAAAACCCAAAACAACCCAAAAAAACCCCAAACAAATAGGAAGACTCCTAAGAATATGAATATCCATGTTTTGCCTCTTGTGAAGCATTCAGCACACAAGATTTTCATTATTGCTACTTCCTTTGGATGCTTTAATATTTCTATGATGTCTCTTACCAGCTCATGAGTATCTCTTAGCAGACACTGCTGTGCTTAGTTCTAGGTCTCAGGAGAGCTCAAGTACTTTTGCCAATTAGAAATAAGCAAGTTGTTTAATTAACACTCCCTTTTCATTAATGGTTTAACCCAAAGATGACAAAGAGCCCTTGTTGCAAACCATGAACAAAGAGAGTACTAATTAAACATTGTGAAGTTTCTGAAGGGATAGTTTCTTTCAGCACTCAAGGGATTGTTTGAACTCCTCAGAGGACCTCCAGAGCCTTTTAGTAGCACTTTGATTTTCTTACATCTGTCCCACTCACTCAGGGGGAAAAAAAAAACAAAAAAAACAAACCAACAAATAACCCCAAGTCTACAGATTGTGGACACTTTTGATGTATATGAGTTAAGCTGTCAAAAAGAAGGATGTTCCAGGTCTTTGGATCACATAATATAACAGATATTGACTTTGTAGTAAACCAACTGAACTCCAGCCCAAAAAACTGTTAGACATTACATGGGAGCTAAATTGATATGGAGGGGAAGAGGAAAGGCGATTCCCTGCACTAGGCACTAAGTACCTGTTGGAGGGTTAAATAGAGAAGTCTTCCACAGATTTCTTACTTTCTACATTCTTTCAGAATTTCTGTGTGCATTTTATCATATGTATGTCATGTACATATTTTGTTTAAATCAACTGGCCAAGACAGGAAGTAATAACCAAGGGTTTCTAACTGGATGGGAGTTTGAACTGTGTGTTTCTGATGTAAGACAACGAGTAGCTTTCCCGGAGACAGCTAGCAGTAACATTTACTTCAGCTGTCCACCCTGCTGCTCCCTCACAATTCTCTACTCCCATGCTTGGAAAAGCAAGACTGGTTTTGAGGCAGCTGCTAATATCTGCAGTTTACCGCTTGATATAGTAAGGCAAAAGAGCACTTACTCTTTAATATTTGGACTTCAACTTTGCCTTAGCCAGTTATCTGCTTCATGAGCACTTACACTACCCAGGAGTGACAAAGAGATAGATAAACACATATCATAAAGTTAGATACACCCATGAATCAGATTTCTAAGGTGGAGTGGGTACAAAGCAACTGTATCTGTATTGTATTTGGAGGAAGCAGAAGCAGTATTACACTGTTTTAGTCTTCCTTGTACCAAAATGTACTTGCCAATTCTAAATTTGACACACAGTCCAGTAGAACAACAACAGAAGAAAACAAGACCAGACTTTGGAAACCTGTTAGAGCTAATGCTCAAAATATCAGCCACCCACACATCCTTCACCTATCTTCTTAGTAGTGTAATATATCCTTAATCTTCTCTATAGATATATAAATTTATTTCTATAGTAACCAGAAAATTAAGAAAATACCTCTGTGTTTCATAAGATCAAATCTACATACTTGCTTGTTCAGAACATGCATTAGTTTCAGATGCTATATTCAAGATTTTTGTCCTAATGACAAGGAATCATTTTTTAGATTCAGTCAGATCCAAAGTTCCACAGCTCTATCAATCAGTACTTCATAAGTAGCAACAGACCAAATCCTGTGGACTACTGTCATAGAGATCTGATAAACAAATAAGTTAGCACCACTAAAAGTGATCTATTCTATTTACTCAGTAATGGACCAGAATATAGTTTATGAAATAGATTTAAAATAATTATTTTGTGAAAATTGTTAGTTTATAAACTTTCTAAAATGAGTGTAGAAATATTTATTTATTCATGTTTTTATAGTGCTAGCATTTTGGAAAAACTGTTGATAATGTCAGTGATAGTGTTTCAATTTAGTGTTCCTAGACACAACAAAATCTGCCACCTACTATTACATATATTAGAAAAAAAACCTCTAAGGAAACATGGTATTAAAAATACTGTCAACTGCATTCAATCACAAAATGCCTAGAGATCCAAGAGTATACCAAAATCCACTGATCCAAAGATTTCACAGTTTCTTGTTTCATGATTCAGTGGAAAGGATATGAATAAACAAGTGAGAGAAGAACAAATAGAAGTGAATCAGGACAAGCTCTGGAACTCTAACAGGAAGCTGGTCTCTGGCCAGGAGTCTGCACTTGCCTCTTTTTCCTCCCTAAGGAACAGCTCCAGCATACTGAACTGCTTCTTCAACTAACAAAAGGAAGCAATTTTTGCATCCCCAGCTTGAAAATTTAAACTTAACCCAGTTCCATAAGTCAGATTCCTTAAAATTTATTCCTTATTTAAGGCTCTGTTCCAAAATAGGTTAAAAAAAAAGTTATAAAATACAATGTATTATACAGAAAATATTCAGTGAGGTTTCCTTTAATAAAATTTTCTGTAGATGGAATATACAGAGACTGAGTAACGCAGCCCTCTGGAGTAAATATTTCTTCTTCCAGCTTTGAATATTCTTTCTTTTCAGTTCTCTCATCCTAACAATTAACATGGATCTGGTCTAGCCTGCAGGAGTTATCTTTAGAGGCACTAATCACACACTGCTCTTCACTGATTGTAGTGAAAATTGTCTTTATTCATCTGCCTGAGAAGCAAGCTTTCAATGGTTTGGCATAATACAACTTTATTTGATAGACTATTTTTTGTGACTTGTAATTTTGTCATTTTGACTTCATTTCTATTTCCTCAGTTATCTGACTTCTCTGAATTTTATTTTATGCTCAAATGAAAAACCAGAATCAGTAAATGATACCAATAAAGCAAATAACTTTTTTTTTTAAGTAGCTTTTATTCTTGTCTTTGAATGTTTTCTAAAGGTTGACCACTTTAATTGAACTGTTACTACTGATGTCCAAATATTACATTTTAATAAAAGCAGAAAGGATGAGCAATCAAATAGACTAAAAATAAAAGTAATACTCTAAGCACCCATATAAACAAGAGTAACAAGGTAAAAAAGTAAATAACTTCGAGATTTATTAATTATGAAAAATATAATGAAATCTTTGGATATTTTCTCACTAAGAAACTAAGTGGGCATTTTTCATGTTTCTTCAAACATGAGATATTATTCCAGTAGATAATGAGCTACAAAACATAGAAGCATATCTAAATTTACACAAAGGAATTTTTAAAAAGTACAGAAACGTATTTATATATTAGCTTTGGTTTTATATGTCAAACTATATCTGTTCTGCAACTCACATTTTATACATGGAACTTAAAAATCAAGTATATTCAATTTTTCTATTGTTGAACTTATAATCAAAGCTAGGTTTTGCCACAGGCTTTAATTTGTCTTTTTATTTTCTTTTAAATTTCTTCTAATCTTAAAAACTTTTTGAGCATGTGTATGTGATTTAAGACCTTATTTTAGCTTACAGCTAAAGCATTTAAGCTGTATACTAGGATCTTGATCACATATGTTAATACCTACAAGACTGAGGTGTCAGTATTTTTCTCTTGAATCTTGAAACTGATATTACTCTCCCTTTTGTTTCTATGAACAGCTTTGTTAAATTCTCATCAGTCACATTATTCTCCTGATGCCATTTCCTGCTTGAAAGAGTTGTAAAGAATAATAAAGTCTGACAATGCAATAAATAACAAAGCAAAAATTATGTGGAAATAAAATAGCGAAATTATTTCTTGTTCCCCTTTCTTCTAAAAGTAACAAACTGAAGAAATAGTAAATTCATTAAGACATCTCCCTGAAACCAACCCAAAGATTTTGAAGGGCAGAAGAAGAAAACTAATAAATAAAATATTCCTTCGCCTTCACAAAGTACAAATGAGCAAGAAAGCCCATGGGCACATTCCATGCAAATAAAATACTCATACTTTGTAGGTGTCCCATTACACCATGGCAAACTAAAAGGAAAACCTTGGATTAACCATGGCAATAGTTATGATATGCCTACCTCCACTGCAAGAAGAAACTAGAATTGCTACAGCTGACTTACTCCACTCCTGCTTTCCTAATTTCAGCAACAATACAGATGGATTTAATTAGCAAGTCCAGGCAACTGAATTAACAGCCAGAAAAACTATACTATCAGCTATCACCTTGAGAGTTAGTATTTCCATAGTCAGAAGCACTTAAATTAACTTGTACCAAAAAAAAGTTTTCAGCAGAGAGAAAAGGTATGACTTAACTAACAACATGGGGGGGAACCCAAAAACATGACTATATAGCAGTAACAAATATTTTGGTCTGTAGGATCACACCAGTCTTTACAACTGCCCAATCTGACACAAGTTCAATAGTTCTCTGTCTCTCCCAGGTAGGCTTATTATGCAGTGCCTGGTGTGACTGGATCATGTAGGTAATGGAACCAGCTTAGTTACAGTGTCAACCAACTCGTTAGCACTGTGTGGTTGTGTGCAATTACAACACAGAACTCAGACATTTTTAAGGGGTTGTGGTTTGGTTTTTTTTTTTTTTTTTTCATTTCATTCTGAATCCCATGCTGCTATTGTTACCTAAACCAATTTGTTATGTGGATATATCTGCGTTTATGGTATGACTACAATATAATCAATGCCTTTAGTAACTGCTTCTGTGCCTAGTAAGTATTAAATGTGTTTTTAAACCATGGTCTCTTACTTTTAATACACCTATTTTTCAAGGAATACTCAGATTTTCACTTCACTAGAAGTGAAAATGTAAAACTACAAAGCTGTTATTTTTTTCTAGGAGGTGTTTTTGGTTTGTCTTTCTAGGAGTTGCACTAGCTTCATTTGTTTCAGTTAACAGTCATTATTTGTAACTAGGTTTGTTCATTCAAAGACTATTTTAACTAAAGCAAGAATTGAAAGAATCTAAAGTGACTGAAAGAGTCTACAGGCTAGAGGTTGAATCCCACTTGCCCAGATCAAATGATCATTGTATTAGTGTTTTCTGCAGTATTGATGTCTAGTTAGTTGAAAAAACTGTCATTTGGTAGCTTTCCCCTTTTCCTGACAGCAAATTCTTGAAATTGCAGATTAGATACCATAGGAGTATTTCTTGGGCTTGGCTCAATGTTTCATTAGTTTTGACCAATAGAATACACTTATGGAAACTGTGGATGACCCAGCACAGGGAAAGGCTGTGACCACCTGAGGAAACAAGATTTGAATTCAAATGACCTTGAGAAACCCACAGAATAAACTCAGTAGTAGATACTGCAAAATGTAGCACTGAAAAAAATTGGAAAAAATGAAGTACACAGACAAAACAAATAAATTTCTTTCTATTCTGCCTCAAAATAGCAGCAATAAATATTTTAGAAAAAAAAAATACATAACAGTTGTAAAATACAAGTACACTACCTAAGTAGGTAGTGAGTACTCCTTTTTGAAGGTTTTAGAATTTAGATGCAAGACATCTAGCACTAAACTTCTAACACATTTTTCTTCCTCCTGCAAGGTTAGTAGCCCTCACTTAGACAAAAATATCTAACAACTAATGTGCTGGGAAGCAACAAACTTTCCTGTACCTGTTAGGGTCATACTGAGTGTCTAATTCTGTGTCAGAGACAATGTAGGAAAAGTTTTGCAAACAATATTCATTAACTTAAATTAATGAAAAAGTAGAGCTAAAACATTTAATGAAGTGGAGACTTAAGAAGGAAATCAAATGTAAAAAGCCAAGATTTAGCCTTTTCTTAGTATCTGTAGCATTAGCCACTTCACCTTGTTCTTTTTAGGTAGTGTCAATGTAAACAGAGTGGGTTTTTATGATTCCTTACTTGTGACTTCCTCTAAGGTTTAATAGACAAATATCTCATAGGCAATAATTATAGCCTGAAGGAAAACAGTTCAACTATGCATTTTTTCTTTACTACCCTTTCAATATAGATCTCCATTTACTTTATCAGTGATTTGCTGCCATGACTAATATAATCTTCAGACAGCTATTTTGTTTGGAAATCTATTCCACAAATTTATCAACTATTCATAACATACCATTTAGGAACATACAAAAAAGCAGTTCTTTTCACATCGCTCCTCCAAGAAGCAAAACTAGATTATCACTCTTACAATTAGATGACTAGGAATACAGATTGGCTTCCAAAAGCAGACATTGCGGGCATCTATACACAAAGTCACTAAGAAAATCTCAACACTTTCAACTGTAGTCTCAGAACTACAAAAAAACCCCAAACAAACAAAACAAAACAAAAAAAAAAAACCCAACCAAAACCCAAACCAAAAAATAAAACAAACCCAAAAAACAAACCACAATGAGCATTAACCACAGTACCAAGTTACAATCCAACCCCTTATTGCCTTTCCTTTTCTTTCAGAAGACCAGTTTCTATATCTAAATGCACTTTGAAATGCCTACCACAGGACAACAATTAAGCATGCTGTTCTAGGCTAAGGGGTCATCATCCTCTGTTTTTACCAGCCGCTTCTCGCTACTCTTTCCTGTTGGAGGTAAGAAACTCTTCACATCTGCCAGAAGAACCATATGTGCAATTACTTCTTAACCCAGTTCTGTCAAAATTGTTTCCTTTAAAAAAACCAAGTCATTTAAGAAGTGTTCCAGTTAAATTGGAATTGCTTGTCTGAGCGTGTCCTAAATAAAATTTATCTTTAAATTTCAGAATCAGAAACTTCTTTTTACAATGAAAGACTATGATAGTTATCTTATGCTCCCCAAATGGTTCCCAAGGCTCCTTTAATGTTCAGGGGCTAAAATAAGGAACATTAGAAGGTAAATATATTGTTCCTTCTCTATTAGATTGAATATGTATGTGTATTACAAAATATTGTGCTGCCTCATACAGTTAGCTTCCTCTAAGATTGTGGTCAGCTCGCTGACCTATTAAGATATCATCATGCTGGATATCCAGAACAGGGTATGAGACATTTTTAGCTTTTCTTTATCATGATTCTATATGATTGTAGCATATTTTTCTGCCCCACTGTATGTTGTCCAGAATCCTTCAGGAGTTATAAAAGAGTCTATCACAAAGTTTGATATAATTTGTCATTTGTTGTAACTTCAGAAATAACTACTTACAGATATCATTTGGCTTACCATAGCAACTACTAGCACTGAATAAATCAGGAAAAAAAAAAAAAAAAATCCAAGAATTAATCCAAATAACAATAAAAAACCCAAAAAGTTTAATACACCTCTTTTCTGCTATGAGTAGGTATATGAATCTAGGAACAATATTTCCTAGTTATGTGAACTTCTAAATAGGTGCTGATCCAGATGACTCTTGGGTCGATGTTAGTATTTCCAATGGCTTTGCTATTCAGCATGCATTACGTTCTAAGACACTTTCACCAGTTTGTGTCTAACGCTCTTCACTGCCTTGTGACACAATGCAAAACGGTGAACATGATTCATTTATTTTACTGCATTGAAGAGGTGAACTTTTATTATCATTATCATGAACTTATCATTAACACTTAAACACTACATAGTCTGAGGGGAAAAAAGACAGAGGAAATGGTAGCTTACCTAACATAGTAAACAGCCTTATAAATAGAAGGTAATTATATGGCTGTATGGCATCTGGCTGGGATGGAGTTAATTTTCATCACAGCAGCCCATATGGTGTTGCATTTTAGATTTGTGACTAAAATAGTGTTGCTAATACACCAATCTTTTGGCTGCTGCTGAGATGAGCTTGCACAGTATTGAGGCTTTTTCTTTTTCCCACTCTGCCAGCAAGTAGGCTGGGGGTGAGCAAGAAACCAGGAGACAACATGTGTAGGACAGCTGATAAATTGACCATAGGGATATCCCATGTCATATGACATCATGCTTGGCAATAAAAGCTCGGGGAAAGGAGAAACAGGGGGACATTTACGGTTATGGTGTTTCTCTTCCCATGTAACTGTTAACATATGAAGCCCTGCTTTCAAAGAAGTTGCTAAGCACCTGTTTGCTGATGGCAGTAGTGAATGAATGCCTTATTTCACTTAGATGGTGTGCACAGCTTTTGCTTCACCTATAAAACTGCATTTATCTTGATCCACAAGTCTTCTCAGCTTCCTTTTGTTTTCACCCTGTCCTGGGAAAGAGGGGAATGAGTGACCAGCTATGTGGGTGATTGGCTGTTGGCTGGGGTTGACCACCACAATGCTCAAAATAAAAACAATGTTAAAACTCTAAACCTCCTAAGAATACCAGGATTGCTGAAAATATACCAGTGTGTAATACTTGCTATAATCAATCTTTTTAAATCTTATATAGTTACCAGGACAGTATTATCAAGTGATCTTTATTTTTTAGGACCAAGAAATACCCTGTGTTTCCCATAACTTTTTTTTTCAGACCAATAGTTCTTACATTGCATGAGAGTTTCATTCATGCTAAAAGCTTATATTTTAGTGCCTTCAATTAATAACTCCCATGTGTAAAAAACCTCTCAGATTCCAAACAACTTGAAATAAATCAATATGTATTTTCCCCATGGGGGGTGGGAGGGAGGAGGAATGCAGTGCTACATTTCTGCTTATATCACTACTGTCGTTGCTATGTGACAGCCGTCTTGCCAGCCATTTGATGGATGACTTGTGTGTACAACAGCCTATCCTATATGAAGCAAAAAGGATTTCAGGACATACTCTAATGAACCATGTTAAAGGCCAGTAGCTCATGTACACCTGATACATTTTCCCAAGCACTGCCAGCTGTTTTGATCAATCCCAAACACTTTAGTGGATAATAAAGATTGATTTAAACCTGAAGTATTTGAATTTGAGCAACATGGCATGCCACAGTATTCTCACCAAAGAGATTTACATAGTTAGAATAATCCACATTTTGCCTATTGCTTTTGTGAGTTTTGTACATGGTGAGGTTTGAAATAGTACTTTTATTCTCATCAGCTGTTTCTCATATAATTCTTAATTTGTGTGCTGAAAACTCTCATACTTGGCCAAATTTTTTTTCCCCTGATTTGAATACTATCCTTCCAAGCCATCTGGGAATTTATCTGAATGTGAAAGAATGATATTTAGGTCCTTTTTTGCACTTAAAAAGAGATTCAGTACTTCTTTCCTTAGTGATTTAAGCTTACAGCAAACTGTGATATTAGCAGTTGTACTGTTTGTTTTTTTTTTTTTTTTCTACTGGTATCAGGCATTTCAAACTTTTCACATCTACATTAGTACATTTTAATGAGAATCCCCAGAATGAAAAGGTTAACAAAACCTTTACAGAGCACCTACTGTTAACCCTAATGCATTTCTATCAGCTTACTTTAATAGGAATTTCCAATCTTGCCTCAAGAAGTGAACAAGAACCTGTCAGAACCTTACATTGTCAGAATTTCTTGAGATTCACTCAATATCACTGATGCCTGTTGATAACCACTTAGTTATACTCTATTCAGGGGAAGCTCTTGGCAATTTGTGGTACCCATGGCCATCCCAAGTTAACATATTTCCCAATAACAGGAATTTAAGTTCCTACTCAACAGTAGGGATTTCAGTTTTAGTGTTAGGTGAGGGAATATTTCAATTGCCACTTTGCAGGGATAGATGGTGAAAGTATCATGGGACATACTCTACTTTCAGTTATATAAATGTAAATTTAAGATAATTCTTCTAGTGTGCTTTTACACCTAAACTGAAATGAGAATTTGAGTTCACAGTTTCATTGGTAATATTCCTATAAGAAAGCACTTCCAAGTGGTTAGTGGGAAATGCTGCGGGTAACATTCTTCCCATGAGAATTTGCTTAATAGTCATATATTGGAAAGAGGAAAAGATCCCTGATTCTGTATAGCACTGTAAACAGAGTAGCAATGGTGATATTTATATTAGAAAGACATTTATCTACAAATAGAAGAAAATAAATCTACATAAAAATACATGTACCTATCAAATAACATTATGGGTATTACTTTGTTGGTTTTTATTTTTTCCTTGGTTTTATGTTTGGTTTTTTTAAGCTGAGATCTGAAATTAAAAACAATGAACCTACAAGTAATTGTCTGCATAGAATCACAAGCCTGATGTTTATAAGTCATTTTTCTGAGAACACGCAAAGATATATACTTGTGACTGCAAAAACACTTAGAAGTCTACTTCTCTTTTAAGAATATCTATATTCAGCCATCACATAAACATATTTTTCCACATGGAAATATCTATATACATGAACATGTAGCTGTATCAAGTAGCAAGTAGCTGTGACACGAATCTTTTTTTCTTTTAAAAAGACCACGAATGTCCATTACTGTAATATACTAAATACTTTGAGTAGACAGTAAATTACTATCTATAATAGTAAACTATGCAGGGCCATGGCACAGGCCCAGTTTCTGACAAATGAACATCCATACCACTAAATTATCATCATGACCTTCAGCATAGTTTTGACTGATGCCAACCAGCACTTGCTCCCAAGAGTGCTTAGCCACAGTTCAGCAGCCACCATAGGCCAGGCACCTTTCCCAAGAGGTATCTTGAACCCAGTCATCCTGTTCTAGAGGGTAGGGGAAGCATGGTAGCTGGTCTTACAAAGAACAGGTATGATCCTATGAATTAAATTATGCTAATTAAATCAAGTTTTGCATAAAAAAATTAAAAATCACAAAATGAAAAAATAATTCTGGAATGCATTTACCAAAATTCTGCATCAACAGTAGCTGCATTAGCTACTTGCCTAGTAGCTGGAGATAACAGCAGGAAAGAGATGTTTTTGTATTTTATAAATGTACTACATATTTATGTAAAAATGTAATCTACCCTTTTCTTAAAAATAATATGCCGAATGGTAGTTCATATGCATAGATAGGAAAAGGTAAAAGCCCCAGCATACAATGTCAACTTCTAAAAAGAAATGGAATCAAACTACAGATATCACTGGTTTAGAGGTTATTTCAAAAAGATACCTAAAACCTCTAATTTTCTTCTACCATGATAGTATCAAAATAATATTCTACAGTGATACTGCACTGCAGGATACAACACAGAACACATAATGCAAATTTTCCTCAAGTAGGTCTCATCAGAGGATAAATGCTGAAGCTGCAATGAGTAATATACTGACTTCTCTGGCATCCTCTGGGAATGTGGTAACTTAGAAGGAGACTATGCTGACATTTGTAACACTTTATCACAGATACTGTATTAGCTGTTCTGTTCTACTGGACTTTTCCTGCTGGGATTACTGGAGAAGAATGGGGTACTCCTGAGTATATCACAGTGAATTTTGATCACTTCCGAAAGCCAACAGACAGACGCTTACATAAGGTACTTAGTCCCCGATCACTTTCATAGTGGTTAAATGGAACGGTTATACAGTTATATGACTTGCCAGAATCTTTCCTTATGTAGGCCAGTGATAATTTTTACATCCAAAAATTTGAAATGATCACAGGAACATCAAAGAACATAATTTTTCAGTAGCTGCCAGAAATGTAAAAAATAATTCTAATGTAGTGCTACCAGTAACCAGTGAAGCACAGTAGTGATCAATGAGCGCATAAAAATCATGGTAGAATTTATAGCTCTGTACTCTGTCAGCCTATGCTTCTTAAAACAAAACAAAAACCACAAACCAAAACAAGGAGTGGTAGAAAAATACCATGTCTGGTGATCAAACAGCAATAAGACCCTGTTAAAAACCAGAGGATAACTTACCACACAAATTTATACAACTACATCTTTACAAGTTTCAATATAAAGTGAAACTGAAATGTAACAGGTAATATTATTCATTGTATACCTCTGAATATTCAGTCCTATAGAATATTATTGTATTAATGATGCTAACTAAATTGAAAAAACACTTACACTACAAACCTTTCCCAGTTCCCACTCTCTCTACTCTGAAATAGTTGTCATGTCTCTTCTTAATCGACAAACATTTAATTTCACAGTTTACATATCATTTGAGTAATCTTCTTTAAAATAACACATTTTGCATTAATGCTATCTTTGATTTAAAAATTAAGCTTTAAAGGCTAAAAATAGTAGATTAAGTCTATGAAAAGATAAAAGTATATACTTCTAGTGTATATGAACAAGATGAATTTTTTTCTTCTAAATTATTTATTGCTTGAATCAAAGGGTTATACTAAAATTAATACAAACTAGTTTATATGCATATGCTGTCTTAAAAGTTGCTTAATATGTTAGCTAATCAAAAAATCCAGAAGTAACTTTTTTAAAAGAGTTTTATTACTTTTCCTTTAAAGGAATTAAATTATTATAATAATAATTAAATTAGTGTACTCACTTGTAATTATATTCAATATTAATCAAACTGTCATACAAGAAAAGTAATTGAACATTGCAAAATAATAATTCTTTAAAGTAAACAAAATGAATTAACTATATCAGATGTGGTAAACAAAAAGCACTTTTAAATTAGTATTAGACATAACATTAATTACTGAAAAACAGGCCTATTAGGTATTGAAAATAACTCTATTGATGTCCAAGGAAAAACAGTCTATAAAAAAAAATTATTTCTCTTAAGTCCTGCAAGTACAATGCTTATCAGAGTATGCAGGACCATGTCATTTATTTGTTTCTATATGTTTCATATGTGAACTCTGTTTCTTTTTAAAACTGGAAGATAGAAATGCGAAATTGCTGATACACAGGGGGGCTATTTCAAAATATGTTCAGTTCAAGATCAGATAAAGGGATAGAAAATACCTCTTTTAAACCATGTTGACAGTCATCGTTTTTTGTTTTTACAGGTCACCCCCCCCCCAAATCTGATTGACAGAAACTGCTATATTTCAGGAATGCACAGCTCCCCAAATGGTCTTTCACTGTAACAGAAGTCAAGCCTGCATTAAAGCAATAGCTTGGAGACAGGCACAACTAAATCTTCCATATCTTCTCTAAATCTACTAACCATGGACTAATAGTGTAAGAATGATGACATTTCTAACTATGTGCTCACTCTGTCTCTTTTCCTGCTTTATGGCTCTATAGATGACAAATCCGCAAGGACAGGAACCAAGATGTGGCCTTATACATTTTTTGCAGAGATTGATATTAACATCCTGTAATGTTAGAAAAAGCAGTCACAAGAACTAGTTGCACAGTTCATAAAATTTTTTTTATCAGTCTGAGATTTATAGACCCCTAGAAATCCATCATGTCTGAAACATTTGTGAAAGATGACCAGTAAGAGGAGGTTTATTTAATTTAAGCATTTATGTGTAAGAAATATCTAAAGGCATCTAGGTTTGAAGAAATAAAGATTAATAAAGTTAAATTGATTATTCAAAGTCCAAGCAACCTATACATTATGTTGTTTGTGCATGGAGAATAAACCTACAGTCTATAGGTCAAGTATAAGTAATTACATTAAAATAAACACATTCTGAAATAAAACAGTTACACAAACTGCCATAAAAACTCACGGTACTGAACTCCTTATCATAGCTGCTGTGAGAGTCTGTAAGGATCTATCTGGCACAGCATCTTACTCTACATGAAGATGTATTCAATGACGTACTGTGTGGCTCTCATCTGCAGCTAGGCAGACATTTATCAAGGACATAAGAATCCCTGTTAGGCAGATAGACCCCCCTGAACCATTTCTGTTAAGATTCCCAATGCACCTCTATCTCCTTATTCAGACAGCCACTATATTCCTGTGTGCAAATATATCCAAGGGTTGTTTGTTTTTTTTCTTCCTAGGGAAAGTGCACTCGTCATTTTCTCAGTTGAATCTCCTTTATCTACCCCATGATTCTTTCTACCTCAGGACTGTCAGTTGTTGCTCAGCAAAGAGGCAACAGGATATGACTGAATTTACAGACACAGATTTTGGAAATATAATATTCTGACATGCAGAACGCTGTAGTTTTACTGTTTTCAAAAATTAAAGCTTCCTGTATTAGAGCAACTGTATTCTTCTATTTCATATCTCTACAAATGAATTATGTATTTTAAGGGTAAAGGGAGATCAATGACAGAAACAGTTTTTACAAAAATCACAATATAAAGGAACACTGCATAAATTATAACAAAATGGTAGACTTATCACAAAGACAGGATGGTAAGTTTTTATCAAATAGACAGTTCTCATAGATGACTTTGCAGATACAAATTTTACTTCATTTCTTTGAGTGCCTTTAAATTACCTTTACAATTTCAGCGTTTTTTATTATTATTAAGTTTTTGAGTATAAGCATTGTTAATATTTCCATCTCATTCTTGTTTCCCTTTCTCTTTCTGAAAAGATTCAATTTAGAGGTAAATTTACCAAACCTCTTTCGTAATCCCCAGCAGTGACATGATTAAAGAAGAAACAGTTTATCTTAATCAGGTGTTCCTACAAACACAACAAAACAAAAACTCTGTCTTTGGCACACTTATACACAACTTCTATTTATAGATCGTGACATAAAATTAATCTACTTTTTATTTTCAATTAACTATAAGAGTCCAAGTCATATTTGTTAAATAAATGATAAACAGAGGACAAAGCATAAAAGAGTTTAAAAAAATTGTAGCTGCTGCACATTATCTCAGTTATTAGGAACACTATAAATACTTGCTAGTATCTCAGTTTGCGTATTCCTTATTTTACAGTCTTGAATACAGAAATAACAAAATCTGTCAATGTTATTTATGACATGTAATACATATTACAAGTCTTTCTGGTTTTTATATATTAACTCTGATGTTTACTCATAACAAAGATTGTCTAGGGCAAGCTGACAAAGCAAAACATTGACATTCTCTGCAAATTCTTTACAGGTGAAAGTAAAGCCTGCATACATCCTGATGACGATCTCACATCCTCTTTTCTCAGGACAGCATCACACAGGATGCTGCTATCACTTCTGTCATTGTCACTTTTTACTTATAAATAACTATGGTAAAGAGCTAATTACCATTTTTAGAAATAATGATATAAGTTGGTATCTGGAGAGAATATCTATAAAGCACCTGCATTTTTCTTACTATCCTAGCTCCCCAAATCATTTCCCACATTTTCAGAAAGCATATGCACCCAACAGGCAAGAGGGCAGGAAGGATGCATAGATTCATTCCTTCATCAGGACTCTTTCTTGTGTTCCCACCAGCTGCTGCCACCACCAAATACACCTGTCGAGGTGTCCACACTCCAACAGTCAAAACATACAGAAATATCTTTAAATATTGTTCTTAGTAATAGGCCTTAGTAATATAACATGTACACAGTAAATTCATGACTGAGGTCTGCTTCTGAAAAGTGCTAGAATCTCATCTCTATTCAGTGATTCAGAAGCCACCTAAGCTACTCTTCTTTTATGAAGAATGGAGAAAGGTGTCCAGGAGACAGAGTGCATGTAAAGTAAATGGAATAGTTTGACTTCTGAAGGTACTTATCCCTCTTCTTTTGCAGTAGTCCTACATACGTAACTTGTGATAGATGACATGCAAGCTGAAGCGAGATGGATTATCCTAAGGGCCAAACTACACTTTTATGTAACAAACTTTAAAAAATATGATTTTTCATTAAATCTGGAATTTGTACCTCATTATTGCCTTGAGAACTCAACCTAATATACATGTAGGCATCTAGCAACAGTTCTGTTGATGAAAATACATTTGTACAAATTAATGTAGCATAATTCTCCACTCAAATCTTTTCTGAGAACACAGACTAGTACAGGAAACGTTTGAAAACCTTATCCCTATACAGTCAATGTGCATGAAGATAAGGTTATTTTAATAGTGCTAGATAGGATCATTATGCTCTAATATTAGGCTGAAACATCTACTATATTTTAATAATGAAATACAGATTAAGAATGAGCACATTTGGACAAATCTATTATCCTGTCAACATAAATCAGTAAATAGGAATTTAATTCTGATGTAGTAAACAGGAGAAAAACATGTAAGAATTTTAATAACACAGCACATTCAAAAGTGAACTAAATTTAAACTGTTAAGGTGTTGAAATCCGTTACACTTCATATGGCATGGTATTGTAAACCATCTCTATAAACATATATAAGATGTATCACCTCAGGAGAGACATTTCAAACTGTCCCGCAAAAAGTACGATAGATTTTCTAAAAGCTGAATATAGTAACTTTACAGTCTGTGCTTTCTTCCACTTCCCTTGAGATGCCTGACAGAACAACCAGATTAGGGAACCTGACTCTCACAGTACTTGGACTCTGACTTGCATCTTAGATTCCCAGAGTGTGGACAAAATTCTGCACTCAGTAAGAACCATTACTGACCTCTGTCCAAACTTGTAACATCTTCGTGAAGCAAAATCAATGCTATTATCCACTTCTTATTGACAAGAAACCAAAAGCATAATATTGAGGGCATGTCTAAAACAAGACAGATCTGAACCCATGTTGAAGGACACTCATGAAAGTGCCATGTTAACAAGGTATGTATTTCTCACATCTATTCTTTGTCACATGGATTCAACCAATAGTGTTTTAATCTCTGTGTTTTAGTCTCACTAAAAACAAACAATAAAAAACCCCACACAACAAATCCACATACATCAAAACCAAACCCAAAACAACACAAAACCCACTCCCAAAAAAAAGCCCTGCAATTTGATGTGATTTCATTACTTTACAATTACATTAATGGATTCATTTGCAGGTCATCCTGAAACATCTACTGTTTAGAACTAGTACAAGACTTTGAACAAGTTTAAGCTCAGAACACAGAGACAGCATAATAATATTGCATCATACAGTACTATATCATGCAGTGATGTAATGAACTAAATTGTATTACTGGATTCTATGCACTGTGCATAGTAGTTCGTAATGATTTGTATTACTTCTGCTCCATATTTTAGATGTTGTTTTATTCTGCTTAAATGCGTATTTTATTCTGCTTAAAATCTAACTATAGGTCATCAGTTTGTTTCTATTCCTTTTTATGTACCTTTATTTTCCTTCTGTGTCTGCAAAATGTCAACACATAATTTAATAATGAACTGCCAAGGAGACAGGTAAATGTTTACCCAGCATTTTCCAGTCTGAATATCTTCATTTTACACTCTCTTATCCCTCTTTAAAGCTGAGTGATCAACCCCTGCATTCTCTTCGCCCCCTCTAAGGCTGTGCTGTAAACCATGAATCTATTCATAGCTTGGATCATTAATGAGTAAATATATGTCTTCCTTTTAAAAGAGCTAGCAAAGGCGTAACATTGCCTTATTTTCCCCCCTTCACTGCCAATTACACACGAAGTCACAGAATAAGCTTCTCACAAATCAAGCTTCCAAGCTCTTGAATTATGGAAAAGCAGAGAAGATGGGCACTATTTTACTTGTGCTTGAAATACCTAAGCCTCTTTTGGAAAGAGGAGGTTTCATAAAAAACAGAGGATTAGTCATAAAAATGACATTTCCTTGGTTACTCTTTTCAGCATAGGTCAGCCATAGGTTTTTGTCATACCAATTCTGAATTTAACTTGGGACATTGATTCATTGAAACAGAAATCAGCCTGATTTGGGGAAAATTGATTGGTTAGTTTGGTTTTGTCACAAAGATTCCTCTTTGGGAAAACAGTGTCCAAAATGTCATACAGACATGTACTGATATTCAATGGGATGGAGAAATTCTTTAAATTAGGATCTTCACAGTCTTGCCTTTCACCATATATGTTCAGACCTCCAAATGAGGTTTTATGGCAGAACTTGATTATTAAAACAAACAAACCAACCAACACATAACAGAACACCACCAACAAGAAACTAATAACAACATGCTTCTGGATCTCCAAAACTTTCTGCAATCCAACAAAAAGAACAATATTTAAATAATTTTGTTCCATTTTCACATTTTCTTAATGTATGACTCCTTAGTGCACAGTAGTATCTTATTCCTAGTATATGTGAAAAATAAATTGGTTTGGTGGGAAAAAGAGAGACTGAAAATCTAGAAATACACTGCCACTGGGAAGGTAAGGCAAGAAACTCAAGAGTATCATAACTGGAATGAGATACAGATACTATACAACTCCAAAGTACCTTATGTGTGAGTAAAATTCCCACACATGTCAGTATACACTACCTCCTCAAGAAAAAGTTCTCTCAAAAAACCCCAACAACATAGCAGATTTACTATATCTGGCTCTCAGAACAGCTCTTCATAGACTCAACATATAAATTATTAAGGTTCATTAAATTATTTTGTTTCTTCAGAATATTTACATTTAAACAAAAGAAAAACTGGAGAGAAAAAATATTTGAATCAATTGTCTCCACCACGAGTTCCCTTTGGTTTATACCTGTATTTCTTTGTATGAGCTAGCTAGCCTATCCTTCATGTAAGAGTCCCTTCAAAATCATTCCAAATATAAGCATAGGGAAAAAAAAAAAAATTCTGAAAGTACAGAAAGATAAAACTTTCCTATCTATATCCACCAGTGTCTTAAATGTGCACTGCATTTGGTGAAGAGGAAGGTAGAGAGCATCAGTTTCACTTAAAGGTATCCCAAAATATTTTTTTAATTATTTAATAAAAGTCTCTGCTAGAAGCTGGAGTGCTAGAATGATTAAAAATAGCACCTCTTTCTGTGTTCCAAATAAAACTCTACGGGATAAAGAAAAAAAGAAAAAAAGACAGGACTAACCGTTCTCCTTTTCTATGAGAAAAGTCTTGCTTAAATGCTAGGCCTTTCCTTTGGGAAACAAAACAAATACCTGCAGTTTTCCACTACAGAAAAAAAAGTGGTAGGCAGAAAGATGTACTTACTACAAGCTGGATTTCCTTTTCTCATGAGATTGTTCCTTTTCTTTCTCCACATTACAAGTTTACAATGCCTTAAACATGGGAAACCCATTACAACCTATCAGAAACTTACCACAGTCAATAGTCAAACTGCCTAATTATTGAGATAGACATTCACTGACTGCATACACCTCTTGGATCTGCAATTCTTTCTTATTAATCCTGTGATGAACTGTAAACCATTGATTGCAACCTTTAACACTTGCCTTGCAAATATACAGAATGCCCTCTATGTTTTTCAAAAATTTGAGGTGAATTTCTATCATGTCAAAAATAGGAAAGACAGTAAAATTTGGAGATTCCAGGGCTCTGAGACATCCCCTTGCATGGAAAAAAAAAAAAAAAAAAAAAAAGGTATTAACATTTCTAGACATGTTCTTACTCAGCCACTTCCCTTATTCAGGTCTTTTTCTACTAGATAGCATGGATATCATAGGATAGCATTCAGATTCTTTGTGTTCTGCTGTCTCATCTACACAGCTTCAGAATGATGCCTAATTACTACTGAAACCTCAGCTTCTACCCATAAAGACATGGTTTCTGATTTGAAACACTCCTGACACATTGTGAATACCTCAATCTCAAAATGTAAGACATGATCTACCACATTTGGATTTATGTATAAGTAGTTGGGGAGTACACTTTTTGGATTTATGTATAAGTAGTTGGGGAGTACACTTTTAGGTAACACTTGTAATTTAGACTTTAAATGCTAAGCTGCCTTTATTTTTATTTTTTTTTTTTTTCCCACAATGTTCTTCAAAGCCTGAAGAAGCCTGGTTTTAATCCCAAATATGCTATAGGATTTGTTGATCTTTTGTAAAGGACCTTTCTGCATGTGAATACACATTGCATACACAATAGCATTAATACATGTAAACTCCTAGTGTTCCTCAATGTAGATGTTAAAGAATTCACTAACACTGGTAAGAACTGTACATTTAATTACTCACAAAGAAACCTCAAAAATATTACTGTTAGTATTAAATTAGTACTAAAGATTATTAGCAGTAATAAAAATGTGTTACATTTTCAGTAAAAGCAAGATATATTTTCTGACCATCTCTTACGTCGAATTTATCAAACTCCTAATGATAAATGCATGTTGTCATAATCTTTCACTGTCACAGTGTAGTGCTGCCCTAACAGCATCCACTCTTGTAAAACAGAACTGCAATCAAAAAGTTCAAAATTAATAGCTGTGAAATCTCAAGCACTCATAAGCATGTGTTTTTATCACTTCCATGCTGTGCAGATCGGGTACTCTTGTTATTTATTATTTGTGACAGTGAACAATTCCCTCTCGCTTTAGTGAAAAAGTGAAGAGCTGTTCGCATAACTGGCAAGGTGAAAA
Source organism: Todiramphus chloris collaris (assembly GCA_025345505.1). Lineage (NCBI taxonomy): Eukaryota > Metazoa > Chordata > Aves > Coraciiformes > Alcedinidae > Todiramphus > Todiramphus chloris. The sequence continues at coordinate 22,321,831 of JANVCC010000035.1, forward strand.
AACAGATTTCAAACTGTTGGAATCATTTCACAAGAACAATGTACACACATCAGAAAACAGCTCTCTTTCAGAGCACTATAATGTGCTAACTACACTAGGTGTTATTCTCTCCTCTATGTATCACTTCTTCAAAAGCAGCTCTTGCAGTATGTTCTACATTTGCAAAGAGCCTAAAATGATGGAGTCTTGGTACAGTACAGGGGTTCCTAAGCACTCCAGTAGTCACCTTCATCTTTACATTGGGAAAATGTGATTTTTTTTTCCATGTCTTAATGCAGCAATCTGCAGATATGGTATATGGTTAGTACATGGTCTGCAATTGATCCAGAGAGTACGCTGGGATTGGCACTCACAACAGCCAGCCCACACACCACCAAGCTAGAGTGAAGTGTTACTTCCTGCTGCAGTTTGTCAGACGTGTTCCTCTCCCCTCTAAGCCAAGCAGTAGAATATGTGATTCTACAGGTAAATACTAATTTTTAATCAACAGTACTTTATCTTGTAACGAAACAAATGTTTTACAAGAAGCTAAAGAAAAATAAGAAAAAAGAAAGAAAGGAAAAAAAAAAAAAGATGGCTATTATGTTTTCCTTTATATTTTTCTTTTCTTCATTTCTTTTCAGAAATGGAACATGGAGATAATATCTCCAAGTGGTATATATTTCAAATTAAAAAGGAAAGGTTAAAGATAGTAACTGTAACGGTATTACAAAATGTCTCCATCTGATTTAATATTAATGTACAGGAAAATCTATCATAGATCAGGACAGCAAGTAAGATTAGCCTGTGGGCAGTACTATTATCAGTGCACAATTAGTTGCAGATCAGAGACACTAGCCTTAGATCTGTTCTCACGCCAGTAATCTGTTTCCTAGTTGATTGAAAACCAACGGCTCTTGATGAAATGTTATTTATTTATCTACAGACAATTTGATTAAGGGTAATAATAACAAAACTAGTAATGCCCAATGTAACATGAAATAATGTGGGTTATATTTTAATTGAGACATTTCAGTGAAGAATATGAAACTACTAAATGAAACCGGGTATGTTACATGAGAAGCTTTTATGGCAAAGTAATTTTCTTTTGATTAAAAAAAAAAAAAAACAAAAAACCTTACATTGTGAATGCTAAAAAGAAGTCTTTTCTACTGTTAATTACTATAAGCCCATCACAAAGTATGAATTCTTAGTCCTTAATACTAAATCGTTCCAATCCTTGGACTTATTTCATTTATTTTTTTTCTTTGCTAACAGATGGATTTTCTTTTATCCTTAGTAATTCGCATCAATAGTAGATCATGAAGTCTTATAAATACATAAAGCCTTTTAGAAACATTTGATAGAGTGATGCTTTAGCCAGTCCTTTCATATTTCTGTAACATAAATTCTTCAGGAAGGATTCTGTATAATTTGAAGAGTTCAATCACTTTATATATTTAATTAAGAACTAGTAAAGAAAAACTACATAAATTTAGCATTCAAGGTTCCTAGAAAGGTGCACTAATATTCAGTATTAGAAAGTCCAAGATGAATTTTCAATTCATTCATCAAAGTCTGAAAGGACCAGTTGAATACAACATACCCCAGTCTCCTTGAATGTCACATAAGTGATAAAATATTTTGAAATATAATGAAAACAAAATCTTCTTAATTTATTCTGCACAGAGGAATTTCACATTGTTGCTTATCTTTTCCACTGTGCTAAAATAACAACTAAAAAGATCCAGAATACTAGCAACATTTTATAAATAAATATTTAAAGAACTGGCACTGCACAGAAAAGATAGGACAAATTATATAAAGAGCCCAGTGATCTCTGCAAAACACAGAATGGCAAAGGCAGCACCATTTTTGCAAACAGTTACACAAGTTTCCTTCACTTCTAAAATAACTCTTATGTATTTTTTTTAATTAATGTAAAAAAGTACATAAAACCACTGCAAGAAGCATGGGTTTTTTTGGTATCATACCAACCCACGTATAGAATTGGAGAATTTAAACAGGATGAATTACTGTACTGCACCAACCTATACTCAAGGCAATTGCCAGCGTCAAGTATGAACCTACTGAATGAACACATCTGTTACATAAACCCACATCCTGGTGAAACACCTACGGCACCTCTGTGGTAGTTCTATGACAGTCCTATAAACTACTGCTCCCATATGCATTGTTTTTAGATATTTCAGTTACTTTCTAATCTATTTTATATGTATATAGTAATAAATTGGGTAAAATACATGACCCAGACTATGTGTTGTAATTTCTAGGAAAAAAACTCACAGTTGAAAAACACCACCCAAAAAAAAAAAAAAAAAAAAAAAAGATTCTGCTCTGTTTCACACTCATTGCTGTCACTTTTACTCATATGAATTAACACATAGAAAATAGCTTAAATTTATTTGTATTCAGAAAAAAAATCAATTGAAATAAAGTGATAACTTCAAGCCCTTAACTTGCACGAAGCAGAATAAAAACATCAGTATATAGTAAAAGAGTCCTCCTGAGGGAATTGTCTAAGTCTAGATAACAGATCTTATTCAATATCTGGACTTAAGTTCAGTGGCTGCGCATGTAATGACCTATCTTCAGTAGAGATTTCTAGTTTTCAGTGCAATTATTCCTTCTGTAAAAGTACTCACAACATTGTTTGAAAATGAAACAAATACTCATTTCTCAAATCAATTACTGTTCTGTAAACTTTTGCTGCAACTGGAACATAATTATATGTCTATTGAAAACAGCATTTTTCTGATTCAACAGAATGGTGGATATTCTCTCTCACCATCATGCAAGGCATGTGTTATGTTATTATAACCAATTTAGAACACATGGATGGAGATAAGGAAACTGATTCACCATTTTATTACTCAAAATTTATGGCACTGTAACTTCATATAGAACAGGAGTGACACTGAAACCAGCAGATATAAAAGGTATGATCAGTAAAGGTGGTAAAACAGGGACTTAAAAACCTGTGAAAAACATCAGGACCAAGGTAAGTAACTAGTTCTTTAATTTGCTATTGTTTTATTATCTATATTTCTATTCTTGTCTTTCATCTTTAGAAAGCTTGCGAACTACTGAAGTGTTTTCTCTTGTTAAATATAGTGTTTGTAAAAGGTATCCCAAATAAATTAAACAGATTTACCTAAGCAAATGTCCAGATTTCATCTGAGAGACAATAGTTTTGCATTATAAAGTGAATATGATTTTTCAGCCCAAGTCTTCCTCATAAGGGGTGACACACAACTTCATGAATAAACACCACAACCTATTGGGTATCTGAACAAAGGTTGCTTGCCATATATACTCTTGCTGTACCATTAGTTTGAATGTGTTTAATAATAAAATCATACATTTTGAAATGCTATTAGGGCCGTATCCTTCCCAGAGCCCGTTACAAAGGTAAATTTACATTTGGATATAATGTATTATGAAAACCTGCCCTGCTTATTTTGCGACTTACACATATATACTTTTAAATGTGGGAGATTTGATGCATAACACCCAAACTGGTAAAATGGTCTCTGTACCTATATTTTGTTTTAATATAGAGCAGTATCTAAATATTATATCACCTGATACAACTTACAGCAATTGAGACTAGTTAAATTTGATAGACTTTTGTGGAACTACCTGTACTTTCACTTAATGAGATAAACATCAGCCTGAGAGATCTGAAGATGAATGTAAAATCACTTAAGCTTACTGCTGCCAGTATTGTTTCTGTGAAAAAAGAAACAGTTAATGTCAATTCAAAAACAACTTGTTAACCTAACATCAGTGTATATGTGAACATAAAACTGCAATGTGCATTCTATTAATAAGCATGTACATGACACACATTTGAAAATTGTGCTTAAGTTCTTACTGGAAAAATCATTTTCAGCCTTGCCAAAATGCACTACATTCACAGAGTGCTTAATTTTATTTTAATTGGTGGGTTTTTAAGTAAACCAAAGGATTTAATGATTGCTTTTGGGTTCTTTTGGGTTTTTTTTTTTTTGTTTTGTTTTTTTTGGTCTGTCAGCTGCAGCTACAGAAGAATGTCCCAAAAGACACTGAGGTCTTGCATCATATACCCTGTCTGTGCAGGTATATCAGAAATTTTGGGGTATCTAAAGTGACACTAGGATGCATATGTTTAGACAACTTAATCACACACGAAACAATATGACAGTCTCCATAATTTCCTTTTGTTCATTTTTCAGGATAACACTAACTTAGAAACAATTCTGTATCAAGTTGTATCCCTGTAAAAATATTGTCCTTACAAAGTGTTTTCCTACAGGTAAGTCTCTGAGAACATGTTAAAACAGTTCTGCCTCATGTGGATTTGGTATCCAAAGGAAGTAGGAGCTACTTCTCATATTTTGCATTGCTTCAGGGCTGAAAAGTCCTTGACATCTATACACAGATAGACAGAATAAATTATGGCAGCCCCTCTCACTTTTCTCTAAGAAGTACTACCACAGAGAAAACATTTGTCACAGACCACAAAAGACACACACTTCTTGTCCACAACCCCAGTCAAGAAACAACTTTTCTGGGAGTTTATGGAGGATTCTCCATAATCATCATGTGACCATGTCATGCAGGAGTTTCTATCCTATCAGGTGACAAACATTTTGTTACTTAAAATGTGGTACCATAAAGGAATTGGTTCAAACAAGTCTGCAAGATAAAAATCTGCCTGAATTTCTGGCAGATGGAACCAGTCTTTCTGTATTCTGGTTCTACTAAATATTCTATGAGTGATTTTCAGCACATCAGCTAGTACTTACCTTCTGTACCTAGTCTTAAAAAATTGAATTTACATTATCTATATTTTGACTTTATACTATCTGTAGATAATACAAGACCCTATATAAAATATTTTGATAAATATAAATTTTGTTGTTTTCTACTACTCCAGGAATGCTACTTACAACACCACATTTCTTTCTTTGAAGGATTACAAAATCAGCCATTCTGTTGTTCGACTCAGAACATAAAATCTGTAACAGAATCTCATCTGGCAGAAAGTTTGCCTTTAAAAAAATATACTCAGTCTTGTCAGTAGTTAATAAGGTAAATTAAATTTTGAAAGACAAACGTAATGCTTCAGCTTCTAATAATTGTGTCATTTGTGATTCACTCTGAGTAAAACTAAACTTTACTTTTGAGGTTATGCTGCAGCATTTTACAAGCCAATAACTGCAGAACAGCTGCGTTACATAAATGACAGGATTTTTTGGTGGATATAAACAATAAAAATAAAATAAAATAATGAAATAGCAAGAACATGACTTTTACATACCTTTCAGTTTTAAATGTAGCAAAATTATTATTTCTGTTCAGACATCTAAAAACCAAAACTTTTAAGTTTTCCCATCTTCTTCCACAAAAAAATAGTAACAGAGTGGTTCTTCCACACTGCTTATACATATTACGTACCAAACATATTCCCTGTTTTTTTTAATACAGTCAAAAGTTGCTCTTAATTGTAAAGTTACAGCTCTTGTCAGTGAAAATGGTCACATAAAAGTGAGCAAACAACTCATATCACTGATAATTTCGCATAGCTGGACAACTCCAGTGCGTGTCACTGACGCCATTCATGAACTTGACTAACTAGTACTTCAATATAAACACATTTTGAGATTTTGACATCTGTTCATGACCTGCTTTCGGTTAAATACTTATAAAAGAAAATTGCACTAAAATAAGAACAGAAAAAGTTTTAAATTCTCCTTTGTCTTCTCTTGCTAAAAATCATGTTTTAGATGTCCAAACTAACCTTAATTATGCCAGCATTAGTGTGATATTTTGCAATGGCAAAATGAATTAACCTTGGGAAGTCTCTTTTGCCTGAAGAATATGGAAGACAGTAAGTCAGTCCTAGCTTTTCCATAGTACATGTATGTTCTCTCCCTTTTCCTTATACATTTTCTCCATAGAAGTCAAAACTGAAAGGGACCCTAAATTTTGTCCTCTCTAACTCAGACTTTAGATTCACAAATTATCTTTACTTATATATAAATAAGGTTTAAAGATTTCAAACTGGACAGATTAGTACAAATAGGAAGAAGACATGAAAGGATACAGGACAGAGATGACTCATTTTTACTATTTACCTAGCGACATGCATTTTATAGGATAGGAAGCTAGCGTAGCTGAATAGGACAGGGCATGGTAAGATCAGCTGAAAGAAAATAATTTATAATATATTTAATAGCAGTATTTTCAATGTTTTCATTAGACTGCTACTGGTCCATGCAGCATACACTGTTAGAATAACTTGAATTTCACAGTCTACGTTACAGACACACTTTTCATTAAACTGCACAGTCAACTTGACATACACCCATATGAATGTTGTAGTTTTCTTTTACAATCTTGATTCCAAAATTGAAATAATGCAAAAATAATAATAATTAAAACCTTTTTTTATTATTATTCTGGATGGTAACTGTTGGTATTGTTTTGTTTGTTTTAATTACTGATTAAAATGAATATATAGTATGCACTAGCAATGTCCAAATTTTGGTAAGAGACAGACAACAAATCTGCTCTTTTAGGAAAGAAAAATCAAGGGATAACACCACAGAAGAGCACACTTTAAGATAAACACACCTAAAACTGCAAAAAATAAGTAAATAAAAATGGAGAAATGTAGAACATATATTACATGGAACATATTACATGCAGCGTAAGACTGAAAAAAGAAAACTGTTAAGCTTTAAGTTTCTAAGTATCTGTTGGAAGCCGACTTGCTTAGAAAATGTAGAAAAGAAACCTGCTAAATACTGTACTGAATTGCTTATATGTATCAATATTTGCTGTATATATAGTCAAAGAAAATTAAAATTGTGTATTATTAAGATTAGTAATTTAACGATAAAATGTTCAGCAAATACAGCAAAGAGTTGACAGTGCTTGTGAAGGATTTCATTGACTCATAAGCACAATGTTAACTACTTTTGAAGTCTGTTGATTTTTTTTTTTTTTTTTTTTTTTTAATAGTTGAATGCAAAACCAACTTGGTAAGTTTTGCATCTCAAAGTAGCCCAGCAGATCACTGACTACATAAAACTTCTAAAATTTTTGAAAGAAAATCCTTAAAGAAAATTGTGCCTGAAGCCACAGGATAGGTATTTCTCTGAAACACAGCTGACAGGTGGTCAAACTAGCAAATATGCCTATTAGTAGAAAAAAGGGCAACTAGACATGAGAGAAAGAGAATAAGTAATACTCAAGAAATACTCAGAAATACACTGCTACAGTACAAAGGTGGGCACAGCAATAGTCAAACTATTAACCATGGCTATAACCCTCGTTCATATCAGTATGTATAATGACAGAGAGCTGTCCAAGTTGATAAATCAGATTCTATCCTTTTAGAGATACTTCTTGGTATCCCTTGTCTATAATAGTACAGTTCTTTACTTATTCAGAGCATGAATCCTCCTTTACTCAGATCTTGTCCCTTTTGGCTCTGTATATCTCCTGGGAGTGCAGAATAATTCAGTTGTAACTTAGCCATTTGCACGCTGTACAAGATTATTTTACTGAAGAGGGAAAAAAAATAAAGGCTACACTTATCAGTGGAAGACTTTTGGTTAAATAAAGATAATTAAATCATCAACAATCCATCTATTTCATGTTTAATTAGCCTCTTTTTCGTCATAATTTGTTACTGAAGGTCAAATGTCGGTCACTTTTAAAAACTAATTGTAAAGTATTTAATATAATGCAAACTGAGAACAGAAAAATCAAAGGTACTTCTGTACACAATTCCCTAAACAGTATTAGGTGTGTGAAAGAAGTTACCAATATAAATGTTTATATTTAATGACAATGTTCCCATTTTTTTCTCCAAGTTTCACTTAGTGACACCAGAACACTCTTATTTTTATTATTATTATAGTGTAGGACATTTGCTTAGCTCAAAGTTGTGAAAAACTTTATTTTTGAGAGTTGCTTTGTGATTATAAAAAATAGTCTTTTCCATAAGCTTCTGTGTGTATGTGTGTGTGTCTATACAAAAGTAAGAAAACAGATGATGCTTTCCTGCATGGTTAAGCTGATTGCCCCCTTAATGGATGAATTTTGGGTCCTATTAAGGCTGCTGGTTATATGTGCATATATGAAAGGAAATTGATCCATTTAGTTTACAGATATAACTCACACACTTGATAACCACTAGTCAAAATGCTTCTACATTGCAACAGACTGTTAGTGTTTGAAATATTATGAAACAAATTAACTGGCTACAGTACAAAATTTTTTTCAGAAATTATTTTCCACATATTTCACTTTCATGGAATTAAGTCTGTACAGGAAACACATTTAGTGTGTCAGCACACTCTGGAAAAATAAATATTTTTCTTCACTAAACAGTACAATTCCAATGAAAAAAGGCATAGAAATAATTCATAAAAGATTAAAGAACTGACCAGGAAGATGATACCCCAAGCAAAGCAATAATGCTGCTCAGAAATTCCTGTACTGCTTCTGCTAATTCTACCAATGGTGGTCAATATCTCTTAAAAGAAAACAACAAACCCAACCAAAACCCAACAACAGAACTGCAGTATTTTAAGTAGTCAAGAATCATAGTTTGGTGAGCAGAGCAAGTGAAAAGGAAACCAAGAGAATATGATGGCAAAAAAATGTACACATACAAACAGCCTACAAAAACCCCACCACATTGTTCTTTAAAACCACTATTTAAAACATGGTAATCTCATGTTCCAGATTGAAAGTTTCAATTAAATAAACTTGATCATATGACACTATTTTGCACTGTGAAATAAAGTGTGGAAAACAGCATATATTATAAAGATGAATCTTTAACTAACGTGAAAAAATAAAGTTATTTACAATTAAAATCTATTATTAGATTTATTTTTAGAGATGCAACTCTCCAAGCTGCTAAAAGATTCCTTTTAGGCACTGAAGTTTTCTTAACTTTGACTGACTTTGCTGGAAGTTAGTAGTATCCAAGCTCCTCACAGGCAATGTGTAGCACCTGGAAGGCTCAGATTTTAAATCTGTCATCCAGAAAAAGACTTCTTTAAACTCCTTCCCATTCAGCAAAACACTTAGGTACAACTTTAACTTTTGGCAAATGATGAAGACCTATGGAATACTAAGTGATTTAAGCATTTTATGCCATTAAATGGGTATTTTAGTCCTTTACTGAATAGGTGAGAATTGTTAGGAGACTGAAGGAATATTTCAGAATAATATCATGCTAAGTAAGACAAGAATATAAGTCAAACTTGTAAAATATCTTTTTAAAAAGTGACACTGAAACATCAAAAATCTACCAGAAAGTAGTTTAAAACCTTATATAAACATATGATGTCAAGGAGGAAGAGAGTTACAAATTGTCTGGTTTTTTTTTCTCTGAAGTTCTCCTACACAATACTGTATCAAACAAGATGTATTTGGGAACTCATGTAAGAAAGTCAAGGCATTGCCTTAAAAAGGAAGTATCAAATAATCAGAATGAAACCAACTTGCTTTCACTAGGGTACACCAGTCGGTCACGTAAGTATAGACTTTACTTCCTGACTGCTATATTGTAGATATACGAAAGTATCAATTACCAATTCTAATTACACTAATGGGAAATTAGTATTGCTCTCATCTCCAGTAACTTGGAGCAGGTAAGTTCTGCTGTGTCTGCTTATGTGTTCTAAAACTTTATACATCTTCTAATGTCTCCTTAGAACAAAGGGAACTGCCAATGAGTAAATAAAGGCATCCTCAGAGATTTCAACTAGTCTTCCTATCATGGTGACATCAATATGCCACTGGTTCTATTTCACATATACAGCTGAACTATGAAATAATCTAATATACATGACATTAGAACCCTTTATCTGCAACTGCTTCACATTTCTCTCTAAACAATCTGCTGAACAAGAGTTCCATGTGCTTTGGGTGTTAAAAATCTGACTGTCAATGTCTGAGATGTGAAAAGTCTACATATTGTTTATGCAAATAAGTCTTAATGTCCCCACCATTATGCAAAAGCGTGAACAAAACTATGTAAATGTCAGTCAGCAACAAGCTGGCAAGTACCCACAGGAAAGTGGTAACAGAAGTTTTGTGCCTAGTAGTCCTTCTCTAAAGTCTGTTATTTAGCACTACCTTTACTGTTTTCTTGGACACTTTCTGTAACTTCTGTGCATGCTTTATAAGTGTGTGAATACTGTCTACATATTTAAAAACAAAAAGACAAGGCATTAGAATATTTGCTACCACCTACTCAGGTAAACTCACCGTCATACCAAACTAAATATTTAGCACAGGAAAACTATTGACAATGAGAAGTTGGTTTTGTAACAAACTAGATAAATAATTCATCAATTTCAGTATGTACTTCTTTTGATTTGGCTGTTGCAAATAAAAGTGTAATGAAGCCTTTTTTTTCTACTAAGAACTCTTCTAACGTATGTGGAAACATATCCTTGAAAAATGTTAAGTAATTAAAAAACATATTTCTGTAGTATAATCTTCAATTTTTTATATCAATCAAAATAGTCTTTTATATGGTGTAATCCTTTACCATTCCTACACTTAGCATACAAGTCATTATTTTATACTGAAAATAAATTACACTTTGACAGTTTATAATTCATATGTTTAGATGAACTGCAGCAGCAAGAAAGAAGTAGTACCTAATTAGCATATGTTCCACTGCTACTGTGTTATTCCTAAACCAGCATAATCTACTATGTGCTTAATAAGCCTTAGTAGATAGAATCTTAGGAACATTCTTAATACTTCGTATTTTATACAGACTGTTTTAAAAAATGAAAGAGTAATGTACTCTCCAGGAGAGAGTTAATGAAATGTATCACCCAAAAACTACTGTGTCAAATGTTCTATGAATCTGCATCACTTGTAAAGCAACATAAACAAAAATACTAGCAGACAGTACATCAATCACACTTTTTTTTGGTGATCTGAAAGACTGAGTAGCTCATACAATTCATTTTCTTCACAGTATTTAAAGGATTTCTGATCAGAATGCAAATACTGGCAACACACTGTAAAACTTCAATTGTAGCAGGCTAACAGATGTTTCAAGGTTTAAAAAATATCATAGTGTACCATATTTGCATGCTAATAAGTTGAAAAGAAAGCGGTTTGGTATTTTGTTTTGTTTTTTTTTTTTTTTTCAAACGAGTTAGAAGTTCCCTGTTCCAGGCTTGGCTCTGCATTTACATGAATCAGTATTCATTTATTTCTAGATTCTTGTGCAACATACACTGTAGCTGAGGAAACATCCAAAATATTATCTCACATGGGAAGATGTAACAGAAATCGACAGGTGTTAAGTATCATATTTTACTATGACCCAAAAAGTATTCCTCCCAAAAATAAAAAAAGAGTGACCTCTGTTCAGGCTACATATGTGTCTTATAAAATAAACAAAACAGACGCTTTCACTTAGGAGCCCGATTCTCCTCTGTGCTACCTCTGTTTTACTTCAGTAACTATAAAAGAAGTCCCTACCATCACCCGTTTTAGGCTATGATTGCTTCACTAAACCAGTCTCCATCAACACAGCCGAGATCAGAGACAGTCACTTACGGCACTCCTGAAGGCACACCTCGCTCTGAGAGATCTCACGGCACTCACACTCTCTAAAGAACCATGCAGAAGCTGGACTTACAAATTAGAGCCTCTCAGATTGAATGAATGGATATCAGGTGATATACAAGAAAGGGGGGGGGGGGGGGGAGGTAGGGTGAGCAATAAAAACATGCTGGGGTGCGATTCTAAGGTCACTAACTAATGTGTATTCAGAGAAACTGCTGCAATGAGTGCAGACTCTGCGGTGTAAATTAGACCGCAGATAGGCTTTTTTTTTTTTAGATTTAAACATTTTGGTCCTAATGAACGACCCGGTAATTACAGCCATTAACGCTTCAGAGCGGCGGCTGCAAATCCACTCTCACCAACACCTTTAGGAAGCATCAGGCAGGCAGCAATCCCCTTTCCCCAAAACACCTGGCTACAGAGGAGAAACTTTTCTCCCCAGTCGGAGCTCACTGTCTCCAAGTCTGGGAAAGCATCACGGCGGGGCAGGAGCCCGCTGCGAGGGGGATCGGCTGCTGAAGGAGGGGCGGGGAGGCGGCAGGACCTCAGGGGCGGGCGGGGGACCGCGGCTCCGCCGGATGGGGATTGCTGTTCCCCCCCAGCCGCCAGGATGGGATTGCGGACGGGCGGCTGTTAAAGGATCCCAGGTTGCCTTACAGCTTGTCTGAGCTGGCGACCGAGTCCACGGACGGGCGGAGGAAGTGATAATCATCATCATCAACTATCTCGGACTCTCCCTTTCTGCGTGCTGTGTGTCGGTTCAGGCACCTGACTGCCTGCGGGGGGGAGGGTGGAGGGGATGCCAGGATGAACGGGTCATTGAACCTGTCGGTCGTGTCTGCTCCTGCCGGTGTGGGAAGAGGGAGGGGCGGGCATCGCTGCTCCCTCACCCGGTGTGTGTGTGTGTGCGTGAGTGCGCGTGTGTGTGTGCGCGCGTGTGTGTCGGGGGTGCGCGGACGGTGGCGGCGCGGGGTGCAGCGCTTCTTACCTGCTTGCTGTACTTGCTGCTGGCTTGGCAGCTGTACTCGGAGCAGTGGTCCGACCCGATGGAGATGTTGTCACCAGCGCCCACGAAGGTGTTGGCTGGGGGCAAGTCCTGCACCGCCTGGTGTTTTTTGCCAGCGGTGGGGGACTGCGGGTGTAGCTGGACAGTGGGCAGAGGCGAGCTTGACTTGTAGTGCCTGGCCAGGTCGGGGCTGCCCGGGCCACCATTAACCGAGCGGTACCGCCCCATACCAGGGCTGTCTGAGAGCTTCTCATTGACGCTGTCATAGCGCTGCCCATTGGGCTTGGAAGCCTCTACAGTGACAATGCTGCTATAGAGGGGTTGCTTGCCTTTCTTGCCTTTCTTGTCCTTCTTGGGCTTTTTGGCCTTGTCGTGCTGCTGCGGGGTGAAGAAATCCTCATGGTCCTTCTTGCCAGCCTCATAGCCATGTTTGCCTTTGGAGCGACAGTAGCGGGCCATGACCACCACCAGGATGAGGAGTATGACGGTCATGATGCCAGCCACCACGCCAATGACTATGCTAAGTCTCTGCTTGCTCAGCTCGTAGCTGGGATCACCAGCAATATCTTGGGCCAGGGGTGTGTGGAGGCTGCGGGCCACCTGGCTCTCCACCACGGTGGCATTGGACAAGCTCTCATTGACGAAGACATGGAGCAGAGCTGTGGTGGACTGGGGTGGCTGCCCACTGTCATTCACCTGAACCACAAGGCGATGCAGACCATAGTGCTTGGGGGCCAGTTTGCCTACCAGCGACACCACACCACTGGCTGGGTCAATCTCAAAGAGTTTGAAGGGGTTGCCCCCAACTATGCTGTAGTTGAGATCAGCGTTGAGACCAGTGTCGGCATCAGTGGCGACCACTGTGGCCACCACAGTGCGCATGTTGCTGGATGGTGGCAGAACAGTGTAGGAGCTGTTGCTGGGGAAGGTGACTGTGGGTGCATTGTCGTTCTCATCCATCACAAAGAGGGACACGGTGGCAGTAGCAGAGCGTGGTGGCTCACCTCCATCCACTGCCTTCACCTTAAAAGTGTAGCTGGTCTGCTGCTCCCGGTCAAAAGAGACGGTGGAGAAAATGGTTCCGGTGTCATTCTCAATGGAGAAGATACCAGCTGCCTGATCATGGTCACCAGGCTGTATGAAGAGGCTGAGCTCAGCATTGCGGCCCTTGTCAAAGTCCATCACAGTCACCATGCCCACAGGGCTGTTGGGCTGCAGGTTCTCCTTCACATAGAATGTGAATACATCCTGCATGAAGCGTGGCTCATTATCATTGCGATCTGCCACGCGTACCACCACTGTAGTGGATCCCTGCAATGATGGCACTCCCTTGTCCCGGGCTGTCACCTGGAACTCATAGGTGTCGCGTTGCTCACGGTCCAGAACCGCCTGCACTGACACATCCCCAGAGTCAGGGTCAATGCTGAAGATGCCTCCTGGTGACTCCGAGGACAGGGGTGAGGCCTCCAGGGAGTAAGTGATCTCAGCGTTCTTGCCGCTGTCTGCATCTGTGGCAACCACTGTGGCCACCCTCTCACCAGGCAAGTTGTTCTCCGGGAAGGAGACCTCCAGCACGGCCTGGCTGAACACAGGAGGGTTGTCATTAGTGTCCCCAACTCGCACCAGCAATGAGTTGTTGCTGGACAAGCTCGGACTGCCAGAGTCCACAGCCACAATCACCACATTGTAGTCACGGACAGCTTCATAGTCCAGGGGGGCCGAGGTGTGTAGAAAATACTTGCGCTTGTTCTGTGGCTCCCCTTCGCCCTCACTGGCTGGCTTAAGCTGGAACGGCACATCGCCCACCACTGTGCAGGTCACCACACCATTTTCACCTTGATCCCGGTCTGACACTTGCACCAGGGCAATGGGGGTATCTACCAGCACATCCTCAGCCACGCTAGCGACCCCATCCCTGAGTGGGATGCGCCCAATTTTCCGTATGTCAATGGTGGGCACATTGTCGTTCTCATCACGGATGTTTAACACAACTGTGGCCTTGTCTGTCTTGGGGGGCTGGCCCCGATCTCGGGCCATGACAGTGAAGCGTAGCTGGTTCACTTCCTCCCGGTCGATGCGGTGCAAGACACTGAGCCAGCCCGAAGTCTCATCCAGTCGCAGAAGGCGCCGGACAGACTCGGTGGCTGCCCCAAAGACGTACTCGATCTGCCCATTCACCCCCACGTCCAGGTCAGCGGCTCGCAGCTGCAGGATAGGGGTCCCGGGGCTGCTGTTCTCTGCCAGGTCTGCCTCGTAGACGCTTTTCTCGAAGCGGGGACTGTTGTCGTTCACGTCGGTGATCAGCACCCTCAGGATAGCCTGAGACGATCGTGCCGGGTCGCCACCGTCCCGCACGCGGAGGCTGAGCTCGTAGGAGTCCCGCTGCTCCCGATCCAGCGCCCCCTTGACGATCAGCTGCGGCTGCTTTTCCCCGTCGAGGGTGTCGGCCACCTGCAGCTCGAAGACGCTGC
Organism: Todiramphus chloris collaris; assembly: GCA_025345505.1. NCBI lineage: Eukaryota > Metazoa > Chordata > Aves > Coraciiformes > Alcedinidae > Todiramphus > Todiramphus chloris. The sequence continues at coordinate 22,336,915 of JANVCC010000035.1, forward strand.
TACGAGCCGCCGCGTCCGCCTCCTGTCGCCGCTTGCTGCCGCCAGGATAGAGGGCGCTCTCGGAGGCCGCCGAGACCGAGCCCCCCCCGCCGCCGCCGCCGCCAGCGCGGCGGCCGCCGTCCCCGCCAGGCTCCTGCAGCAGTTCGTAGCGCTCGATGCCGTTGCGGCCGAAGTCCCTGTCGGTGGCGGTGGGGAGCAGGTATAGGGTCCCCACGGGCCGGTTCTCTTCCACGGTGAGAGTGAGGACGGGGGAAGGGAAGGTAGGGGTGTTGTCGTTGATGTCCAGGATGATGACCCGGCCCTCAAAGAGGTCCACCCAGCTCTGCGAAGGGCCGATGACCGACACCTCGAAGTCCAGGAAGCACTCGTTCTCGTCGAAGATCATCTGGCACTGCGGCAGCTTCTCGCGGTCGATGCGCCGCTCCGTGGTGCTCAGCTCCCCGGTCATGTTATCGATCTTGAGATAGTCGGAGCCCGATTCCAGGCTGAATGTCACCTCACCGGAGCCCGTCACGATTCCCAGGTCGGAAGCCACGTTGCCGATGCGGATGTCGGCGGGTCCCTCCTCAGCCAGCCGGTACCTCAGGAGCTGCTTGGCCGCTGCCAGGCTGACCCAGAGCGGCGGAGGCAGGAGGAGCAAGAACCAGCAGCAGCAGCAGCAATGCACAAAGCCAAAGATAGTCTGCATCTTCCTCATCTTCCTCGCACAGAAACCTCCCCTCCTCTTACTCCCACCTGCCCCCCAGTAAACTCCCCTGATAAGCCAACAGAGACGCTGAACGTCCAAGTGATCAATTACAAAATCCTTCTGTTCCTGGAAACTTACTGTCTCATGGTTGGTGCAATTGGTCAAAACCCTGCTGCTGGCTACTCTGCTGCTCTCCCTGCCTTCCAGTTGCGATATACTTACAGTTCACGGGACAGTGTATTTTGCTTTTTAAAGATTCATCTCGGTAGATAGGATGGGATATTCCTCCTCCTCCCCCTTCTCCTCCTCCTCTCTGATTTTACTGTAATCACTTTGCAAGGTTTGCAATAAAAGCAGGAGCAGCACTCTGTGATTTGAAGCCCCCCAGGTCGTCTTCTTCGACACTAGAGTTAACTACAATTCACTCTCTCCCCGCCGCCCCCCCTCAGCCGTTTACGACCAAGGCATTAGCTTTATTCTTCCCCCTCTCTGCAAACACAGGAAAAAAAAAAAAAAAAGTGATTCGCTTTATTCAAAGGGCTTGTGTCTGGAAAAAAAACTCCAAATCCTCTTAACAATGGGAAGTTTAAAAAAAAAAAAAAAAAAAAAAAATTAAAAAGGTAAAGAAAAAAAAACCAAACCCAAAACCCAACAATAATGTCGGTAGCTGCACTGTTGATAGGAGAAGAACTCCGTGTATTACAGAGCAGTCCACAGAATATCCCCTTTGGTTGGCAGAAAAGCACCCAAATCCATCTTCAGAGATCGCCTAAAATGTTCAGCTCTTTCTCCGGAGCGGATTTTTTTTTTAACAACTCTGCGCAAGGTCATTAGTCACAAAGCAACGATACAGAAACTGCAGAAGCCGTTTGCTCAGAATTTGCAAGGTTGACGATATGAACATACACACACAACAGTCCCAAGTTTGTTTTTGCATCCGCAGTTTGTGTGTGTGCCTTACCTGCATTTGCACTGCATGTGTTATAGCAATCTGGATCTGCAGCACTGAGAGCGATTCACAAATGAGATTGCAGTCTCTCTCTCTCTCTCTCTCTCTCTCTCTCTCTTTCTTTCTCCTTCCTTCCCGTCCCAATGCAGGTAACCAGATCTGAACTTGATCCTTTCAGTTCAAAGGTTAGCAACCAAACTATGTGTCCAAAGGCGATTATTGGTCTCTCGTAAATACACCCGGAGCGGAACAAGATGTAACTGGATCCCCCACGTGAATTAACACAGATTCTGAATTACATCCATATAAGCGGAATGGCAAAGGGGAGGGGAAAAGAGCCGCGACGTGATTAAAAAAAAAAAAAAAAAAAGGAAAAAAAGAAAAGAAAAGAAAAGCCACAGACAAAAAAAAACTAATCAAACCTGTGATGAGTAAAGATTCTGTCCTATGCGCAAATAAAATTATTTCAGTCAGTTGTTTCCTGTGATCTGCACCGCCACGGTGGGTGAAATCTGCAATTGTGTATTCCCTCCTGTGTCTTTCAGAGAAGTGTGGATCAGGCGCTTTCACGGCAGAGCGGCTTGTGCTTTAAAATGTTGAATGGCAACTGAGAAGCTTCCCACTCGGAAAAAAAAAAAAAAAAAAAAAAGAAGAAGCAGCAGTAAACCGGCAAGTTTGCCCAAAGTGCTGGGAGCTGCTGAAGCTTCTCTCGGTAGCTCTTCCCTGACGCTGCAGCAGCAAAGCCGCCTGCGCTACATACACACAGAAAGAGAGAGGGAGAAAGAGGGAGAGCAAAGAGAGAGAGCGCGAGAGGGAGGGAGGAAGGGAGGGAGGGAGGAAGGAGGAGGAGGAGGAGGAGGGGGGGGGGGGGGACGAGTCAAGCGCTGCACTCCAGAAAGCCCAGCCTTACCCTCTGCTGCTGCTAGTGCTGCAAGTGGGATAGCTGCTCATCACAAACCACCAGTTTAGTCCTCAAAAACGATCCTCATTACACGCCCGAGTGTTGCTGCTGCTACCTTCTCAAACCTGTGATCTGTAGTGATTCTCTCCCACGCTCTCACTCCCCACCTCCGCTGTAGACTCTGAACAGAGCAACGATTTTTAAAGCAAATATTTAGTCGCTTTTCTTTTAGGCAGAGCTGATGCACGTTCGGGGCTCTGCATTTTGCGGAATCACTCTGGTAAGAAAACTCGTTTCGCACAGATTCCCACCTTCCCCCGTGGTGTCGGTGCTTTGGTGAAATAGCTGCAGTGACTGTAACTGCATAAAACTCCAGGGAGGAACGGGGGGGGGGGGGGGGGGGTGCCTCAGATCTCAGACTTTCGTCTTGTTTCCCAGTGCTGTTTGAGCCTTTTGGTCTTTGTATTTATCTTCTTCCTATTACCACGATTTGAATGTGTCTTTTCAGCGTGTTTGCGGGTTTCCTAGGAGAGAAAAAAAAAAAAAAAAAAAAAAAATTCCCTCGGCGAAGATGATCAGGAAGGGGGCGAGAAGGTTAGTAGGATAAACACATGTAAGAAGTAACAGACTTATTTCCGAACAGAGGCTTGCTGCTTTGATGGTTGCTAAAATGTAGCGTCACCTACCTGGTTAAGTGGGAAATAAACTCTAATGTTTTTTATCTCCGCACAACTTTGTTTATTCTAGCGTCCCTAGTTCGCTGCTCCTTTTGACTTTGTGCCATTTAATCGTCTATGGCTTTTGTGTGCTTTTGCCTCTGCGCCCTGGATGATGCCTAGCTCCTGTATCTGTCCTCTCCACTTGGATCCTGGAGGAAAAAGAGGCAGACTCCAGGGGGCTGGCAGCAGAGAAAGGACCTGGGCGAGCATGGGGCAGTCGGTGGGAAAAGAACCGGCGTGCGTGTGTGTGTGTGCGCGCAGCGAGGGGGAGACAGGAATCCAGCTGCTATCTCTCCCCCTGTGAATACATGTGGGAAAACAAGTTGTTGCGGGTCCTGTGTGTGCGTGTATGCATTCCTCGTTTTAAATGGTTATTTTGAATAAAAATGCATGCAGACGGATGTAGCGAAATGTCTCTCATCGCGATGACATATCTGAGGAAAAAGCGGCCGGATATGTTGAGGCGGTTCAAAGCAACGGTCACAGCGTGTCTTTGTCATTTGGGGCGGTTAGTGAACGTGGGAGGGAGGGAAGGTTGCCACCTTTTTCCTTGGGGAGTCCAGAGGGGCCGAGCCGTGCCTCATGGAGTCGGCGCTAGGGAATGAGTGACTGGACTACTCCCTGCTCCGGAGGGCTGCAGGAATGCTCCTCAGGCGGCGGCTCGGGCCCTGGCACCAGCCCCGGCCGCTCTCCTTTCCTCGCCTGAACACGAAAACCCTCCCCCGCCGACGTTGAAGACACTCGGCTTTATATCTGCAGCATCAGCGAGAAAGCCCGGCTCGGCGCAGGCTCAGTATTCACCGCCGCAGTCCCGGACGGAGGAGGGGGGCTCGGAAGCTCAGCATCTTCGCAGCGGGTTAAGTAGGATTAATACCAAATCCCTATTATATTTGCCAAGCAACTTGAATTTATCAAAATTCCCTCTCGCTGCTCTGGTGCTCCTAGAGGAGGAAATTTTACCCACCGTGTAAGATCCAGACATACCAGTACGTAGGGATACCAGAATATTGCATTACACTGGCTCCCTGCATAAGCAATACAATTGAAACCCGAAGCTCCCGCTGTTCCCTTCCCTTTGTGCTTTTAAATGCAGCCAGGAAACTTAACGTATTCACCAGGGAGAGGGCGGGATGAAAGCGATTTTAACCACCCCGCCATAAACTTTAATCGGATTCTGGGCTGTTGCACGGCACGGACACCTCGCCTCTCGTGTGTGTCTCCTTCCCCGTTGTCTCCCACGTCTACTTCTACTACGGTCTGCATTGCGAGAGCTTCTTTCAACCGAATGAGTGATTTCTTTCACTTGCCATGTGCAATCGCTCCCCCCTTCCCTCCCTACCCTCTCTGGCCTCTCTTACACACACTATGCCTTTCACATGCGGTCTGCGCCCCTCAGCCCCCCTCCCTCTCTATTTTTTTTTTTTTTTTTTTTTTCTGTGTCTTCCCATGCAAGCTCTCTCTGAATGTGCAATGTCTTTCCTGCTCGGGAGTGCTGCGTCCTTCACAGTGGATTGGTTCCTCTTTCGGAGCAGAGGTAACCGGCCCCCCTCTCCTTTCCTATCATTCCCCCTTCCTCCCCCTCCTTCTCCTTTCCTCCCCCAGGGCAGGCGGCCGGCGTGGGAAATGGGCCCGACGTGCGCTGCATGGTGGATGGCAGCGCTGCTCCTGATCCACGTGCCCTGGCTGCCGGGAGGGATACGGGGCCGTGCTGGCCGCGTCGGTCCCCCCTCCCCATCCTACATCTCTCTCGTTCGTGCGGGGGGAGAGGGATATCATTCACGCCCGCTCTAGCCGCCATCCCGGCACCACGGACTCTGGGTCCCGCGGCCAGTGCGGTCACAGCTGTTTGGGTGTCAGTAGGAACAAGGGCAGCTGTTTCAGGCAGGGAAGATTTTGCCCTCTTGGTCAAATCTGTTGCGCACTGTAACTTCCCCCACCCACCCCCCGGCCCCCTCCCTTCTCCCAGATGCACACAGACGCCCACACGCGCTCAGACACGACACAGTATTTGTCCTCTTGATCTGGTGAGATCAAATGGGGAGCGGGATCACAAATGTAATCGGCTGTAATAAATAAAATAGCCCGAGATGCTGGAGATATACAGAGGGGAAATAAGAGCTTGTGTCCTTAAAGGGAACATCTGATAAGGCCACCTAGGTGGCATCTTGCGTGCGGGAAAGAATCAGTCTTTCTGACATTCGCAGCCTGCTGTACGTGGGGAAATCCTAAAGCAGCCTGGGAGCTCCCCCAGCTTCTCTGCATCCTCCTCGAAGCTCCGTTTCCGATACTCTGCAGCGGGGCTTTGTTGACGTTGTTGTAGCTGTTGATTGGAAAGACAGAGGTCATAGCTAAAATATGCAGATGCAATTAATGACTAGCGTATCTGCATTTCTTGGCGGAGAGCTGTTTGTGCTGCCGGCGTCCAAACTCGGGTCCACAGTTGGCGCTTTCAGCCCACGACAATTTGTTTTTCGCAGTTTAGGAATGTCGCTGGTTCTCACTGGAAAATTACTCCTGGGATCTGCAGTGGGAATCCATCTCGGATTAAAGAGAAACAGATTATTTAGGTATCTATACCACTCTATACATTAACATATATTGAGTATTACTCTTCGTGCGCACACGTGTGCACACAAATGAAGATGCTCCCAAAGGAAAAAAAAAAAAAAAAAAGAAATCTGGTGGGCTTGAAAGTAACATATTCATAATAATACTGGAAAAATGTTAAATACAGTAAACATGACAGCAAATTCTAAAGCAGAGTTAAAAAAAAAAGGACAAAAACCCCACATAAAGCGGTTAAAGCCATTTGACGAAAGAAAGAAAGTAACTCAAGAACTCCACCAAGGGACAAACAGATGAAATGACACCACAACAGCATTAAGCTTGCGTTGACCTTTCATCTTTTTAAAGTGTCGTCGTGCTGATCTGGTACAATTCTGTTGTGATCTGTTCACCTCCCATCCCTACCACAGCCTCCCTCTGGCCGCTTCAGGGCTCCCTCAGTTCGTTGCAGTGAATATACTGTGGGGTCGGCTGAATTACAGGGAGTGCTGACACTTGTCCGGTGTCTTTCACAGCTTTGCAAAAATGCTTGCTGTTAGTAGCATGTAATAGGCAGAAGTGATTAAATTATTCATTGCAGCAACAGCCTTTCTGATGGATGTTAAAATTTAAGACTTTAAATAAGGAAACCACAGATTTACTTTTAAGCAGATAACAAGTACATCTGCGCTTATTTAACTGAATCCTAGCAAAACATTGCATTGAAACAGTTACTTTAAATCCTCTCTCTTTTACTCTGTGCAAATTTTGAATTAGATAATACACCATAAAAGTTACTGACAGACCAAAAATAATCTGTGTTGGATAACAGTGGTTAAATCTCACATTATATTTGCTTGTTCTTAAAGTAATATTTAAGCTCTGTTCTAAACAGGAGGTTCTTGCATAGGCATGATTCCATCAACATTTCTGAGCTCTCATTTATAAAGAATGATGAAAAGTAACATTTAGAAAAAGTGGATGTGATTCTGTTTATGATTCTGTTATTTCTTACAAATCACAATGATTAAGTATTTTTGTTTGGGTTTTGTATTTTTTTTTTTTCTAGTTTGATATTATTCTATGGAGTCTGTTATGAAAGGTCTTGTACAGACAGGTTTTTTTTTTGTTGCTTGTTTGGCTTTTTTTCCCCAAATGTTGACAAAAAAATCTAACCATTCAAAATCACGCAGATGTGACAGACAGATTATGCTTAAAATCAGAGGGAAAAATTAATGAAAGGTCTTAAAAAAGCATATGAATTTTCATGAGGGAAGGCAGATTTTGGTTAGATTTATGCTTCATATGCAGCCCCTTCCTTTCCTGGATTTATAGGGATATAAATGAGTGCTTCACTCAGTCTCATTATTTTATAGATTTATTTTTTAATTAACCTATTATTACATTTCTCTAAATGCAAAGTAAACTAAAGGAAAAAAAAAAGTGAGTTTAGAGTAATGCCTATAAAAAATAGAGGGAAAATGTGAATCATTAATATATATTCTACATAAAGAGATAAAATAAGACATTCAGGGGGGATGATTAAAGCTGGATTTAATGTAAATTAAATTTATGAGAAGCAGGTAGCATTGACAAAGACATACAGAAAAATGTGCTCATTGTCATTGAAAATACTACACAGGTACAGTTGATACGCATACGGATTCACTAGCAGACAACATTACAGTTACTTTTGGAAATAATGTAGGATTTTTTTTATATAATGTTTCCTAGGTTAATACCAACAGTGAGAACACTGAAGGTCTCAAAGGGCTTTGTAAATTATCCCTATGAGATAAAAGTAGAAACAATAATGACCTGCTTAGTCACCCAGCAAACCACTAACAAATGGGTCTTTTCATATTAAGTTTGTCATACCACAGTTTTGCACTTTTTATAGGTTTTTTTCAGTATATTTTGTAATCACGTCAATATTTGTCTTTGAGTAAGTGTCAATAATTTCTGCTTTATTTTATGGACTGCTGGAAAGTCAAAGAAGCTCATTCTGAGGACAGTTTAAAGTATGTTTGTGTTCCAGAGAACTACATGCGTAAAAAAAAGTATTGTATCGTTAAGTATGATGGATAGCGGTAAAATATAACAAACTGTTATAGATATATTAAAATACAGTTATCCTCAAGCTCCTGCTCACACTTATTTCTGTCAACTATCCCTTATGTACAGAACTGAGTACATAGACTTTGTAAAGCCGTTTTGCCTCCACACACTCTTGAAGACTTCTCAATCTAATATTATTTTTCAGTCCTGTGATCTACATTGTTGTTGTTGTTGTTTTGTTGTGTGGTGGTTTTTTGTTTGTTGGTTGCATTTTTTTGTTTGTTTTGTTTTGTTTTAGGATACTGCAAAGAACTTTGCTGTGAGTTAAAGCTTTCTTTAATTTTTAAATGACAATCAGCAGATCATAAAATCTTTTCTCTGATATTCTTAGTGCATCCTGTGCAGCTTTAATTTATTATTAATATAATTCAAGATAGCATAAAAGATCTGGCATGTCTTCATGAATCTACTGTGTCAGCTGCCTGTTGAGTAGAAGAGAAAATATCCAAGCAAGATGGCAACTCAGCAGAGTTTAGAGGAAGAACCTTTGAAATTAAAATTTAAATGCTGTTATGGATAATTGAATTCTGCAGCACTCTATTCCCTTCTGTAAGCTAATGCCAATATATGTTATTTGCTATACCTAAAATGTGATTTTTACATCTACACATATACTCTATTTGGGAGCTTTAATGTTTCTTTCTACTTCATCAAAAATAATCATTACTCTTTGACTGAAATAAGGGTCATATAAATACACAGTTATTATAAATTAGGGAAATAAATATGGTGGTAAGAAAAGTGATTTACAATAGGACCAAGATGTTAATTGCTTATTGGACAGTCTATTTGGTCTTGTTCTGCAATGATTAAAACTGTTTTCCTAGGTATTTTATGTTAGACTTGCCATTTCATCTGAAAAGTGCAACACCAGAACCCATAGAGGTCATATTGTTATAACCTTTATTTAAGTGTACAATGCAGAAGCAGATCTTTTATTCCTTTGTTTGTCCGTAACAGAGGCATGATTATTCACTGAAGAAAAGTAAGGGATATTCACCTGATACCACTTTTTATTAATATGTATCAAGAGTAAAGAGGTGGAGTCCCTTGCACCTTTCCCTGAACTAGATTAAAACATAAGTATGTATATATACATGCCAGCACTTCACAGGTCTTTGGCATTTAGTCAAAAAGAATTGGCGGCTGGGGAAGGCCCTGTTTGTGTCACCTTAAACCAGAATCCTGTATGCACCATTAGGAAAAAAATAAAGCCAAGTCCATCCAGTAGCCAACTATATTTTGGTCTGTTAAGCATTTATATATATATGCTGGTACAACCCTGATTGGCTTTGCTTCTGAAATGTTTTGCACCACTACCTTAATTCTCCAAAATAAGAGTGAAAGGGTTGTAGCCAGCCTTCCTGTGGGGAAGATTACATAGCCTGTTTTTGAAATCATTTGTTCTCCTGCTGTTTCTTTTGCATTTTTTGCCATGAACAGGCAGCCATACTTTTATGCCTGCTTTAACTGTTTTGCAGTTTCTTCGTCATCATCTTTTGCATAATTACATTTTTAGCTTCCTCTATAAGAGTAATAAGTGCTGTAGAGAGTGTGGTTTTATGACCTGCAATCTATCTAGAGGAAGAGAGGTACTGATAAGTTTCCACATTTTTCATCTTCTGATAGAAGCCTGACATATCTTCCAGTTCATTCATTCTGTGAGATGATTAAAAAGTTGCTCTTCAACAAACTAAACCTCATCCAGGGCTCAGCAGGAAATAACTGCCATCTAAGCACATTAAAGAACAGTCGGGGCAAACCAAAGTATGCCTCTTTCTTTGCCTTTTAAGTTCCTGGAAAAAGGAGAAAAGCAGTCTAATATTGTGATAAAACTGGAAGCCTGCAGCAGCTGGTTGATGGGTAAGGATATAGAACCTAATCCAAAGCATACAGAAGTCAATGGAAGTACTTTGACTAAATAAGCTTTGCATTAGGCACCTAGTGAGTGAATGATGTTTAAAGCATTCATGTAGATCTTAAGAAGATGAGTGAAGAAAAAAATGATGTGCATTTTGATCAAAATAAATGCCATTAAACCGCTTGGTAGTATAAATGTTATTTTGTGTGACCACAGAGATAATGTTTTTGACTCAGAATAAACTGCAGTGGATCCTTGGATGCTGAGTCCTATCCTTCACCAGTGCAAGCCCTCATGTTACATAAACCCCATATTTATAAAACATTTTTATGTTGATACTGAACTTGAATTTCAATACATCACTATAAACACCTGTAGGCTCTTTTTACCCAATCAAGTGTTTACAGAGAGCATTTATCTCATCTAAGTTTTGTCTGCAAAATAATACAAGATTTTTAAATTTCCTCTCATGAATTAAGTTCTGCGTTCCTGAGATCATGCTGACAGACTTCCCCTTCACCTCCACTCCGTTTTCAGTGAATCTTTCTCCATTTTAATATGGAGGATAGGAATTGTTCATAATTTCTGTCACAAAGATGTATTCTACCTTATGTAATAGCATCAAACATCCTTTTCTCTCCCAGAAATAGCTTCTGTAGTACTCAATATTAGCATCTTTCATAGCTATATCATGTTTTGGTGGCTCATAGTCCTTCTCTGGTAGACTTTTTGGATCTTTATTGTTCTTTGTCACTTCCATCTGATGAACTCACAGTTTATAGCTGAAAATCTTGTTACATTGCTCTTAGTATTATTTTGTTTAATGCCATTTCTATTATAGAAATCACAAAGGTCAAACACCATTTTAATTCTTATTCCATACCTTTACTTTCATTGATTATTTTCCATATTTCAACATCATGATCCTCGTTGAAAGCTGAAAGATGTACAATTTATTTGGATATGTCTAGGGAAATAATTATAATTTTACTTATTACTTACTTCTTTATAGTATGTTCTGCAAAAGCGAAGAAATTGCTTTCTTAGCAATTTTCTGAATAAGATCTGAAGGTTTATGTTTGACACTTCATTAAAGTCTACAAAATTATATAATATTTACATATGCTGCTATTTTGCCACTGCATGTCTCTGTGTGTCTTGTCTGTGTATTACCTACATACTGTCTACATCATTGTTCTGTAAATTCATTATTTTGCACATCTGAATGTTTCATATTAAAAGGACAATGAAAATGAAAAAGTACAAAAGAAGCTGTATCTGACCAAAAGGAACTTATAAAAGAGCTGAATAGTGTGTAAATATAATTAAAAAAAAAAAAAAAAAAGGTGAAAAGAAAATACAAACATATATGAGTTTGGTGTTTACAATAACAGAGTTGTCCAGAATGTTAAAGGTCAAACCAAATGATAAAAGATGCTACCAGTTGCCTGATGTTACCAGGCTGAATATACAGAGGGTATATATATGTATGTGTTAAGTCCTTAATGAAGGAGCAAAATCCATATACTAGGATAAATTGCTCCATGAATATTCTTCTATCCAATATCTTAGAGAAGTTTAGAGTGTTGTAGTAGAATGAGAACATTAGAAATAGAATAATGGGGGAGTGAAGATAGGGAAGTGGTTATTTTTAATTTTATGACAAATACAATTAAACATTTATAAGGGAGAAATGTGCAAAAAAGATATTAGAAAGCTGAGGGAGTTCTAATTTTAATTTTAAAACTATGCATCAACACAGCTGATGCAACACTACTTTTTAACTACGTTATTAATCTTTTATTTATTAATTTTAGTTTTTCTTTTAAAACATTTTGCCATTTTTGTACAAAACTTCCATTGTCTTCTTGTCAGAGGAGACTACATGACTTGTAGTGTGATTTAAATATGTTTAATTTACTACAATTCCAACAAGTTCATGAACGCAAAGTAATGAGAAGAAAATTTTTTTAGCTTTCACCTAATGTGTCCTTCTTGGAAGAAGCTATTGTCTTAGCTTGGTATTATTACTATTCTGAAAGTTTTAAGTAAGAATGATAACCTCAGCTATTATGACTTCATGATACTTCAAGTAAATTATCTCTTTTTAGTTGCTTATTACTTTACTAAGCTTTAGCATATACTGTCTTTCCAGGTCTGAAGCTATAGTTAAATTTTTGAAACAAGTCAGACTGATTCATTCAATGAGATCTGATAATGAAGCCAGGTTATTTTACCAATTATGATACTTGTAGACAATCTTATTTAAATAATTTCAGCACTTTCATATATTTCACTAAGAACCTGAGCTTTCAAGAGGCTAGCTTTTGTGAGTCTTTTGTCTGAATATTAAAATCCATCCATTCAAGTTTGTCCAAGTTGCAATCCACTAAAAAATTGAATTTTACTTAAGATTGTTAAGGATTGTACATTTTTAGAAAATAAATTCTTCAAAGATTTTGTTCATATTGTGTGTAACCCAACATGTTGACTATTACTTTCTTGACAGTTTCAGTTCTTTGCCAGAAACTGCTTTCCTCCAGTATTATATGACCTCTCTTTTATGACATAATATGAAGTAGGAAGCTTCCATGTTTGAACACGGAGGGATGAAGGTTAGATCTGAATAGAGAGAAAAGGATGAAGAAAGGTTATTGACTGTCCTAAGTACCAATGATGTAAAAAATTTACTGTGAAATTTGCTATAAAATTATCCTCTTCGTTCTTTCAGTAAACAATAGTAATACTGTATAGGTTTAGTTGTTGTTCAAATAGCAAAGGCTGTTCTGCTGATAAAAATAATATGGTCCTGGTGACCAGCCATGTAAGCGTCACTAATATAGCATATGATTAAACTTCTGTTTTGTTTTCAGTTAGCTAGAAGTCAGAAAATATTGGAATAATACTGTCAGCTAACCCTTAATTCAGATGTCACACCACCATCCATCTCAATGTTTTATTTCAATCTAATTACATGTTCATGTACTTGTTCTCCACTGCATCTTGATTTGGAATTAAAAAAATAAATAATTTAATTAAACACAAATGATCACATGCATATTGAATAAATAAACAAATACATTTGAATAGACTAAAACATACTTTTATTGAATTACACAGAAAAATGTGTAAGGTTGGACTTAATAAGAAGCTATTTACTTCTTTTTTTCGTATGTTTAGTGTTTGCCTCAAGGCCTTATTTACTGCACACTGTTCAAATAACACCCTGGACACAGAAGCATTAAACGGAATTTTTATGATGTACATCACTGCATTGTCTAGAAAATTCACAATTGTTATTTAATTTGTGAAGAACTGTATTATACTAGGGGTTATTATGATTCCAGTATTACAAATTTGATTATTACATTGCAGAGATGTATGTCAAAAGTATCCACAGAATTAGGATTTCTAATCTGAGCCTTTTAGGTCCATATTTTAGGGAGTGTTTACGATAATCTCATAGCTTTTACATGTATAAACCATGAGGTGTGTTCAAGCATGCTCACTGTTCTTCTAAACAGTCTCAGGATTTCAAGTAATGTCCTGGGTTTGGCTAGGATCAGGTTAATTTTCACAAGAAGCCCAGAAAGGCCACAGCCAGGATAGCCAACAGAATCAGCCAATGGGATATTTGATACCAAACTGACATCATGCCCAATATATAAGGGGGGAGCTGGCTGGGGGAAGGGCACATCAATAGCGGGTTCCAAGTCATGAGCATTTGCATTGTATATCACTCACAGTATACATTATGTCATTAATGTAATTGTTATTACGGTTGTTTCTTGGCTATTTGTGTAGTTCTACTAAACTGTCCTTATTTCAGCCCATGGGGTTTTACCTTTTTCCCTTGATTCTCCTTCACATCCCTCTGGGATGGGGTGGGGAGGAATGAGTGAGTGGCCATGTGGTGCTCAGTTGCATACTGGGCCTAAAGCATGATGGGAAAGACTCATAAATAGGAGAAATCACAATCAAAATGTTCTGTTCCATGACTTAATATCACGTGAGAATTATATCATAAAGTGACTGTCAGCCTCCAGCTTTAAAATACGATGTTCTAACACTATGAAGAACTGTTTTCCTCCTTGCTTTCACTTCAGAGATGGTCAGTTCTGTACAATGAAGAAAGTAGAGGTTCTGAAGGGAAAAAAATATGACTCTAATGAAAGACTATGTCAGACTGCACAAGTACAAGTGAGTAGAATGATGATTCCACCTATAAATTAATTTTGATAATTTTCTAACTATGAAATGACCATTTCATTTTTTGACACTAGTAGTGTTCTTTTAATATAATTATGTGGCATATAGTAATTTCTGTTGCAGACAGAAGACAGCAAAGATCCCTATCTCTACAAAAAGAAATGCATTTAGGTATACAGCACTTTGGAGAAGAAGGAACTGTGGAGAGGGGAAGGACTCTTGAATAAGCATAAGTGAGAGATGCACAGATGGTAGAAGTTCCCAAATGTTCTAGTCTTCTCTCTGGGCATCTTTTGCTATATAAGTGTGATAACATTTGTTCAAAGGCATGATTAAGACTTTATAGGCTTCACAGATGGAATGTAATTTAGTGGAAAGACTTGAAAGATAGAAGATTCAGACATGAAACAGATACCATGAAAGGAATTAGAAAGGGTCAGGTCCAGAGAGGCAAGATATGTGTAATGACAACTAAATATTGTTCTGTAAACAAAAGTTTGGATGACCAGTTAAATCATCTTTGGTAACTTTGTTGGGGTTAGGTTAGATTGTAAAAATGCTTATCTATGTAAGCAAAGACCTCAGTCAGTGTAGTGGGTCTGGCTGAGCTGCTTTTCCCCATCCAGCCCTCATGCTGCAGCACTGGGAGCTGGAGGGTGTTGATAACACACCCGTGTTATGACTGCCAGTGCTTACACGGCACCAGGGGCTGGGGGGGCAAGATGGGGGAGAGGATACAGCTGACCTGAGCTGACCAGTGGGTTATTTCATACCATGTGACGTCAGCTCAACTATAAAGGGAGAGGGCAGGAGGAGGATGGGGGGGGGGGGAATTCTGTTTTGTCTTCCAAGTGGCTGCTACATGTTCCTGGATCCCTGCTTCCTGGACTCGGCCCGACATCGCCTATGGATGGGAAGTAGAGAATAATATCTTATCTATCATAACCCACACCCCTTTGCTTTGTGTCTTATTCTCTCCCTGCATGCCGTGCTGAAGGGGGTCAGAGGGAGTGATAGAAGGGCTTGGTGGCAACCTAGTGCCGTGCCAAGGTCAACCCACCACAGTCAGTTCCCTTCATCCAGGGATATCTGTTTTTCTCCAAGGAATATGTGACTTAAACATATAAGCAATTAAAAAACTTTTTTAAAGTCATTTGACATATAGCCACCTTATATTCAATTAAATATTCTAAGTACTAGGCTATAGAATTAGGTAAGTTTTCTGTCCCTTCTTTTCCTCCAGCAAAAGTAATTTACATTTCCAGCCTTCTTCCACCTTACAGCAAGCAATGTTTCTTCTATGCTATACATCAGGTAGGAAGAAAGCACCTTGAGGACACGGGTCAGTAAACTTAAGAATATTTTGTGTTGAGGGAAATGAAAGAAAGTCATACCAGATAAAATGATTTACCTAGGCCCTGATTTCAGAGATTCTTATCCAACATACATACATATGTTTGTATATATATAGTTCTAAATATATGTATATTTGGTTACCTAATAATAGCAATAAAGTATTTGTCGTGGAGCTTCTGAGAAATGTAAAATTCTATAAACTTCTAGAGTTGTCAATAGGACATCAAAACTGTTTATTGGCAATGTACAGAGTATGGTCAATTATCTCAGGTTAACCTGATTAATCAGTTGAAACACTTGGAACTAATAATATAGGAACAAATGATTTTTGTTTCTGTTATATGTACTTTAAAAGCAGAAGTAGTAGCTTTTTATGAAACAGTTTTGTTTTTAATTAAAAAGAAGGATTAGATGTCAACTGTAGAAGAATGAAAACACTACTGATCCTCAGACATGCTGGAAGTGAATGTAAGGTCTGAGTCTGAGAACAGCCCATGTAATAGTGTTTTTTTATCACACAAGCACTGTCATCAAAACCACAATTCAAGGCTGCTGTCACATCTTACTTTCTGATTCAAAAAATCTGATCTCTGAGACAGACTGAACACTAATCAGTCACAAAATACTATTTTAAGAATAGTATTTTTCTCCTTAAAAAGAAAAAAATTAAATATCTAGCTTTTACCTTATCTTTACAACAGTAAGATTTCTGCTAGTGATTCTTCATTAAATTGGACTGTAAACTGGAGAGAGGAAAAGTATTCCCATCTTGTGGCTGTTTTGTGGGACTTGAGACATATATATGAAGGAAAAAGCATACTTTTCTCAGAAAAGGGCACACTTGCATTTTGAAGAAGGATGTCGGAGAGCCAAACTCTCAGTTTTGATGTACAAGTGTCCAGGATCCCACTTGCTTGTAGACTGCTCTTGATAAGGTATTTTGTTTGACTGGCTGTTTTTCTTCAGTATTTTGTTTCCCAGAGCTGTTTATTCTCTATAAAATATCTACATGCCAATTTAAGGCATTCTGAAGTCAACCAGTTGTAAATCTAAGCATGTATTATGGGACTGTCCTTTACTTGAATGTGGTCAATGAATATGTTCCCATGACTTTTAAATGGACTGGTGCCTCAGCACATTTTCAAAATTACTCTATCTGAAGACATTTCCATTTATAATGAGACTTAAATCTCATTTCCTTCAATATCTGCCCTCACTTAGTCTTTTTTAAGGCTTCTCCGGAAAAAAAAAAAATTATATCTCAGATGCAGCTCTTGCTCTTAATGCTTTCCTAGTATTGATAAGAGTAGAACCCAACTAATGCTTAACTCTGCTTCTTGTACAGAGACAATACACAGACACTGCACTATCCTCTATTCCTGGCTGAAGAGCTCTGTGCTACCATTTCATATATCTACACACCCTGCTTCTGCTTCATGTATCTGCTAAAGCTTTATGCCTCACTATAGTCTTTGCAACATTTTATTTTCCATGTAGGAACTTAAGACTGGTACAGATTCCCTTAATTTCAATTTATTGCATTGCAGATCCTAGTTGGAAAAAAAAGAAACAAGACAAAAGAAAAAAAAAAAAAAAAAAAAGAGAGAGGTCATCTGAAATAGCAGTACAGACTTAGTCCTGGATGAGTGGGAGGAGGAATAATAGAAGGGGATATAAATAGGGTAAGAAATGAGGAGGAAGTTGTACTATTTGATTGTGTCCTTCACTTGCTGAGTCAGCAGGAGCCAAGAGCTCTGCAGGAGCACACTTAGCCTCCATATTTCTCCACAGAAACCCCATCTGGCCAACTAAATTGCCAGCAATTGAGAAGCCATGCAGGAAGCTGTATCCAGCTATTCTCATTCAGTGTGAAGGTTACTGTGTTATGGAGGCAGTGGGAGAGGAAATAAGGAAAACATTACAAGACTATGCCTCTCACATACAATAAAGGGAAGCATCAAATATGTGACTAAATTTGGGCTGTTCACTACTGTAGTTCTTAGACACTTAAAGAATTAGACATTCTGGGAAAATGCAGCTTCTACTTTAGAAAGAGCCAACATCAGGCAAATTTGGGAAGAAAAATCTTCATGGAGAAAAAGCTGAAGAACATTGAATAATAAAATTTTACTATAGAATTTGTATTTGAATTTCAAAATCCAAACCTTTAACTTGTAATCTTCCTGTCCAGTTATCTGAAGGAAATTTATTGGAGCTGTGCTTGGCCTTTGCAAGGATGTTTAACTCTATTTAAAAGGCATAGAAAACCAAAATGCCTTTTTTGGGCCTCTTAACATGCCAAGTTCACTTCAACACAAGTACTGGTCTCAGGTATAAAACAAAGAAAATATAGTAACATTGCATGAAAGAACCAAATAATCTATGTGTAGAAAGATGCATAAGAATATATTAGCCACTGCTTTATGTGAACAATGAGTAAAACACCAATTGTACTTTAGCCCTTTGGTTCAGTGTTTCCCAGTGAGTGAAGCTATTCTCACTGGAGAAATGTGCCATCATTAAAGGTGAGGCACAGAACAAAGTATAATCCAGCAAATGTGTTTACTTGTGTGACCAGACTGGCACTGCCATCAGTAGCAAACTGAAGGAAAGATGGTCAAGTACAGCAGTGTGAAAAAATGGGAAAAGGGGGAGAAAAGGACAATGCAGTACTCCAGAACAGGTTGATATCAGTGTCTTGCCTCTCTGATTACAGTAAAATATATTAGATAAGCCAATAACCCTTTGTCATATCACTTCTGTTCCCTGATGCTAGTTGTAGTTTGGTGTCAGCAGGTTCTGTGTTCTGGAGATCTGAGGTACTCTCAGGTGACTAGGTCTGTTGATGGTGCTTTATTGATCAAGTGTTCACTAAGCAGTTTACAAAAGGATCAGTTTTCAGGTTGCAGTACAGAATGAGCAATCATTCAGATTCAAAATTGCTAGTCCTTTGTGTTTGATGTGAAGAGTTTGGGTTTCAGGAGAACTTCAATTTTAATTTGAGGTTTGTATTTTTTTTTTTCCCCCCTCTTGCTTTCTATAAGCTTCCTAAAGCTTTGACAACAGGGGACAAAAAATTGTCCCAGGAGCAAATCAGCTGGTTGTTTATAAGAACAATTATGACCCCATGAGTTTTGTAAATTACCAGTTCCCAGACAGTAAGGTTGGAGATATGTGTCACGTCAGCAGTGAAGCAGAGAGCAGAACAGAAACTAAGAAACTTCCCTCAAGCATAATACAATATACTTTATTAATAAGCAGTTGAAGCTAGATATCAACTTCTACTATCTTGCAGGTATTAAACTGGTACTTGGGGCAGATTTCTACTAGTCTCAGTTAATTTTAAAATTTTAAAAAGTTTTATGTAATCCTTTTGCCATTTTTTTTTTCTAGAAAACTTAAAGAAATAGAAAACTAACTACATTCTTCACATCAATGTAGAGTACTGATGAATGTGAAGTCAAGTTACAGTGAATATTAAGGAATGTTACAGAAGCTGACTTACTGCTAAAAGCAAGCAGAAAAAAGTAGATCAAGTAGGCCTCTTCTAAAGATTTTGCTTTCTTATAAATCATATTTTAATACAGAAAGTATTTTTGTAATTCTTTGTAAAGTTCATATATTAAGAATATATGTGTGTAAAAATAATTAAAAAACCCCAAAACATAATTGCAGTACTAATCAATATAATTCTATCCAAAACTGGTAATGAATAGGAATAGGAATATTCAGTTTGTGTGTTTGCAAAATTGTTTACCAAACAATGTTCTTATTCAGCTAGAATCATTGTCCTTCAAATATTTCATCTGAATATATATGTTTCTCTTTGTCTTTTTGCAATACGGTAACTTTGAGACACTGTGGATACTTAAAACAGTGTTTTGATCCATTTTACTCTTCAACTAGCTTCTGAAGTCTTCAGGACATGTCAGGGTGGACATTAACAACCATAATTAGGTTTTCTGCTGCTGCTATTTGCCATGTTAACAAAGTGCTCTTTTACTGTAAAGATGCTTTCCTACAATCACATTTCCTCGCAAGACATTTGGTGTCAGAATGGGATCAATTGCATAACGTTTGATCAGAGCCCTAACCACAAAACAGAACCTTTTCTTTTTTAATGTGTTGCTGGGAGTTTGCATGCATTTCTGGTGAGTCCTGAGCCAGGGAAAGCTGATGCAGACTGACTTTTTTCCAAGCTTCAGTTTCCTCTTGCTCACCAAAGGATGGTGGGAGCACACTTGTTCTCTGTGGACTTCAATTCTGTTGCTAATTCATCAACAGATGGCAGTAGAAAACTCCTTACCTACCTATATTGAGACCAAAAGCCTTAAAACTGACCCTGCTAACAACAAAGGAAGAAAAAACCATCCAATTCATTTCTGCCTAAGTCTTATATATATATATATATATAATGTTCTCTAAACTTTTCAGTGCAGTGCAAAATTCTCCTAAAGATTAATTTTACGCTAAAATTGAATGATCAGAAGCAGCTGCTGCTTTTGGAATGACTCTTTCCTGACACCTTCTTCTGTTTTTAAAAGATTCCTTTATTGATGTACTTCATTTTTCTAGTTGTGAAAGAGTATATTGAATATAGATTATAGCAAATAATTTACTTTTCCCACAGATAGATTGCCATGATGAAAAATTAGTTCTCTGACCTCACTAAAGACTTTTCAAATGTCATCATTACAGTGACAAAACAAGTAATTTAGTAAGTTTTTGAGACATACCTCACCAGATTTTGGCATTTCATTAATTCCTCCCTCTTCAAATCAAGTAGATGGTATAATAAACCTGGTAAATCCTTTATATAGATCAAAATATTAAAATGCATGGGATATACAGTAGCTTCTTATTCCATTTTTAAAAAGATGCTGATATCTTGGCTTTGACAACCAAAGAAAAAGCATTACCATAAAAATTTCTGAGAGGCATTTTCTTGTGTAATGTGTAATAGTGGGTGTCTGATATAAGAAACCTCATATTATATAATTCTGTTTTAGCCTTAAGGCACAAGAATTAGTCCTAGAGTTCCTGATTTCTATTCCCATCTCTTTCACTAACTTATCTTGATAATTCTTTGCACTTCACAATTTGCCACCATGTTTCCTATGGTGTGAGAAACTGATTGTAATGGAAAGCAAGAAAGGGATAAGAAATGGCTCTTTCAGGCACTGCTGGAAGGAGTGGGTTACTGTTCTAAACATAATAGAAATGCTTGAATTCTCTAAGCCAATGATTTAAATTGAGGTGGGTTTGACTCAAATCTTCTTCAAGACGTGAATACTCATTTCCCTTCAATTTAGTGAGTGGTTTTTATATATTAGACTTTAAACACTGATGGTGTGTTGGTTGTGTGAGCATGTTACCTGCTGTACTTGGCAAAGGAAAGTGTATGTCCTAGAAGTGGTGCAGAACATTTTGCCTCCGCACACTGTTCTACAGAAATCTTGGGAGAAAGCCAGCATAGTGTCAAAGCCCTAAAGACTGAAGCCTCATTTTCAAAGAGTTCTTGCTTTTTGCTTTCTCACCCTTATTTCTGGTTTGAATTGTGTTTTTTTTGGTTTGTTTGTTGGTTTGGTTTGGTTTTTCCTCTAAGGAAACAAACTGCCATAGTAGGTACATTTTGGTCCCATAAGCAGAAATATTTCTTGATTTGTACTTTTCCTCTGATCTGTTTTTGCTATCTAAGTATAGTGAAATTTCCCTATAAATAGGGAAAAAGAGATAAATAATATGGTAAATATTAAAATCCTTTCAAATACATTTAAGCAGTTTTTTAGTTATCTGACTAGTTTCAGGTTATGTCATTTTCACACAAACAATTTTGGAAAAGTGAAAATAATGTTATTTCTTTGGCTACAGGTATAAATAGTGGTGCTGCCCCTGATACTATATTATTCTTATGAAAAATACAACCAATATTATAAAATGAGATATTAGTTCAGGTGTATCTACTTGAGTGAGAAGACTGATAACAAGATAGCTATGTATTAGCTAAATTTAAATATACATCAGTAATAAAAGATGTAATTTAAAAGATAAGTGCTCATATACATAGAAATGGTTGCAGAATATTCATTAAGTCCTATCATGTTGTCTTTAATATATTATCACATACATTTATTTCCAAAGGACTGTGGACATTAAACATACCCCTGAATTTTGAAGAAATTTATTCTACAAATAAACTTTATGTTCAAATTCTTTAGCCTGTGTCCTCTGGCTCACTATGCTGTGAATAGGTAAAGAAGTTAGAGAATGAAAAACTCATCACACATTCATTACTGTTTTCTCATGGTAGTGCTAGTATTTGGAAGATAGTAGCTTCTTTTGTAAATAACGATATATGGTTCAATAAAATATTATACAATATTAAATGTACAACATTGGTAGTGTGAAGCTTTTCTATTTTGAACTGAAATACTTTTCAACAATCAACCAACAAGTGCATCTGCAGCAACCCTGGGAGCATGTTCCTGTTGAATATTGAACTTATAGACTTTTCCTTATTTGTTTTGAGAAACTCTCAGTGTATGTACACAGCATACAGCAGGTCAGAACCCAGAAAGCCCAGCCTTCTCGTATAAACTTTGCTGTACTAATTCAGACATAGAAGTGGATATTCTAAATATGTATGTATTCAGTGTAATCGAACAGCTAGTTAAGAGGGTTACTAATCTGGGCTAAGCATCTCATGACAGCTGTACTGTTTCTGACAGTGCAGGTGATCTACGTTGCTGTGGTTATCCATTCCCATAGGGCTTAGGGTGCCTGGGGAAGTCAGAGGCCCTGGGTAGCCCACAAGTGGTGTCTTTTATAAAATAATACCAAAAGTGTGTGTTGCATGGCTGGAAGTATGACATGAGAATTTGTGGGCAGTTAAAGTCTGGCTTTACAATGGGAGACTTGGTGTGTACATGCATGCATCTGTGACTGTGATGGTGCAGATATGGAGACAGACCTGTTGCAGTCTTGTTCATACTGCCTATAGGTTTACTTTAGCATAAATTATCCCCACCTGTAGTTTCCCTGAAAGAAGACTAACTGTGACAGTTCAAAAGAGAGCCCAGGAGCAAACTGACATACAAGCAGTATGAACAGTCAACGAATGGCAGAGTGAAGTGAAATGGAGTAGTAAGATGTCTGACAGCATGCATAGATGGCTCAGCTCACAGGTATCTTGTCAACCGTATCTTTATGGCAGTGATGTCCTGAGGAGACATACCCTGAAACACCATTCTCATATCTTGATTTAACTCTGCAAAGATTCCTGCACAATGACATTCACACCATGGTTCCTTTTCTTTCAAGTATACCTCCTTGTTTTTGAAGACACTTCATTGTCAGTACCTTTCACTTCTCATACATTTACTCAGCTTTTTATGTTCAAAACACTCTACTTTTCCATTTTCAATGCATCTCTGTTACAACATGGAAAAGTCAAATTACAATATCCTTATATTGAAAGTTCTTATTTCCAGAAGGTATCTTTAATTTCAAAAGCTAGTATTTCTGTGTCCTGTAATATAATTCATTTAAAATTTACTCTTGTTAATTTCTGTTACGAATACTTTATTTTAATGTGCCTGTTAATTTTCACATTTTTCTTCCAAAGCATCCTACTTCCCTGGTTCCACCCAGTTATTAGAAAACTGCACTTCCATCTTTACCTTCCCCTTATCCAAATTCCTTAACCAAATTCCTTTAAAAAAAATACTTCAGTAAAAGTATCTTCAGTAAGTGTAGTACGTTACATCAGTATTCATCTTGTATTGTCTAATCCGTAATTGTCTTTTAAACAGAAATATTTTCCTGGTTCATTCTGTAAAGATTAGCCAAAAAAAGAAAGAAAAAAATTTTTTTTGAGGACATGCCACTATAAACTTTTCTGATTTCTGTAACTATAAGAAAGCTTATGTTTATTACAAATTTGAAGTATTCTGTTTTGGAAAGACCTGTCATTTCAAACTCTGCTCTTTAAACACTGTTGGTAGGATATTGCCTAGTAGTAGAAGATAAATTTTCAGATACTTGCATGAAGTATTGGTAGTGAGATTCATATTGGACAACTAGAGTGGACTTTGGACAGAAAATAAACTCTTGTATTCAAAGTAACACTTCAGACTGTCTGTATTAGCTCATAATGGAGAAACTAATTTTTGTCCACTAAATTTGAGCTGATCGTCAATCTCTGTTACACTTTCTAAGACAGAGCGGAAGGATCTTGGCCAGAAGAACAGGCAGGAAGGACCCTGATGCCTAAAGTTTCAAACTGCTCTCTCTTCATATTTGTTTTTTAGATCAGTGTATATCTGGTATAAAATGAACGTACTCATAATTCAAACCACATCCAAAGTGCTTTGTCTACTATGCTATGGAAATTGTATGCTTTTGTTCAGGCCAGGGAACTCCTGCATACATCGCTGAGCTGTAGCACAGCTCCAGTAGGGAGGATAAATCTTGAGATGTAGATTTGAATATCTTTCAGCGAGTTCAGACCTTTTCTGTATTCCTATGTAAATTGATTTGCAAAACTGGACAATCAGCCACTCTTAAAAAATGGCAAATTTTGTTTGGCTCATTAGGTACTCTTAAAACATAAGTCTTCTCTGATAGAACAAGACACCTAACATCTACAAAAAGGATTAGGAGCTCAAATACAAAATTATACTGTGTTTCTTTGTTAGACAGCTTTATATAGCTTTTCATGCAGCCTGTGCTTACTTTTTTATTGTACAGAGATGTTAAACATTTTAAATAATTGTAATGTAGCCAGTCATTTCCTTTTATGCACTGGGACTCCTAAAATTGATGCTTGCAGTGGAATATGGTTTTCTGGTACGCTCTATTTTTGGTGTCTTTTATGTAAAGAACTGCAGTCAAAAATGGAATTACGACACCCTTCTATTGGAACATGAAAACACAGCCATCTGGAATGTATGTGTTTCATCATTTTTCAAATTTCTTTGCCACAGTCCATTTTAGTAGAACTTTCTTTTACTTGGTGCTTTTGTCAGAGTGAAAAAATTAATGCTGAAAAACATACAGTCTATATTAATAGGATCTGCTTTTCACAGTCTACTTTCTGCTGAGTGATTTGTTAAGGATTTAAAATTGCTTATACGCACAGATTATTCTATCAATATAAAATTTTAAAGAATTGCTGAATTCATTGTCACCTGCAGGATTTAATCAATTTCCTAGTACATTTTTTCCAGTGGATTTTCATGATGCAAAAAACTTCTTGCTATTTCTTAGTTCATTTACTCAATGCCTGTATAACCATGTTTTAAAAGGAAACACAAAAAGGAAGCAATTCAGTTGAATTATGAAGAATCATATTATATAGCAATTGGATGTGGACAGATAGTCAAGAGTTATCCTTTTTCATTCTCCGAGAGTGCTACTAGTTATGTGCTCTCTTTCCACTTTCTTCTTTTGTTTTTATGGACTAAAAAGTTAGCGTACGGTTTAAGATGCACTTTTGTGGATCAACACACTCTGTAGTACTTATAAACATATTTCTGGTTATTCTACAAACATTTCATGGAGAAATTTTAATTTTTAACTATTAATTTAAAGTTAGGCTAACTCCAGGACAGAATTCAGTAAATAGAAACAGGAATTGTTCCTGCCCGAGTGTTCCAAGGGGAAGCGTGTGGTCTAGGAAGTCTTGATCAACTCTGTGCCACCTTGGCACTAAGATCGTGATGACTACTGACAAGTGCCAACAACAAATTAAAGTCTTATTTCCCACTCTTACTTTGGTTCACTAACTCTAGGCAAATGCAGATGATCTATTAATCTTACAACTTTGTTTTCTGGATGGAAGGTGTTAGAGACTGTACAACATCCACTTAATTTTGCGTATTCTTGTATTCCTTTGTCTTAAGTCTCCGTTACTCCAATGCATAAGTATACCACTGAACTAAAAATCTAGCCCTTATATAGTCTCTTTTCTTAAAACCTCTAAGTACTTTGCAGAAGTAAGAAAAGCAAGGCAAGCTAAGGGCAGAAGCACTTCAGAACTTGTATGAAAAAGTAACAGAAAAGTACTCAGAAATTAGCTCTAGTCCATCTTATCTACACTTTTTTAGTACGTTTTAAGTACTTTCTACTTTGTGACTCTGGTCACATGAGCTATTAATTTATTTCTATTCTGAAACTTTATTTTTAGAAATGACCCTCATTTCTGTATGTGTCATGCAAAGAATAGTGACACAGAAGTATAATCAAGAGATTTTTACAACTACTATTCCCTAGACAGGGAACAGATTATCTGCTTCTCACTAGAGATAAAGCATGAAACCATGAACAGCAAGTTACAGAGAAGGATGCTGAGAAAGAACAAAATGTAGTGTCACAAATACTGGGACTCATCTGTATTATATCTTAATTTTCTAGGCACTTGACTTACTTTGCCCCTTAATATGGTGAGGAGTTTGAAATGTTATTTCACTACCTCTCCCTTGTCAGTTATGTCAATAAACAGGGAATTAAACTAAAGATTTAGCGATAGAATGAGTTACAGTTCAAAGAGTCCTTGCAGAAAACAGCAGTCAGAGAAATAGAAAATTAGTCTGTTCTCTTGGTATCCTGTGTGTCAAAGATTGGAATAGAAGTAATAACACCCCATTAATGAAAGTCAGTACTTTTTGAGGCACTGGATGTAGTTTTAAAAAGATGAGAAGCTAGAGTTGATAAGGCTTTTTGGAACACAGAACCTGTTTCTCTTTGTGGCTGACAATCATTCATGTTGCCTTCAGTATTGTGCAACACTGGTAATTTTAGCAACATCTGACAGTCTCTGTAGTCAGGAATATGTAAATATTTTCATTACAAGCAGCATTTGTCAGACATGAAGGCTTCAGCTATTTCAAACTGTGTAAGTAGAGTATTTTTAAAAGATGTAATAACCACCATCAGTGCTTAACTGCTTGATTATCCCACAAAACCCATGAAGCCACTCACGTCTGAACTAGAAAGGTACCCTGTTGATGAAGTACCTCAGTGATTCTGTGAATCGTCACTGAAATAAGTTCAACTGCTAGTGAAGACAGGAAGAAAATATTTTTTTAATGCCAGAATAGAAAGTGCAATTTTGATTCCATTTATTATATTTTCTGCTGAAGATTTTTATTCTGTACATACTTGCTGCTAAAATAATTCCAGTATCAATTCTGTAACACCATAATAGATCACCAACTGGTCAGACTTAACACATTTGAGGCAAATCAGCTCAGCAAGTCTGGCAAATTATTTAAATTACATGTCATCAGAGGCTTTATAAGGATAATTGAAACTGCCATTTTCTGATACCAATGGCAGTGGGTAAGCCTCTTGAGATTGTTTGAATGATTTGTCATCAATGTGGTTACTCAAACAGTAAAAAAATAAACTTTCACAGAAATTCCATAGGTGAATTAAATCAGCATTTTGCATGTAGTTTACTGTGTTATAGTAGACATCTGTACATCTATAACATTAGTAGCAATTCTTGTGTTAATACTAAAACATAAAAACTCCAATACTGAGTCAGATTAATGACCTATCTAATACAATCTATTTCCACCCCTGTGCCAACCTCTCTTCCTTCTTTCTCCTTCTCCTGGCTGCTTGATCACAGAGACTGATAGATCTGTAGAAGTCACAATGTACTTCAGAAAATTACTGAAGATTTTATTTTCCTCTTTTGTTAATATTTCATAATTGCTTTTACTAAGCCAATAACCTTAAGTCTAAAGAAGTAATTACAATATCTGAAATCACTGTATTACGTAATCTGAGTAACAATAGGACTGATTAGCTATAAGGATTATAGTACTAAAGTTCTGTTTTCCATTTTCAAAATACTGGTTTTTCATGTACTTTTGTGTTTGCTTGTATGCATGTAAGACACATACCGTACTTTGCAATCAAGAGAATAGAGGAAAATCAAAGAAATGCCCACCTTTGTGTGGTTAAAAAAAATACTACACATATCACACACTGCATTTGTGGTTGACAGTTTTTGAAACCAAGATTGACAACATGTAGGATGTAATGAGTGGGAAGACGACCAGAGTGTTCAGCTTAGAAAAGAGAGGTCTGCCTTCACAATAGCACTAGAAGTTGTTACAGTCATCTGTTAGTGTATTTGAAGAAGAATATGATAAACAGTGTCTGTGTAAAAGACCCCCAAATTATGTAAATGTCTGCTTTTTAAAATTATGATTTGTATTTATGGATCCCTGTATTCACACATTCGCTTTCTCAGGGCAGTGATATACTATTGATAACTTTCATAAGACATTAATAAACAGATAGCAGAGGAAAGATAAATAGTAAAGGCCAGTGAATGGACAGCAACTTAAGACTATGTTCACACTAAGTGAAAAATAACCAAGGAGTGAGAGTTTCTAAGAAATTCTAAGTTTCTAAAATCAAGTGAAATGGGCTACCTCATTTCCACACTGGTTAGGGATAGCCAGCCTTGTATAGGTTTACCAGATCCACATTGAATAGTACTTGCCTCTGCATTTCAGCTAAACCCTCAAGGCCTTGAGAAATCACATTCATTTAACATGTCTGAGAATTTGAAGCAGGTGATTCTTCCCCCTCTAGATTAAAGTACCTAACTATTGTAAAAACTATGTTGCAGCATCCTAGAATAGCATTTTGTATTAGGAAACTCAGAGGATCATGTATTGGAAGTTTTGAGGTGTGACATGAGGATCTATGATGTGTGACTCCGTAATTAGTTTCTGAGGATAGTATTGGAGGACTGTGTAGGATATCTGGAGGGAAAACTGGTGGAAAACTGACAGAATTTCATCAGCATAGATTTCTGGGATCAGTTCATGAAGCACTCTGCCTCCAAAAGCCTTCCTAGACTTTTTCTTGAAGAGAGATATTTGGAGCAGTCTAAAGCATAACTAGGGAAAGAATTATCAATTAAGCGTCTGTAGAACAGAGGTCTAGGTCTTGAGCAGCCTCTCTCTTTTATTAATTAGGACAAATGGAACTGCAGATACCAAGAGCCAGGTGTAGGTTCTTTCCCCATTGTGCAAAAACTAAATTAGGATTAAGTCATATATTAACAACAATGTTAATGCACAAGCCTGAAAAAAGTCACATTATGGCTCAAAGCCACAGAGCACTGTATTCTCACACTTCTTTCCTGCTCTCTTTTTCAGGTAGGGAAATGTGCCTGAGCATGAGACTCTTAATCTCAGGGTCGTGGGTTCGAGCCCCACGTTGAGTGCCAAAAAGGAACTGTGGTGGGTTGACCCTGGCACATCACCAGGTGCCCACCAAGCCCTTCTATCACTGCTCCCAACCTCTGTCAGCACAGCACGCAGGGGGAGAATAAGACTCAAAAAGCTGTGGGTTATGATAGATAAGATGTCGTTCTCTACTTCCCGTCTGCAGGTGATGTCAGGCCAAGTCCAGGAAGCAGGGCTCCAGAAACACATAGCAGCCACTTGGAAGACAAAGCTGAATGCCCCCACATCCTCCTCCTGCCCTCTCCCTTTATAGCTGAGCTGACATCATATGGTATGAAATATCCCAGTGGTCAGCTCAGGTCGGCTGTATCCTCTCCCCTGTCTTGCCCCCCCCCCCCCAGCCACTGGTGCCGTGTGAGCACTGGCAGTCATAACATGGTTGTGTTATCAACATGCTCCAGCTCCCAGTACTGCAACATGATGGCTATATGGGGAAAAGCAGCTCAGCCAGACCCACTACAGTTATGTATCCATCTCTTAATTAGAACAGATAATTTTATATGACTACTCAACCCATGTACTGGAGCTCTGTGCCATTTATGATCAACCATTTAGTTGACCATTCTCCATCCACCTGTAAAGAGGGTGAATCAATGGTCCTATAGAAGCTCTTTGCTTCTAATCTTGATAGCAGCTATAGAGGCAGTAAATGTAGGCAGCATGAATGCTGAACAGCCTCATAATTCTTGGTGTAGGCACAAAGCCAGGATCACAATCTGGCTCTTCAAGACTTGACACATTCACAAAACAGTGTAATACAGTATTGTTTATTTATAGAAATTTGAACCTGTTTAAACTTTCCTGTGTTTATATTAGAGGATAAAAGCTGAAGCTATCTTTCATAATCTATAAGACATGGTATTTCTCTGAACTCTGGTAGCAATTACAGTGTCCAAAGGACTCTAGACCTTTAAGATTCGTATGCTAAAACAATGTCATTTTATCCAATGTATTTTGTTAGTTCTCAGCAACACATGAAACTCATCTGAGTATTATCTCTTCTTTTTTTTTTTTCTGTTTCTTTTTATTATACTGAAACAATACGTTCTGGAATTTAGATAGAACACAGCAAGCATGGTAAAATCAGACAAAGGATAGAATAAAGCATGATAAAATAGTATTTGTGCCTATTATTAGTATGAAATTGGTTGTTGGAAATTCAAGGATGAATTTACCATAAGTTCAAGGGTGAATTTACCATAAATTCAAGTATATATTTAACATTTACCTGTTGGAAAACAGCTCTGTGGAAAAAGACCTGGGATTCCTGATGGACAATAGGATGGCCATGAGCCAGCAATGTGCCCTTGTGTTCAAGAAGGCCAATGGAATCCGGGGGTGCATCAAGAAGAGTGTGACAAGTGGGTACAGGGAGGTTATCCTCTCCCTCTACTTTGCCCTGGTGAAGCCACATCTGAAGTACTGTGTCCAGTTCTGGGCTCCCTGGTTCAAGAAGGACAGGGAACTTCCAGAGAGGGTACATAAAAGGGCTAGA
This sequence comes from Todiramphus chloris collaris, assembly GCA_025345505.1. NCBI lineage: Eukaryota > Metazoa > Chordata > Aves > Coraciiformes > Alcedinidae > Todiramphus > Todiramphus chloris. The sequence goes on from JANVCC010000035.1 coordinate 22,367,029, forward strand.
GAGATTATCAGAGGACTAGAACATTTCTCTTATGAGAAAGAGTCTGGGGGAGTTGGGTCTTTGGAGAAGAGAAGACTGAAGGGAGATCTTACCAATGCTTATAAATACTTAAAGTGTGGGTGTCAGGAGGATGGGACCAGACTTTTTTCAGTGGTGCCCAGTGACAGGACAAGAGGTAATGGACACAAAGTAGAACCTAGGAAGTTCTATCTAAGAGGAGGAACATGAAGTGGAAGTTCTTTACTTTGATGGTTATTGAGTGCTGGAACAGGCTGTGCAGAGAGGTGGTGGAGTCTCCATCTCTGGAGACATTCAAAACCCACTTGGATGCATTTCTATGATGCGTTCTCTAAGTGAACCTGCCTTGACGGAGGAGTTGGACTAGCTGATCTCCAGAGGTCCCTTGAAGCCCCTATCATTCTGTGATTCTGTAACAGAAATTTTATTTGAACAATTGTCTTGACATTTTTTTTTTTTAATTGTAAAACACTGTGAGACACAAGTTGTGGGAGTGATTTCCACATGTTATGTAGGACTGGGCAGTGATGTCTCAGTGCTGCACAGGACTTAAACAGCCATATTTTGCACACATATATTTGCTTTTAAAATATGTTTAAGTATCTGTTTGAAAATACTCTTAAGAAAACGCATGCATGTACATCCTGGTAAAGTTTATAAGCAGCATCTACTATTTCTGTACTTGTTACCAAGGATCACATGTATTTCTAAAACAAGCTTGCTGTCTTTTGTTACTGAGATGAACATGCTGGTTTAGGAAACATGTCTCTAAACCCTGTTTCTGTCTTGTTTGAATTGGATTAAATTTGACAAGATGTTCAGGCACTGGGACAAGTAGGCAACTTGCCTACTGAAGATCTGTGACTTATTGTCCTTTTGCCACCATTCTTAGGAGGACTCATTGTAATGTCTAGTGGAACCACAGCAGAAAGGACAATTCTACCTGCAAGGCACCATCTAGCAATTAATATTTGTAATACCACAGTCCAAATTTAATGGGGATAAGTGACCTTGAAACTTTCACACATTGCTGTGTTGAGTGCAGCAGCAGAAATAAGGTGCAGGGAAGAAACACTTCACATCTTTTACTCCCTAACCAGAAATTCAGGGAAAGGTGCTTCAGTGCTTATTTATCTCTGGAGAAAGGTTTTTGTGCACAAAAAAATTCTTTTTCTTTGACAACTTTATCAGTTGGTCTGATGAACAAAATTACTTTTCTCCATAACTTCTGCCCTCTTGTTCCTCTACTTCTAGATACCACAGAGACCAGAGAAAGAAAGGGGAGAAAGGTTATCTCCCTTACTTTCTTTTCCTTATTCATACAAGTAAGCAGCATCTAACCTCAGTTTATTACAACTATTCTCAGCTTTTTCCAAAAATCCTTTTTCTGAAATATGAAAGACGTATTTATACCTTTTGATACTAACAGATGTTAATGAAGAGATATAATGTGCAAATACCTCTCACAGAAAAGTCAAACCCTTAAATTAATACCAGTTCACTTCATCATGTGACAATGCAGAAAACAAGAGGATGCATGAAACCATTTTCCTCTAAGCTGAATACTTATCTCACTCACTTGCCTAAGAGCAGGCAGACACAGAAAGGTATGCTTATTAGCACAGAGCAAAATAAACTGTAAAGCAGAAGTGGGGAAGAAGCTGATAATGATAGAGTCAGCCTGATCCCATTTCTCTTTGGAATGGTGCTGTGTACACAGAAGTTGGATTTTAGACTTGTACTCTAATCCTAGATTTATTAAAAAATGCTATATCTTATAGACTCCATCCAGAACAATCTCCTAAAAAGCTGTTACATTGACTTTTGGACATCTTTACATATGCGGGGGTGAGGGCATTTGTCAAGTATGTGCTAACAAGTAATGAAGATTTATACCTTAGCTGGGTACGGGCTAGATTTCATAATTTTTCATTTTCTGTCATTCTATGGTTTAGGAATTTTGAAACAGGTGAGTAACTTTTGCAAAGGGAGAATCTTATTGATAATCAGATTTGAATAAAACCCATCATAACACATTTTCAACCCTGTATTGATTTTAACAATGTTTATGCTTAAGGAATATTAGGGTATGCATGTGCTCGGTGACAGTGGAGAATGTGTCCATTTATTAGTGCAGTAATCCCTCAGACATACTCAGAAATGGTGTAAAATTGTGGCAATTTTAAAAATTATTACTCAGAAAGGAACATATGAAATAATACTTTTATTTGATAGATTTTATAATGTATGTCTTATACCTTCAAATTTTTGTAATTAATTTTGTTAGCTAACTCAATGAAATACAAGAGATTAAGGACTGTGTCCTATTTTCCATTGTCTTATGCATTAGTGATGTTTTTTAATCAAATGAAAGATGAAAGAATTAGAAAAATTCAGTCATAGTAGAATCATAGGCAGATGAAAAAGTAGTTACCCAAAATTCATCAAAATATGCATAAAATTATTCTCCTCTTTCTTAGGGCTGCATTACTCCTTCTGTCCTTGTGTACCAAACTTTTCATTATATGGTGTGATTTAGATATACTTGATTTGAAAGATAACTTAATCTCCTGCCTCAAGTTACTTGCTTCATTCTAAAAATACCTTTGACATAAATCAGTGAGGCTCTGAATGGTGTTGGTTCTGCTGAAATCTTATCAAGGGGACCTGAAGTCCTACCTAATTTCTAAACAGCTGTTCCATATGTGTGTATCCTTTTACAGCCATTCCTAAGCTTATAGACTTCTAAAGGATTAGTTGACATCTTGAATGCTTTCATACATTTTCAGGGGTATTTATTTTGAGGACATAATTATCCATGTCATACTCATGTCTCTACTTGAGTTAGGCACAGATAAGGAGGTACCCAGATCTACAAGGTCACTCTGAAAATACATCCACAATTAGCTTGTAGTGCTGCTCATCTACTTCACAAACATGTGCTGCTTGCAGCACTTGTCAGACAAAACTGATACTTTCCTTTTTAGTTTTTAATCATCTTAAGACAAAAAAACCCACCCACAACTTGTCTTCTAAATTCTGGAAAGCTACCTTTGCATTTCTACTGAACTGTAAATAAACATGGTGCTGAAAGAAACAGGCTATTTGACTCCAAATGGTTAAATACTCTGGTATAGGAGGGTCTACTCTCAGCAAATAGGTCCTTTTCTTTTCACTGGTGGCCTAATACAAATTTGTATTACAATGACTAGTATGTAGGTGTCATTTTTCTCAGTTTTAAACCTTTTCCAGACAAGAGTCCAGCTCCTTCTTATTCCTCTCTGTCCTCAGTGGTTTTGCACTTCTGGCTACACACACAAATAAAAAAAAAACAAACAAAACCAAAACAAAACAAAAACGCAAAAGAAAAAGAGAAAGAAAAAGAAAAAAAGAAAGATAACTTTAAGTGTCAGTCTTCCCTCCCTTTCAGCCTTTTCACCATTTTCTTAAGATGTAAGTTTAATTCCTTTGCAATTGAAGCATTTGAAGAACCCACCTCTCCAAATTCCTAGGGAAGTTCTCTAACATGAAGTATTAAACATAAGGATAAAAACCCACTGCTACATCTTCTTTAGAAGAGCCACTCTTAGGTATCCATCTCAGAAGAAAATGAAACAGATTAGGCCTTGAACAGAAAGAATTGCCTAACAGAAAAAGGTAGCCACCTAACTCAGATACAGTGAAACATACCATTGAGATTTTTTTCCAACTTAATGTAAATGTGACGGGGATTTTCAGAAATACCACCTCTTCTTCATTGATGAAGTAGAGAATTTAAGGCCAGGTTTTTTGAGATTTTTCCTTACCTCTCACACAGAGGTAGCCACCTAGAATTTATATCTATCAGTTTAAAGCAGTCATCCTGGCCTCCGAACTCTTTTAAAATTTTTTTGTTCTTTCTTATTTCTTTTTTAAAGTAATTTGAGCTTGAACTTTGAGAACAATGATCCTTTCAACTTTCATATCTATAGGATAAAGCCTTTAATGACAGCATAACAGTTCATTTCTTAATTTTCTTTTAAAAGGCAGGAAATATTTCAGTGCTCTGCAAGGGTTATACCTGACACTTTTCTCATGTTAGTATGTGACATCTCTGTTTTTCTTAAAATGAAGAGTGCAGCTATCTGTCTTTCATTTGAAAACCAAAACCAGTTTTATCTAGAAGAAGGAAAAAGTAGCATTTTCTAAAACGTAACTGTATCTATGCTAAAAATACCTCAAAGATTAGAAGAAAACACTTAGCTTTCTTAAAAAAATAACATATGCTATTTAAGTGCATTTTAATAGACAAAAGTACCATTGACTAGGTCAAATGTTGGTAAAAGCTCCATGAAATCGGAATCGTTTACCCCTCAGCAGTGAGTATTTTATTCAGCATGAATCTGTAGTGTGCAAAAGAAAATTGCTCCCAACATTTCTGATTATCAGTTCTCTGAATAACAGGAAAGAGAAAGGTTGTAATTTGTGCCATTATTTTCTTCTTAGAAGAAGAAAAAAGATCACGGTCTTAGTTAAAGTTGAAGTCTGGGCTTCCTTTCTCTGTTTTATATCCTCTAGTGATATCTTGTTATTATGCTTCATGTATAAGTGTAAAGAAACATATTCAGGTACACCCGTCTACATGGATGGCATATACACACTGAATGATTTCATAGGGAATTAACTTTAGTGTCTTCCTTTGTTTTTCATCTTTAAATATTAATAGATTAATGCTTTGTAAATAGTATGTAACTTCTCTCTAAGTATTAAGAAGTATTACACTTACTGTCTGAAGGTATAGACTTTTTCAAAATCAGTGTGTCCCTTGAACCAGTTACAGTTGTCTGTTTCCTTCCAAGTAGCCGGCTACTTTTTTTCTATGTTATGAACAACTTTTAATAAATTGTATATTTGCCCTATTTTCTGCTGATTTAGCTTTGACAGCCCTAGGCAATTTCTTTCTTCTTTCAGTCATCTTAAGACTCAGTGAGACCTGTATTTATGGCTTGAGTTTTGGATCTTGAATTACATGTTAACATGTTTATAGAGTGAGAAATCTTGCTGTTTGACTTTTTAAAAAAACACTAAAGGAAGGTGTTGTGTTCAATAGGTTTTCAGAAGTCTCAGAAAATAGCATCTTATTTATCTGAGTCTGTGCTTAAAAAGTTTTCCAAAATAAGTGAATATTACCTGAGCAGTGTTCTTCATAATCTTACATCAAGAAATAATAGCACATTTCTTTACAAATGGTAGAACAGACAATTGAATGGCGCTGTCTGATTCTACTGTGATGTTATCCCTTTTTAGGTCATTATCTTCAGCAAGAGCTTTGCTGTTTTATCAGCTGCAATTTAAAATACAGTTGCTTCTAATGCTCTTTCAAAGGCTTAGCTGATAATATCAGGTAAAGTGAATTTGGAATTTAGTACAACTAATTCTTGTTACTCGAACAACTATTCTTTAAGGCATACAAATCAAGATAAGAGCTAGAAATTATGTTCATAATGTACAGATTTTTTGGCTTAACAGTAACGTAACACCTGGATAAAACTGCTGTTTTTCTATTAATACCATTGCACAATTTCACTGATGGTGCCATTAGTAACATAAGAAAACATGACTCTGACTAGAGAAGAAGAAAGATGCTAATTCAAGGAGCCACATTTTCTTTGAATGTGGGGGAAAAAAAAAAAAAAAAAAAGCGTAGTGTTGTGTCTTCAGTACTAAGCAGCTGTACATGTGGCTAATATGTTTGGCAGCTCTTCACAGCCTTCATGGGAGTATCTTGATGATGCCAACTGTTCTATATTCATACTACCATCATTCAGCAGGGCAGCTCTTATTCTTTTCAGGTTCAAAAGATCTTGTACCGTGTGGTACTCTCTGAGTCATTCTACTTAGATAAGACAAACTATCACAGCATCCCTCATGCTTTGGGGTTGAGTGATCATCTGAGGGGATTTTAGTGATTTCCACAATTTTATTTAAACAGGTGTCAGACACCGCACAATTTATTTTCCACTGAGGAAATATAATATGGATTAGTTTAGTTCATAAGTTTTTACCTTCAGATGGCTCATGTTTTATATTTTAAAACAAAGCTGCATGTTTTGTTTCATAGAATCATATATATAATCATAAATATATATGTGGAATTTCAAGATTGAACATATCAAAAATGAAGAGAAAAAAAAGCAGATATTGCCCTAGACTACTGGAATTATATCTTTTGTCTCCAATATGGGATTTTTTTTGTTGTCCTAGATAAATAATATAAACTAAATATTTTAGTAACAACATATCTAGAGATCTTAAAATCTGAACTGCTGAGGAGTCTAAACTGCAACTGAAATGAGGTATGTTTTGAACATGTGTACCAGATAACACAAAGTACTCTGAATATCAAATTTGATTACCCTAAATTTCTAGATGTTTCTTAAATTATGTATTTCTTTTTCCTACAAGGACGGATGTCCTTGACCTTTCATTGCTTCATATTATGTGTTGAAAATTACACAAATATATATTTGTGAAACATTCAATTAATTGTGAAAAGCCAATACATAAATAAATAATTCACCCTTTAGAAACAAACAAACAAAAAAATTAGTCTGCAGTGAATAAATGTTTAGGTCATTCAACTGAGATACATAAGGGAGTTCTACTCATTTTATATAATGAAGAGGCTCTCTGTTCAACCTGTTCCATTCTCTGTTCCCTGGTGTTTCTGGTTTTCCTCAGCTGCAGTTTCCAGTCAGATGGTACAACTCTGTACTACGTCTGGTTGGGATGGAGTCAGTTTGCTTCACAGCATCCCATATGGTGCTGTGTTTAGATTTTTGACCAAAAATGTATTGATAATGCACAAATGTTTAATCAATTGCTGAGCAGTGCTTGCTGAATGTCAAGGACTTCTCTTTTTCTCACTCTTCTTCCCCAGGGTGTGGGCTAGGGATGGGCAAGATGTTGGGAGAGGACAAAACCCAGACAGTTGACCCAAACTGATCAAAGGAGTAATCCATGTCATATGACGTCATGCTCAGCAATAAAACTAGTGGGTGAGGGAGTAGTTCTTCCAAGGTAGTCACTGCCTGGTTACTGGCTGAACATTGGTCCTCTGGTGCAAGGTGGTAAGTCACTGCCTTTGCACCACTTGATTGTTTTTCTTTTTTTCTTTTCTTCATTTAATTGTCTTTATCATGACCCATGAGTTTCAAATTATTTCCCTTTCTGACTTTCCCCTCAGTCCCCCTGGGTTACTGCTTTGCTGTTGGACAGGGTCAACCCATCATGAAGTCAAAAGTTCCTGTCTCTACTTCCACTACTCCACTAGTCCTGAAAAATTTTGTAGGAGTCCAATCTATTCTCCAGGCCAAACCCACTACAAATTTGAATCAAATGGGTTAATTTTTCATAATTTCTTTTTATCAGTGATGTGGATGGTAATTCAGGTACAGGAGAAGCAGATTCTCATCTTTTAATTTAAGCTCTGGGTCTTAATCCAGAGCAGCTAAGAGCAGGTAAAATCCCCCTGTTCTCTCCTACCTATGAAAAGGATGTTAATTTCCTGCCTATTTTGGTGTATGCACAGTCTGACCACACTTGGAGCTGTGATAAAAGCATATTTATTGAGGAAAAAAATAATCAGAAATGTATTAGGTAAACACTATCAATTACTCAGCAACATGAACAGTGATTCTTGACTTTTCCAGAGGTCACAGATTTTGTTTCAGATCTGTATTTTTGCCACAAAGCCCCATTCTTCCTACCAAATTCCAAGACCCTTTTCCAAAATAGGCAGGTGCTAGAACATTTCAAAGAAAAGGTGTCAAGTGTATTTTAACACTAGCAAAACAATATATAGTTTGTATTTTCCAGAAAAATAAAAAGAACTTGTTATATGTCATTTCCAAATAAAACTGTGAATCAAAATGTCATCACTTAGCAGGTTAATAAGTGTCTGTAGAAAATATCTTAGGCCATGAAGTATGGAAAAAAAAAGCATTAATATGGGGTAATGTTATCAATATTGTTATTTTTAAAAAATGACTTGTTATGAAACATAACTAATATTGCAATAACTAGCATTCAAGACTCTTCTGAAGACATCAAGCTTCACTAATTCAGGCATAACAGTGACCATTTATGTCTGATGGTTTGCATCTTTCATATTAATTTTAAATTTTTCTGCATCACCTGCTCATACAAGCTTACATTTGTATATAATTTTCTATTATGTAAAAAAACCAAAATTGGTATTGAATTCAAGAATCAAGGATATCTTCCTTATCTGAAATAGGTGTTGAGTTACCAAGGATCATGCAGCTTGCTAAGGTTGAGCACAAATATTCAACTATCAATATTTTTCAGTATCCTCATACTTTTTTATTGCACAGACAGGTAAACATAAAGTATAAATTTTAAAATTTTCAACATTGATTGAAATCTGCTCCTCCTGAATAATGGATTTCAGAGCTCAATCCATGAAGACACTGCAGTGTACTAATGCATAATTTTGCTAAGTCTAATATCCAAATATATGGCTTCAGGGATTGATTTACTATTATTCCTTAAATGCTGTTGTCTTATTAGGGCCAAAGAGAGTCACAGAATATTTCTAACATAACATAACATAACATCATAACATAACACAACATATATTATACATGCAGAGAAAACATAATTTCTAGAAATATATAATAATATTAGGTTTTAGTATAGCAAGGAGAGCCACTAGTGTGGATCCCTATTCCCATAAAAATTTAATTAAAAAAAAATCTAGTGAAAGTGTGAAAATTTGGTGTTGCATCTATTTAATATTTTAACATATTACAAACATCTCCTTCTTATTGAATAGTAATTAAAGGGTAAAAATAGAATTTAATTTCTGTCAAGGGTTAGGACTGGGCCAGCCTCTAGAGAATGAAAGATGCTCTCTATTAACCCCTCTCCTTTCCCAAAGGGGAAGAGAAAAGGAATAAAGGAGAGAGATTTTGAAGAAGAAAGCTTGACCCTTGTGATCGCTCAGCTTTATACTGAATATGATGTGTATGGGATGGAATAGTTCATTAGTCAGTTTAGGGTCACCTGTCCTGTCTGCCCTTCCCCACAGGTGCAGCTTTTTACTTTCTGCACCCTCAACATGACAAATAAGATTTAGCGATGACCTCAGTCTCCATAGGAGCAAGTATAAGCAGGAGCCTTTCTACATACCAATCCTTAGTAGTAACTGTAAACATTGAGAGTTATCACTGCTAGAAGCAGACACTGTCCGTAAAAATATGCCATTAACTTCAGAAAGTGCAGTTAGATGAGACTGAGCTGGAAAGTAAAATCAGTGAACAGTATTAGTTCCATTTGTAGCTCAAACCAGGACAATATACAAGGTATGAATTCACAATTAAATTTTTGTAGTTTTCAGGGTAAAACTATAATTACATAGAGATTATTTTTTCTCTTCAGTACACTAAGTAACAATGTATACGTTTGGAATTAAATAATGGGAATAAGTTCTGAAACCAATTCTCTGAACAACAAGCAGCTGCAATTCAATATACATAAAAAGTAATGAAACCAAGCTGAATAGTTTAAACTTCAGTGTAAAAGTCATCTCTTGGGATGCAATCTTTCTGCAAAGCTCTTGAATAATTAATGCAAATGGTATTTCACTTGTGGTTTTTTGAAGTGGGTCAAGAACACATATGTTTATATCACACACAGAAATGATGTTAAATTTTAAAGCTCTAATAAATTCACAAGAGCCAGACATATTTAGGATTAAAACTTTGACTATGTCCATAGTACATTCCCCCTGTGCCTTCATAATTGCAATGTTGTTACAGCTTGAAAACAGCACTTTTATGTTACAAGTTAAAGATTAATTGGAAGCCTTATCTTTGAATTTTCTTACTTTCTTGGGTTAAAAGCAAATCATTGAAATAATGTTAATGCATTTCATCTTCATATGTTAATTTCCTTTTATTACATGAAAAAAAGAAAAAAAAAAGAGAGAGAGAAAAAGAGAGAAAGGAAGGAAGAGAGAAAAGAAGGGAGGAAGAGAGAAAGAAAGAGAGGGAGAGAGGAAGGAAGGAAGGAAGGGCGGGCAGGCTTAGAGGGAGAACATTTGAAGAAATATATCCTGTATGTGTTCATTGGTGTGTAACCTTATTTTCTCATTCAGAAGAATTTGAATTTAGAATTTGCTAAAATGCAGTGGTATTGGAATTTAGATAAGAAATGCCACTCATTACACAAGTAAATAAAACTATTTTTGAGTCACGTCTGTGAAAACTTTTGCAGAAGATTGCAAATGTCTCCATACACATTCTTTAAATTTATACACATACAAATCAAATCTAAATTAAAGCTGCAGAGTCACAGCTGTGGACCTGCTGGGCTAATTAAGCTATATTGTAAGTGAGCCTTTAAAGGTGTTCACAGACACTCTTTTTTAATGTGAGCTAGCAGAACACTTTGTGTAGTCAGGCAAAGAGCAATGAAGTCATGCTTGCAGTCCATTGAAAAGGATGCTTTCACAAAAATCTAAATGAAGTGTTTTGGATACTTTAGGCACAGATAATGACAAAAGGATTCAGTTTATGTCTCAATTAACTTATTAGAATGAGCTGATAAAAAAAACCCCAAAACCATAAGATGATTGCCATTTTGGCATGTGCAAACCAAAAGACACCCTTCTTTGATCAAAGAAAACATATCTAGCTTTCTTTAATGGGCATCTTCTATCAGATCATGATCAGTTTCTGTAACTGCCCACTGCAGAGGAAGAGAAAGCCCTCTAGATATTGCAGGTTAACACCCTTGAGCTATTTTCTGATAAAGATGCTGTTCTTTCTTAAATGTTTCAGGACATCCCAAAAGACAAGTTTTTGAAAAAGTGTTCTATAGACTGTGGTGAGACAAGAGAAAGGCATAAAATACAAGTTTTAAGAGAAAAGAGACAAAGACACTTTAAGTCTGGGAGAGGCTTAGACATTGCAGAGCCCAGTGCCTAGGCTTTGAGATGATCAATATCTAAAGTTCTTGATAATTAATCAGCAGATGAGACCATATATAATAAGTATTATAATATATATAAGAACTATAATATATATAGTATAAGTACTATAATATATAATAAGTACCGAGGATATATGTTTTGTTACAGGAATAGGTACCAGAGTCATCAAGGCCACTTCAATACTTTTGCAGGCAGCCATGATATAGGTATTTTAATCCTTGTGCAATATTTAAAATGCATTTTAAAAGTAATCAGATTGTATTAACACTGAAATAAGAAGTTATTAAATAAGTACTCCCACTGTAGATCATCTTCAGAGATCATCACTTTATTTGTGTTCTGAAATAGACATTTTCTCCATAAATCCTGTGAAGCCAGTGAGATTTATGAATGTTCAACAGCCTTAAAATTGGACTACTTAGGTTATAACATGCATATAAACACCTTTTTTTTCCACCTGTACATATATGAATTGTCCTAAAAATAATGTTTACTGATGGTTTTTAACGTTTTTTATTTTATCCTTTCAAAAATTAAATTTGAAATATGAAATATCAACTTCAGAAGATGTTGGATCAAATTCCAATGTAATTTTTGGTTTGCATTTAATATTATCTTGAAACTTTGAAGTTTCCTTCAATGTGAACTTCCAACTGATTCATATCAAGCATATAAATATTAAAAAACTCAAAACATACAGTCTCCAAATGATCAGCTTACTGGGCACTAGATGGCAGACAAGGCAACCGGGAAGATCCTTGAGCAAACTATCTCTACCTGTGTGTTCTGATGTGGTTGTGTGGATCCTTCTAGTTTAATACCTCTTGACAGATAGGCAGCAAGATCAAGGCATTAGTTCTGCAAATATGCTACTTGCAATACAGGCTTCTTCCACACATTATTGAGTGACTGTATCTTTTAGTGTTCATGCTTGTTTTTTGAAGAATGAATAACACTTTGAGAAGCCATTGTCAATGAAGCCATGAAAAAATATACATTTATTTAAAAATGGTATTATGTTAGCAGTGTAATTATAAATATATATGTATATACAAGTGAAAGTGTATGTATTTCATAATATATGAGAAACAAATCTGAGTTAAAAAGTCTTGATATGTAAATATATCTATATATCTAGATATATGTATCATATCTTTCTATCTATCTAGATACCTATATCTCATGACTTAAAGAATTGGATTGTATTCTTGGCTTTATTACAGATTTGCCCCATGACTTGCAGAAGGTCAGTAATGTTCTCTGCCTCAGCTTTATAATCTGTGAAATAGAATATTACTTTCTTCCTCTGTTCCAGATCTGTAGACAAGCAAATGTATTAAAAATAATGAAATATATATGCTCAGAAATGGATATATGAAGTTATATATAGAAAGAAAAATTTTAACTTGTCATTCTTCCATATTTTTATTGAGTATATAGTATTTTTTCTCTATGGTGGAGAAAATGTTTGCCTGCTGCTCCATTTTTTACTCTTTGTCAAATTCTGAATCCATTGTTGAGCATTGTGAAAGACCCATTATTCCATGAAAATATACAGAAACTATGTAATCAGGTCTTACTGTACTGAGGAAGAACTTTGCTATGAGCTTAAGAGAAATAATGTATTTACTTAATATGAGTAAAAATCTAGCAGAAATATTATTTTAGTGGACATATTATCAATATTGATCAATTTATAAAGGAAAATTTAGAAGAAATACTAACTTGGTCCTTTGTCCTGGGTTCAGTTTGAGTTAATTATCACAAACAGCTCCTGGCTCAAACAGCTGGGAGAGGCTGCAGCTGGGAGGGGTCACAACCAGGATAAACAACGGAACCAGCTGATGGGATGTTTGATACCATACTAAGTCATGTCCTTACATAAGGGGAGAGTGGCATGGGGCAAGTATGACTGTTTTCAACTTGCTTCATTGTGTAGTTTCAGAGTGGCTGGAGCAGGGAAAGTTTGTGTCTTGGGCACAGGTAGAGACTTTCTGGCTTCTATTATTTGCTTTGTATATTATTTCATTAGTACTATGTCCTGGTTTGAGTGAAAACAGAACTAATTCTGTTCAGTAATTTTACTTTTCAGCTCAGTTCTTCTAACTAACTGCACTTTCTGAAGTTAGCAGCCTGTTTTCACAGACAGTGTCTGCTTCTATCAGTGATAACACCTCATGTTTAGAGTTACTACCAAGGATTGGTATGCAGACCAAGGCCACTGCTGGGTCCTGTGTACCACATTGGGGGGTGCAGAAAGGAAAGGCTGCACCTTCAGGGAGGAGCGGACAGGACGGGTGACCCTAAACTGACCAATGAGGTATTCCATCCCATATATGCCATATTTGGTCTAGAGCTGAGGGACCCGAAGGGTCTCTGGGCTCTTCTCTCCCCTCTTGGACTGCTTTGCCAGCTTTTGCTTGGCTTGGCTCGGGTCTTCTTTCGGTTCCTTCCTCAGAGCATCCAAGGAGGACTCTGTCCGTTCTACCTTCGATCCAGTCTGTGTGTTCCTGAACCCGGTACCAGAATCCAGCTCCTGAACACAGCTCCCGTCTGCTGTGGGGCCCAGTCTGGGATTCCCCCCGGTGCCTGCACAACATCAGTGGTGACGGTGATGTAATTACCATCAGGGGGGTTGGGTTTGATATTGATTTTGTATATATTTGTATATATTCCATTTTTATAATTATTAATTTCATTTTCATTAAAGCTGTTCTAGTTTCCTTTTCTAATCGCTAAGTCTCTCTCCCTTATTCCCTTTCTCTTCCTCTCTGGGGAGGGACGGGGGTTAACAGAGAGCATCTGTTATAGGTTTAAGGGGCTGCCCTGATCCTAAACCGTGACATACTATCATTTGTACTGTTGTTTTTTTCTCTTTCTGTCTTGTTTTGTTAAACTGTCTTTATCTCAACCCCCAGGGTCTCACTTTTTCTTTTCTTCATCCTGACTGTCATTCCCATCCCACAGGAGAGAGTGGGGGGGAAGTGGTGGGCGAGTGACTGTGTAGCATTTAGCTGATAGCACAGGTTAAACCATGACATACTTCCAGTATATTTTGGGCTTTTTTTTCACATCAGGAATGCAAAGTCACAGACTGAGAGCACTAAGTCTATAATGTAATTTCCAGTTCTTTAGAAACTGTTAGGTGATAAAATGTAATGAGAAAATAAACAAATTAAACTCTCTGACAGGCCTTATACTTCAAGAGATTTTTTTTTTTTGTTTGTTTGTTTGGTTTTTTTACTGAAGGGTGAAACTTTAATTTTCTTACCATCTTAGTTGTGAAGATAACTTCGATGTAAGCATACACAATATCACATCCTTCTTAGCTGTCAGCAAAACCATCTGAAATAGCAGCAATGATAATTGAATGAATATCAAATTTATCAATCCAAGTGATCTAGGACATCTGCAAAAAGATACATAAACAAATAGAGAACAATTTGAGTGGGCTTTTTATCAGACAGTTAAAACTGAAGATAGTTGGAAGTTATTTAAAATTTTCACTGCTAATTAACTGTTAAATATCAGGAATATTGTGAATGACAGTCCATAGATCAAAAGCTTCTAAAGGCTAGGTGAAATATAAACCAAAGAGGAATAGGAGGTTTTCTCATTGTTTAGTGTTATCCATTTCTGGACTGATCTCATTACCAGAGACATCAATCAGGCAAAGGTATTTATCCAGTGAAGCTTAATGTATCCTGACATTCATTCATTTGGAAATATGTTGCATAAGGAAAAGAGTAGAAGCTCAGAATATACAGTCTTAAGTACTGGGCTCCTGCTGTGAAGCTTGCAGGATTCAGTGCCTCTCCATGTATATTTGTAAAACTCAATCCAGCCACAGATGCAGCTCACTTTAACAGTATTGAATTAGTTACCTCCACACCCAGGACAATTTTTCTCAATTTCCTCCTTTATGCTGTCCATGCCAACAATGTCATTGTCTGCCATAGGCTTGCTTTACAAACAGAGTGTGCCCTTATGTTGCATTCATTTTGGCTTCCAAGTGGAAGTGGTACTAATGGGTTTCTTAGGCACTTAGTATAAAACCAATTTGTCTTGTTGGCAGTTTCAGATACTCAGGAATTCTATGTACTTGTTTTCACTTTTCATATCATCTTTTTTTTTGGCACTTAAATAACACAGGAGGGACTTCTTGACTGGAGATAGCACTTACTGTATTACATGAGCTGTGCATTCTTTTTGGCTGTAGGGCTACACAGAATGACAAGTGTTTGGCTGTAACAGGCAAAACAAAAAAGACTAAATTAAATCAGCAGAAAAATTCAGGTCAATATAATTTTGAGCTGCAAAAATTTTCATGTTTTTTACCACTCTGATGATGTCTGTAGAACCCAGGTTTTGATTAGGTTGTTTCTTTTCTGTGTGTGTGTATTGTGGGTTTTTTGCGTTTTTTTTGTAGTTCACTTTTATATAATTACTTAGAATTTTAGCATTAGAAGACCAAATTTCTTGTTATTAGAAATAAATACATGCTTATTTTCTCTTATGAATATATGGCATTTTCTAGTTCTGTATTTTTACCTATAATTACTTTGTTTAAAAAAAAAAAAAAAGAAGCATTTTCTTTCAGATGTCATGTTTCCAGTGAATACAAACCTAAAAAGAGGCAATAACGCTGATTATTACAATCAAAAATTTTCAAGGCACATCATCCTAATTTAATAGCATATCTTTTGAAATGATCCTTTTTTAATTTTTTTAAAATTTATTTTCTGTAAAAGACAATTATTTATTATGTTTGTTTCAGCAAGGGAATTAAGTACCTGCCTTATACTGAATATATGAATGAGTACTCTGAGATCCCTTGATTTGAGAGCACTTCTCAGTATTAAGTGATCATGAGGAAAGATAGAGAAAAAGGTCACAAAATGGTATGCAAGCCATAGTAAAGGTTTCAGCTTTTTCATGTACTATGACCTTCTTGAGAAGCTGAATGTCCAATAGAGCAGAAAACAGAATTTTCAAAGTGAATGGCAATGATGCAACATATAACCTTCCCCCTAAAAGGGCAAGAAAATATTAGAGCTGGAAAATGTGTAAAATCAAGGGGTGGGAGAAGAAAGGCAACAACAGCCCAAGGGAATATGATGGCAGAATGCTGTATATAAAGTTCAAATAGAGAACAAAACAGTACATATTAATAAAGGATAAAATAAATTAATAATTTGAATCAGACACTTAGGAAGAGATATTAAATTCCTTCACTTCCCTTTGTAAGTAAAACAATGTGTGTTAGAGGTACAAAATAACCCGTATAGCAATAATAATGATAAATAAATAAATAAAGGCCGTCATTATCTAAATAGGATATTCCAGTAACTAAGAAGGAAGCAGTACTGGAAAGTAACTACAGATACGTTGCAATGCAGAGATGAGTCTGAATATCTGTGTCTGGACTAGTACATATGTGTAGCCTCTCTTTATGCTAAGATTTTGCTCCTTGGTAAACCCAGTTACTTTCTAGGAAAGGAATAGAAGGTGAAACAGTCACTGACAAGTGTATTGTGGGGACACCTTATAAGTTACTTATGTCCTCCTAGGGGGTAATTTCATAACACATCGGTTGGCAAATACTTTCAGTTGGTATATACTTGAAATGCTAATTCATGTATGAATTACTGCTGCAGAAGTGCAGTGAATTTCACACAGGTGAAACTTCTTTCATTACTATACTATTTTAGAATTTGAATTAAGCTAGTAAATTAGTATACTGATTCAGTTTCCCAGAAACTCTTTGTTATGCCTTAAGAAGGCTCTCATTTTCATTCTGTTCATTCATTCCCTCAGTCCCTTAAAGGAATATAGAATGAATTGTCCATTCAGTGAAGCTGTGTGAACTCAGCTACTCTGAATCTCTAAAAAAGAGTAACTTCAGAACTTCACTTTCATAGGATATGCAGCCTTCATGCTCAGGATATATAACATAGACCAAAAAACTTTCAGCCTCTGCCAATCGAGTTTCAAGGAAGTGAAAGAAACACCAAATTTGGAAACCCTGGAAACATTCTATTCTATAGTACATCTTATTACTGAATGATAACCAAACTTCTCAAAGTTATTTCTGCTTTTCAGTATCATTTTCTTTGAAATTATAGTTAAATGGTGTTTTGTGGAATGTAGTTACTTAGATCTGTCAGCAGATTTTTGTTTTCAGTACATATAGCATGAATTTGACAACATAAATGAGAAAACAACATCAGCTGCAAATTTGGGGTCTTCAAAAGTGGAGCTTTATAATTTGAGCTTTTTTAAAAATAAACTGTGAATGATATGCCAATAAAAATAATTAATACTTGACAGTGGAGCTTGCAAGTACCATTTTCTTTGTAGATGTACTAGTCCTTCCTTCAGAGATTCAGTCAGGGAACTGTAAAATTCAATCCTCAGTTGATTTAGGTAGAAAATATGAGTGTATGAACTTCAGAAAGAAAAAGTAGAAGGAAATATAATTCAACACTTTACTAGAGAATATATTAGAGTTATACCTAGTTTATTATTTGCTGGTACTATGCCTTGGTGACTACCAGCTCCTCCAAAAAACATCCAGAATAAATAAAAGGCACAGTCATTTCTGTTTAAATGTTTTGGTTGGTTGTGTTTTGGTTTTTGGCTTTGATTGTTTTTTATTTACATGGGAACTACAATTTCAAAATTATTTTACAGTTACACACTTATTAACAAGTATAATCTCTCTACTTAAAATATTTGTTTAGTTGGTTCTATAAATGTTATGCTCTTTCTAAATTTTTCTAGCCACATTAGACATAAAACATCTTTTAAAATATAAATTTTATTCATGTTACTCAAATGGCAGCTCTGCTTCTGTTCATCTCCCATGTACTTATGAATATATGAAATATTAAATGCCTAGATATATTTTCACTTGATGTTTTAAATCTGTAAAGTGGAGATTTAAAGAAAGTAGTTGTCTTGGACAGGATCACAGACAAAATTCTGACAGGTTAAGGAACAGAGTGCTCAGAATATACTTAGGTAAATCAAGATGTTATTCATGTGTGTTTGAATGGCATGTGTGCTTTACTGTATTTGTCAATTATTATTGTTGCTATTTTACCCGCAGAACCCTTGTGTAAATAGTAAAGGATCATATGCATTCTTTTTTTCCAGATGCCTACAATGTTTAGATATGTCCTCTAAAAGGCTCTGACTCCACATTAAAGTAAAGAAGTCAGCTGTTTCGAGCTGAGTGTCGAGCTCAAACATTAGGATGTTCTTATCTATTAATTAATTCATTATTTACTTGTAGATTTTTCTTGAATAATTTTTTTGTTTGTTTTGTCTTTGTTAGAAGACATCTAATTCTTCTTTTCTTTAGCTTCATCCTTCTCTGAAATATCTCCATCTGTCTCTTCATATTAGTCTGGAGAAAGAGAAGACATTAGCTATCCAATTCTGTAATGGTCAAACAAACATAGAATCAATCATAGAATCATAGAATGGTTTGGGTTGGAAGGGAACTTTAAAGGTCATCTAGTCCAGCTCTCCTGCAGTGAGCAAGCAGGGACATCTTTTTTAGTTTCCTAGTTTTAATCCTAAGTATTTCATTATTCCATTCTAATCCATTCAGTTCAGTCTAATGATAAAGCCACACTGTGAAAATATGTAAAAGAAATTTAACATCACATAGCTTTTAGTGGTTTTGTTGAATAAACTGTGAATTTTAAATCAGTTGTGGTTGTTTCCCAAAATGTTTTAGTGGAGCTTATTGGAGCAAAATATTGAAAGAAAATTACAAGGTACATAATACCAGTCATGAATGTTAGCATATTCTGAGCTCTGCCTCTGCTCACCCTATTAAAAAACATTTATGTACACACACACACACACACACTATAGCCTGAAATATCTAAAAGCAATGGAACAACACAAGTAGTGTCCAGTTTGGCTCTGAATTTTCTTAAAATGGATTTAAATTAGCTTGAAGATAGAAATTTATGTGATTTAATATTTATAAAGGTAAACTTATAAACTCACACAGTATTATGTATTTACTTCTCTAAGTGGTTGCTCTCATAATTAGTTAATTGCATTACTAGGGATTGCAATGTGTTCATTAAAGATATTTTCTGTGTATCCAGGGATTTACAAACTGAACCTGGACTTCATACAGACATAGTTTACCCATTATAAAATAATTATATATAATTTATATGCACTTATTCTTTTCATAGAAAACCTTTTGATATCAAGTAGCTAAAACTCATTAGTTACCAAGACTTCTGTGTAGAATATTTTTTTCTGTGCCTGCTAAGTTAGCAGTAGTGCAACAATATTGTTTACATTTCTAGTTGCATTTTAAAATTATTATAAATAATGTCATATGAAAGTTTGATAGCAATCTGAGTGCCAGAAGCACAGAAAAAGATATTTCTTCTATCAAAAAGATACAGAGAAAATCTTGTAACTCATATTCTTTCTGGGTCTTGCACAATGGGACAAAAAAGTTTGAAAATGAAAATACTTCCTAAATTTTTTTAATTGTTAATCCCACAGAATTATTTTTATATTATCTTTAAAAGCACTGATTATCATTTAGTATAGATGGCAGTTTGAGATGCTACAAAATGTCAGGTTATTTTAATAGTATGATGACCTCCATTTAAAGGTCTATACCTCAACAACTTGTGAATGATTATGATAATTCATTGACAAAAAGTAGGTCACCACAGTAGGTACAAGAAGTATATACATGAGTATGAAAAAAAAGATGTTATGGTTTACTCAGAAACTAGGAGGATTTAAATTTTTTTAAGGTTATTTTTTTTTTATAAGTAAGGTTCTTATGCTGCATGTTCTGACACAGTGCTAAAAATGATACTTTTTACTGAAGATAGGGGAGTCAGGTGGTTTAGTAAGTATACAGATTCAGATTCTAATCCTGTGTGGAGTCAGCTATACGTATCTTCCAAATCCACACTGATAAGCTCCAACAAGGTTTTTTCAGGGATCAAAGCAGCTTTCAGGATTACATATATTGCAACTCTTTGAGAAAGAATATTGTAACTATCAACAAGGTATGAAAAGATGGACAAAGAACTTTTTGAAAGTTGTATTAGAATACTGCTTAACATTCAGAGAAATATTTACAAATAAAGATCTGCCTAGGGGAAATCAAACAAAAATTAAAGTAAGGAACAACTGCATAAAGAATCTCATTTATCCTAAGAATATAATGCCTTGAATAAATAAACATGAAATGAAGGTACAAACATCACCTGTACCCTTGTTTCCCAACAAAAGTACAAAGATTTTATTTTTCTCAGTTATACTGACAGAGGAAGTTGATAGGAAAATAAATCATAGAGGTCATGTATATTTTTGCTTTGTCTCACTTTGCCTTAAAATATGCCAGCTGTCACAATTTACTCTATGCAGAAATAAATAGCTGTTGCTGACATCATTCCACTCTCTCCATTCCATTCAACAGTAAAATTTCATTCTTATTTGGACCCCTTCTGGGAAGCATCTTTGTTTGATCAGAGAGGTACATAATGGCAGCTGAACACTACAGAATGCACATTTTTTTTTCTTTAGAATTCTGAAATATATTAATGGAATAATATAATTCCAGTAATGAAAATAATACTGAGCAGTATAGCATCAGATCTGCAACTCTAAAGCAAAATCTGGTAACCATGGAGTTTAGATTGAGTATTAGCAATGCCCTGCATGACAGAAATACTGCAATGCTCATTTTGTCAGTTTCTAAAACAGAAGGAAATCCACTTAATCTTTTAGAATTTTGTAATGCTCCTAAATATCTATTTTTGAGGCATAAGCTTGCTAACAAAATTATGCTATAAACTTTACAAAACTGTAGGTAATATCTCCTCGACAAAAGATAGGATGTTCCATAATTGTACTTTGTTTCTAGGAGAAAAATACACCAATGCCAAATTATGATGGATCTGATCTTGCACACTGATTAAGATCTGAAGATATCTTTCTAAAATCATGTTAACAGTAGATCAAAAACAGAAGCAG
This sequence comes from Todiramphus chloris collaris, assembly GCA_025345505.1. Classification (NCBI taxonomy): domain Eukaryota; kingdom Metazoa; phylum Chordata; class Aves; order Coraciiformes; family Alcedinidae; genus Todiramphus; species Todiramphus chloris. Next base: position 22,388,078 of record JANVCC010000035.1, read on the forward strand.
GATACTTCCTGGATGTAATTTTAGGTAGCTAGAACTTGAGGCAAAGTCTACACCTTGAATGGAGTGTGTTTTTGCCATCTTGTGATGAAAATTTTCAGTTACGAAGAAAGAAACCTGTGTTCTTGTCCTTGTTGTTCCCTCCTGTGTTGTCGTCTTCTTCATTAAGCACTTCATATACAATGTTCTGCGTTTCCTCCACATTAAGTATTGTGTTTACTGGTGAGGTGTTGACAGTGGGGAGAGGGGCTGCAGGTTCTCACAGGCATCTGTGAGAACACAGTCAGTTCCAGCTGGCTCCAATGGACCTATCTGAGGAAACAGCTGAACTTGTCAGACAAACTAATGGGACCTCTGTGAAAATGTGTTTAAGAAAAGGCAGAAAATGCTCAACAGGGAAAAGAGGAGGGAAGAAAAAGAGTGATAAACAGCAGTGGAAACACCAAGGTCAGGAGAGAAGAAAGTAGTGCTCTGTGGCAGAGTTGATATTCCCCTGCAGCCTGTGGAGGGGTTGTGCTGGCACAGATGGATATTTCTAAAGGACTTCAGGCCATAGTGGACCCATACACATACTTCTGAAGCAAAGGAGAAGTATGGGGAGGAAGGAGCAGCAGAGAGAAGTGCTGACCATAACCTCTGCCCTATTTCCCCATGTCACTTGGCCTGGGAGTGAAGGTGAGAAGCTGAGCCTGGAAGATGGATGTGGAAAGGTGGTGGTTTAATGTCTGTTTTATTGTTGTTTGTATCAAAATGTATTTATATTAAAATATTATGAATAAAATAATTGTAAATGAAAATTAGTCTATTTTTTAATATTTACTCATTCACAGGTGAAAAGTACTAATGTTTGGGGCAATTTTACTTGATTTAGACTGCAGGGGAAAATAATTTTATCCAGGCTGAATGAAGACAAGTTCATCAATATTAATCTCATGTTAATAAATCTTTTATTCAGCTAAGTGAAGTTAGTACAGGCCTTCTTAACCTTAAAACACCTAAACTGTAGTTGACTACTACCTTTCATCTGCATGTGTTAAATAAGACAAAGTAAAAGGAATAATAAATGTAATTTTTTTTTTTTTTTTTCACTACTGAGTCCTTCAGTCCTTCAGGTTAGATGAGGCAACTACATGTTAAATGACAAGAGACAAAGAGAATATTCATTTCGTTTACCATTGTACACTGTCATATACTGAAAGGCATGAAATCCACCTTAAAAACTGTTAATAAATTTTATACTTCAGTGTAAAAAGTTAGACTCAAAAACCTGGTTTTCTTGGGCATTCACAATACTAGAAATCTCAATGTTTTCACCTATAAGGAAGACATGTCAGTAGTAAGCTCTGATCTCCCTCTGCTTTTCAAAGCTCTTAAGACTCAGATGTTTCTGTTAATCTTATACAACCAAGCTTATTCCTGATAACTTTTCCATTGTTTGGCTTAGAAAAAGGTGTGAAAAAATACTAGTGGACAAGAGAAGCTTCTCATCTCTTAACATTGTAATCTATATGTGATGCTTTAGAGAAAGGTGAACCTCTGTCATCCTTCACAGTGCTAAATGAATTTCTGTACTGGCTAGCAGAAGCTTTGAAGAAATCAGTTAACTGAAAATTACACTAAAATTCTTTTTATCAACAGATCAGACACGCAAAGCATTATTTTGCAAACTTTAATTTCTAGGATTGCCTTTCTTTTGCTGCTTCATAATCCATATGACTCTCTAAGTGGAATGATTCAGGCTTCCTCTTGGAAAAATCTAGAAGCCTTGTCTTTACGATCCTCGTCTTCATTATTTTTGTCTCAAACTTTAAAAGTTTTTTAGGGTATTATTCAGCAGTTTGGAAATTTTCTTTCATATTCTGTGTGGATTTTGACTGTCAGACTATATTGAATGTAAATTTGATACTGGATGACAATCATCCTTTAGAATATCTCCTGGCTTCCTGGTTTTGCCAAAACACAATTATAAAAGTGTATTTTGTCCTTCTTTATTTTATTTTATTTTATTTTATTTTATTTTTTATTATTATGAGCACCCCCCTCCCCCCTGAATTTCTTAATCTTCTTTTCTTAAGTTTGCCTCGGCAACCTTCCTCTGCACTTCACCAGTTTGGCTTTTTGTAGTTATTTGTCACAGAACTACAGATGAAGTCTTACTAGTGACTTCTGTGATAACATTACTGGTTTTCTGTCTTTACTAGAAATAATTCTCCATTGCATTTCCATATCATGGGTTTTTTTTTCCTAACTTCCAAGTCATGTGAGTATCTCATAGAAAGCAATGCTTCCAGATCTTTGTCTTTCTATTATTTCCAAATTATGGCATATGATCAACAAATTTCTTAAATTACTCACTACATTTATGATCTCATATCCTTCACTATCCTATTTATGATGCCTACAATTATCCAGATTCATAAATTTTTCTCAGAAGGGCTCAATTCATAATCAATGCACACTCATGTTTTCAAACGTCTCAGAAAACACCAGTTCATTGCAGTCTTTAAAATTCTATAACAATGAGGACACTTCTTTCTGAATCCTTTATATTTTACTTTTTCCTTCATATTTAATCCATTCTCAGTTATAGTCTTTATACATTTACACATTTCTTTCACGTTTGAACTACTGTTTCTTACTTGGACTTAAAATCCCTATTGTTTCATTAAAAAGTTAAGAGCAGAAAAGTATCTTTGTAATGAAAAGAATCCCCAAATCTTATCAGACAATAGATCTACTATCTGCCACTGTCTTTCACTTTTAAATTACTTACCCCTAGTTCAAATTAATCCTATTCTTTGCTTAGATAACTTCTTGATTTTTAAAACATTTTCTTTCTTGATCTTTAAAATACTGTCATAATTCACACGTGCAATTCTGAAGTAGTCTTAATTTACTTTGAACTATATTTGAAAAATAATCAGTAGAATTATGCAAAGCTACCAACACTGGAAAAAAACCAACAACTTACGATGCAAAAGTTGTTGATAACATCACATTTTCCATCTGTCAGGTATCAATCTAAGTGTTATAATGGATGCAGCTTTCCTAAACAAATTACGTATAGCACTTAGCCCTTAAGGTAGGGCCTAAGTCTTTAAGGTGAGTTACAGATGCAAGGAATTAAAGGCCTTTTCACAAGGCACACTGAATTTCTTACGCAAATTATTTAATTTTGGGACACTGAGGCCTACAACTTTGAAGGTAGTTCTTTAGGACTAGACTTCAGTAGAGAATAATACTGTTGAGGAACTTGTTTTACCTACAGTAAAAGTGACTTTAATAATGTCTGCAAAATAGATCCGGTGTTAAGTGTTGAAGAAAAGTGATACTTAAAAAAAAAAGTGAATAAATGAGCAAAAATGAGGTATTAGTTCTGACATTTGTGAGCATCTTGAGAATACCTTTAATAGCTGAGTGCTAATTATATTAATAGCCTTGATGCTGATACAATTTTTTTTTTTTTTTTTCCCTAGGAAGACAATCTTTTAAAAAGGAAGATATTTAAATGTCTAGTACAAAATTTTTTATCTAACTCTTTGTAGTCATTTATAAATCTAAACATATTCTACTTTCTATAAGTATTCGATTGAAACCAAGCTTCTTCACTGTTTTATCTGACTGTATCCTTATTAACATCCACTCTCTCGATACTGCTTTCATGAACACTGTCTATATTTTCCGAAGGACTCTTTGTCATTTTCTTTGTAGAGTATTCTTCAGCATATGGCAAATGTTTGTTCCGTTCACACTTGGTAAAAACTTACTCTGAATGGATTTTTTAACAAGTCTGTTTTTCGTTACCTCACAACATAATATTGAATTTATTTTCAAAACAGAATGGAGAGATAAAGAGATAGATTTATCATATAGTGTATGGTATAGTGTATTGCAGTGTCCCAGTCATAAAATGAGGATAATTCTAAGACTGGTTTGAGTACCTAGAAACCTATTTTTAGAATTCTTAGCCCTTTGTTTTGAAGTACTGTTCCCAGCATCTTCAACTGCAGCTGCAGGCATCCTGGGGTTCAGCAGTTTAGTCCTTCAATGTAATAAATGTACCTCCAGAAAAGGAGGAACTCATAACATGTTGCATAAAAAAAGTTTTGGTGTAAATGGTGTGATTTAACTGCTGTACCTGGTATTTCAAAGTTCTTGCACATTCCACACCAAAAGACATCAGAGACTCTCAGTCTTTAAAGCTAGATTATTCAGAATATTAAAATATATACATTGAAACAAGGTAATCTTTTCAATATTAAAAAACAAACAAACAAGAAACATAACACCCCCCCCCCCCCCCCCCATCCCCCCCAAAACAACAAACAAACTACAAGGAAACCTCCACAATAAGCTCCAGATGTAGTCTATTTCACACATCAGAATCTGAGAAGGTTTGGAACAATTCTCCTTTACTCCCAGAGTATCTTTTTTTCTAGATTTGTTTAAAATCAGCTAACTCCAGATTTTCTGGGTGAACGAACTCCATGGCTGCCCTTCAGGCCTTTAAAAAGCCTTTTCCCTTTCAGGCTTGGCTTTTGTTTTTACCCAACAACAGGCCCTTTACCTCTCATGAGGTCTCAGTCTCCCTCATCTTGTAGGCTTCCCATCAATGCCTGCCTGTCTGCCTTACCTGGTACTTTTCAAACTGACCAGAGGCTCACCCTAAGAGTATAGTCTTCCATTCCCCATAAGATTTCCTTTTAACTAGGAAGGCAGCAGCCTGGAGGAGTTGTTCAACCATCCCGTACAAACAAAACATGCATTGGGGTACACATGCAATGAACTATCACATAGTTTGATTCATCAGACAGATGTAGGAATTGGTCTTCCTAGTGTTAGAATGAGTGTTCCACCACCATAAAAATCTCTTTGGCTTGCAATGATAGTTTGACAAGTAGAGAGCCTGTCTCATTATAATTTGGTCATTATAACCAAATTGACTTTCTGTTTGTTTCCACTTCACTCCTCCAGCTCATCTTGTTTCACTTGTCCTCTTTATTTTTTCATCTAGGCTCTCTGTACTGTCAGTTAGGGTTCACCCAAATACATTGGCTGCTCACCAGTCATCTCCATTTCTTTTGTTCTGCTTATTCTCAGATCTTTCATTGTAATTTCTGATTACCATCAGAAGTTCAATGTTTTAGCTTTCTGTCTACCCATTGACCTCTTTCAGTCTTCTAGTCCTGTGCTCTTTATCATGAAAAAGTGATCTCTGTGCCCAAAATTTTTTGTCCATCATGTTCCTAGCTCCAGTTCCTACATCCTTCTTTCTTACTTATTGCAGGTCTATTTCTGTCTCTGCATTGAAAAAATTCTACTTTTCTATTAGAGTAGCTTAAAGTGAACTTCCTGAATCTGGCAGTGGTATGACTGTCAGGACTTCCAGGCAATAGGAGCTAGCTGAGGAAAGATTCAGTCAATTCCACATAGCTTTTATTGTTAGCAGTTCTGTAATGATGAGCATGTGAAAGCTTTTCAGAGTCTTATACCTTGAGAAAATTTGCAGTTTTTAATGAGATAACCACAGATACATTCTTGACAGACTTTGTAAAACTCTCTTTTCCAAAATGTGTGGCATTATAGATTTTTGATACAAGGAAACTGTATTTTATTCTGCTTTGTATTTTTTAGACACCTTCTTGGGAATAGCAGATCTGTTTGAACAGTTATGGCACAAAAAAAGGTGCAAACAAATCCCTCATGAGTTCTTCATTCAGCATGGAAAATTTGAGATTAGACTGTTGAACCTAAGCAAAGATATAATCAAATGAAAATATGAATCACTGGCCAACCTTAACAATAGGTGATTCCAGCAATTCTGCTTAAAAATTTTACGATGTTCTTATTGTCATGGAAGCAACTATTCCAGCACAAATTTTCTTAAGACTTCATTCTTTGATAATAAGAATACTATATTGAATTTAAATATACTTGTGTATGAATCTGTTTCTCAGAGTGAGAATCTGTGCTTTATTTCTCACATTACCAGTGTAAAATGTCGTAACTAGATGTATGTTCTAGAGATAGACATACCATGGAGTAAGATGTGCAGTATGGAGGAGTTGTGAAATCTCAACATAGAGTGGCTGTGAAATTTCTAATATGTACATATACGTACATTACATTTTGGTAGCACAGTGTGGTTTTACAAAATTAAGAAGAAACAAAACTACGCAGGTATAGTTGCATTTACTCCTACACTACTTTACCAGGAGGGTATATTGATTTCTATTAGGTTTTGTGTAGAGACTGGTGCAGGCTACAGTTATCTCATTTCCCTTACTTGTGTATTTGTGCAAAGGCACATTGCCTTCTGGCACTTGGGGGAAAAAGGCCATCTGTGTGCCTTTGAGGACCTAGGTGTTCCTGACACTCATCCAGAACTGTGTGAAAAGAGGGATAGTTTGCCTGATAAGTAAATAAAGAATGTAGAAAAACTCGTGAAGGGTGAGTGAAACTGAGTTTAAATACATAGAATAATACTTAAGATTTTTATTTATTACTGCTTTTTTTAAAATTGATTTCTAAACCCACCTCTTTTTACCTTTAAATATAAATTCATTTTCACATAACTCTATGCAAGCATAAAAACAGTTAATACATCAGTGATGAAATTCAGTTTTGTATTTGGATGTGATGTTTAACATTCCTTATACTATACTATACTGCTGACCATAGAATTTACCTTTACTTGTTAGCAAAGGAGAAATAAAACAAATACACATTGAATCTCTTGGTTCAAAAATTTTTCATTTGGTTGCTAGAAATGGTACACATTTCTAGAACAGATTTGTTTTCACATAAGGTACTTGTTGCAACTTTTAGCATTACACTTCTTCAGGAGAAAAAAGGGGAAAAAAAAATCCCAAATAAACCTCCTGCATCATATGTTCAGTAATGTCTTCTTTAAATATCTACTCCTAATTTACTGGTATTTAAATTTGTTACTTTGAGTTGCTCTGGCTATGAGACTTATCTTGTTCTTTTTGTAGTAAAATTTGAGGTTAAAATTTTAAAACTCTATAATTTCTATTTTAAGTACCTTCAAGAAGTGATTTCTGAACCCTTGTTCATTTTTCCTTGTCATGCTGCTAACACCTTATTCCAAACAAAATGTCCACTGCATTTCGTAGGTTTCTATCTTTACTAAGTATACAAAAAAAAAAAAAAGTCACAGTAGAGGAACTCCTACCTGTAGTACTCAGGGATATTTCCATAGTATTTTTACAAAAAGACAGGAACAGTCTACACTTAGATATTTAATAAAATGTAGTCACCAATTTCATTACCATTTAAACCTCTCTAAAAAAATCTTGGGAGCTCCTTGGAACCCCACTCTGCACTAAAATCTGACTGATCTAAAGATACCATAAAGGAGTTCCTCAAAGATCCATGCAGTTAAATCCTTGGATTTATTAACGTGATACTTGTCCATAAAGTTTGCCCTGCCAGGGCACCACCAGATGGTGGGCAAGAATTTGGGAGGGGACAGAAATGGGACAGCTGACCCCCATGGACCATAGGGATATTCCATACCATATGGTGTCATGCTCAGCAATAGTATGGGGCTATGTTTTGGATTTGTGCTGGAAACAGTGTTGATACCACAGGGATGTTTTAGCTATTGCTGAGCAGTGCTTACACAAGCAAGGCCTTCCCTGCTCATATCATACTACCAGCAAGCAGGCTGGGGGTGCACAAGAGGTTAGTAGATTACAGAGCTGGAAGGGCTGATCAAAGGGATATTCTATACCATATGACTTTGTGCTGGAGGAAGAAGAATGAAGGGGGGGACATTCAGAGTTACAGCATTGTCTTCCCATGTATCCATTATGCATGACAGAGTCTAACAGGCTGAACACCTGCCTGTTGACAGGAAGTAGTAAATAAATTCCTTATTTTGCTTTGCTCGTGCATATGGCTTTTGCCTTGCCTATTAAACTCTCTCTATCTCAACCCACGAGGTTTCTCACTTCTTTTCTCTCAGTTTTCACCCCTATCCCACCAGGGAGGACTGAACAAGTGTCTGTGTGAGGTTTAATTGCTGATTGGGGTTAAACCGTGACAAAATATTGTAAGATCATAACACATTACATATATGTAAATATAAAGTATTTACTTTCAACATGTCACATAGAGGCAATCATTCAGTGCTTGTGTTTCATACATAATTGTTCTTTATGAATTATGGTTTGTTCTCAGACCTTCCAAGGCCATTGGCTCCTTACTTGTCTCACTCTAAATGCCTTCACCTATTGACCATGCATATACTGAACCTTCTTGTGCTGACACATTATTTGTCTTCAGTTCTGTATGGAAATGATTATGCATGGTGTGTAAAAGTAAATAAATACAGGAACGGGGGTAGTAGGCATACAATTAAATAGATATGTAAGGTTTGAAGGAAGAAAATCAGAATTAAGCACATGTTCAGAAATTACAAGGTTATGGTAGAAGGGCATCAAGCAAGCAGATGGGTCACTCGCACTAACTTCAGTATCTTCTGTCTTTGTGGCAATGTTGCTCATTCTGTCTCACCTTCTTCTTTCTTCTTGATGTCTTTCTGCATCATGTAACCACAAACAGAAAAGCCCCATATGAAAGATGCCTCAGGCAAAGAACAATTATTTGAACTTGGGAAGAGTTGAGGAGAGCAAAAAGCAAAAATAGTGGATTTTAACCCCTAACCATCTCTTCTTGTCCCTTTAACCCTTGTACTGATGCTGCAGAACAAGGCAGCATCAGTTACCTTTTCAGGCATGCTGCTGCAATCACAGACTCTATAGCACTTTGTAAAACCTTGTTCCCAGGACTACTCTTGTGTATCCCCGTGTACATTCCTGCCTTTCCCAAAATAATATGTGTATGTTGGAAAATGAATTCTCTATGCAGAGAAATGGTGACTTAAAAAGTAGCACAGTATTGTTAGCTTTTATACAAAAATGTATCTCACATAGCCCAATGGTTACAGAATTTTTTTCTTTTTTTCTTCTCCATGCATAATTTCAAACTCTGATGTGGTGTGATCAGCAGCTGGTTCAGTCTTCAAGCTTACTTAGCCCTTGGCATCTTTGTTCAAGCTGCAAGAGCAAAATCCATTAATGTCAACTGCAATGTTGTTCTTGTGGTATGGTATGTGCATATGTTAAGACCAGAACAATTCATAGCTTTCACAGAAATCATTGAACTACACTGGCTTTGATCATGTGCTAAAAGGTTATAATACTCTGGGGCCCTCTGTTAATTCACTGCCATTTCATTCCACTTTTCTATGTTTTCCTTGTGATCCAAGCTCTCGTTTAAAAAAAAGCATTCTGTTGAGCAATGGGTTTGACTTTTTCTTTCTAACCAAATAAACTGTTTTGTTTATATTTATCTTCTCTTGTTAGATTAGTAAAACATCAGAAAAAAATACCTACTAAGAAGCTATTACTGTAACAAGTGATCAAATAAATGCATTATAGTAACAAGCTTCAGTTCTGGTTTCAGGTACTCAAAATTTCTTTCAGTGTCTGCAGAAATGAAAGTAAGATAGGAACTTAGTTTGCTGCAACCTGCAGGTCTGCAGACAGGAACTTCTGCTGAGTCCAGAGTTCTTTGTGTCTCTTGAAGGTTCTCTTCTAAGAATGGATTACAGTAGACATGCAAGATGAATACTAGTTGATTCCTGTTATAAAAGAGGATTAAAAATGAAGGTGGCTTCAAAAGCTAGTTTCTCCAGCAAAGTAAAACTGAAAAAGGAGCAAAGAAACTGCTGTACAAATTGAAAAATCCATTGGAGAGTATTACTTTTGATACTAGACCCCAGGTACCACACTTCACAAATTGCTCATTATCACTGACTTCTTATAGCACGGAGACTCTAATGTATATAGTCTCTGTTCACTTTATTCACTCTTAAAGCTAGAAAGATACCTTAAATAAGCTGCTCTTGCAGCTGAAAAACAATTTGCCACAATATCAGCTGAAATAAAAAAGAAGATTCAATTCATTGTTACTGCAGTTATATGCTTGAATAACTTTTGGGACAGAGGAATGGTGTGCATGAATTCAGAAACAAGTAGAAAATAGACAGGGCAGATATTACACTGACCTCTGCCCATTAGAATCTCATAGGTAGTTTGATTTATCCCTTTTTGACCAGATAATATCATCTCTAGGGAAATCATTACCAACATTGCATCTTTATGACAAGTATTACTGAACATCAGATATCTATACTTCTTTGGGGAAAACATCAGTTGTGAACCAAAACTGATTTTGATACTATTGCTGGTGTATAGCAATAAATGGAAGTTTTTTGCATAAATGTACATACATAAACATGCATTTGCACATATAAGTATTGCCCAGCTATAGGAAATTATAAATGTTTGAATTTTATTTAACTAATGTATTGTTCATCTTTTGTAATACTTTTCACTGACAGATCTTCCTCCACATCATACTTCTAACATTAAAAACAGAACAGAAAAAAAAATGGATTGCTGTTCTAATGAAAAAAAAAAGTCTATAGATTATTATCCGAGAACCTCCTTGGACTTCTGTAATTAGCATCTGAATTGAATTCAAATTGGTGGTTTCTCTACAATTTTTAATGCTGAAATAAAGTAGTGGTGAGAAGTTTTATTTATCTGGCTGATGTCAAAGCAATATGTGGTGCATTCAGAACACAAAATAACAAAGCATTAGTGAAGGTACTTTTCCACAGCCTTGTACAAACCTTGAAAAAAATCTGCTCTACTGTGTCCTCCACAAACTGAGTTTCATCTTACCTATAGTCATATGTGGTATATGACAGAAGTGGAAGAGTTTTATTTTTCCTTCCCGTTACATATCTTAGAAATTAGGATCATTAATTCTCATAGTAATCTAAGGAAATCAATAGGGAATATTTCATGTTCTATGAATGAGATGGGATTTAAGAGCCTTTAACCTTCTACAAGAAGGGAATTTTTACAAGAAGTCTAGGGCTGTTCAGCTAGAAAGGTGTAATTTACAAATGAAAACTAAAATCACCCTACTATAACAATTTGTTCCTGGCTGAAAAACAGATCTGAATTTTCAAACTGTTACTTTAGGCATAGCATGCACAGATTTGTTTTACACATCAGAGGAATGTAATGTAGTTGTCTATCTGGAGTAATTAACAATACTGTCCTTTATCTAGCTCCATTTATCACTAATGGCATTTTTTAGATGCAGTTTTTCATGATCCTTTAGGTACTAATATGGATCTTTAAATGGATGAAATAGTCTAATAGACTATAATAATGGCTAGCTGTAAAGTTATATGTACTCACGTTTTAATTTCTTACAACAAAACCCAATAAGATCAAACAACTATAAAATGAATAGCTACTTTTGTTCACAGTTACATAATTATCTATTAAATAGAAAGATAGATCTCACTTTTATGTCTATTTCATAAGTGTATGCAGGATTATTCATTTAAATTACTTCATATACAGTATTTTCTGTACATTTACAAATCATCTTCAAAGAAAGCGTTATTGGATACAACAAATTCCATCTTTTTCTTTCAGTAAGTTTAAGAACTTCCATTTCACAGTTCACTTAGTAAATTTAGCTCATAAACTTCACATCATCACTGCTGGGAACAAGACAGGATTTTTCTATATGCTTAGCTTATTAAAATGATATTTTTTGTAGGCTTGAGGAAGATTAAATAAAAAAAAAAAAAAGGTAAAAGAAGTAACTTACTAAATTCAGACAGCTAGTCTCATTTTTATTTTCTGTCTCCTGAGTTTAAAACATTAAAATTAACCCCCCAAAAATACTAGGACTTCGAAGTTCAAGTATCATCCTCACACAAAAGCAACAATGTAGATTTCATAATGAAACAAATGTATATGCTTATATATGCATTTTTATATCTATTATGCTACACAATATGAAAACCTCATGAATTTAACTATTTGAATAGTTTAGTGTTATTTCCTTATTCTATCTATCTATCGCACAAGATACAAAGACAAACCTTAGCTTTACTCAAAAATTGGTTGCTCTTTTTCTGATACACTTATTTTGTTAGGGAATTAAAATTTTCTGACAGAAAATAGCACATAGTGGCTCACAATATTTTCAATTATATTCTTTAGTTAATTCTTTATGTATTTTTCTATTTTATTGTAACTGAGCAAGAGTTTCAATTTAATAGTCCATAATGATACAGTAACATAACTTTAGAAGTGAATTAATGTGAGACTGCAAGTAATTTGTGTAGGTGAAAATATTCATGTGTTCAGTAACTTTCATTTATCGGAATTAAATTTCAATTGTCATTATGGAAGTAAATTTAAGTTTCTCTATAAATCTTATGTAATTTCTGCAGTCTTGACTAATCTGAATAATATTGTGCTCCTAGCAAATATTACCACCTTCTTCTTCATCCTCTTTTCCATATCAGTACTGACTATATGTAACAACCACACTCCTCTTAAAAACCTTTGGGAAATCCCGTTATTAGCTTTCTTTCGGTCATGCTGAAAACTAATATTCTTACACTTCATTTTCTATATCTAAATCTGTTTGTAATGCATCACAGTATTTTACCTTTCATGACATGCCAAGGAAGTTTTAGTAAAAGCTTCTGCAAGGGACTTTGTTAAAGACTTCTTAAAGGTCAAAATAAATTATACGAACCTCTTTTATCAACTGTTTTAGTGTATTAGTGGGGTTTGAGTTTCCTCTTCAGAACCCATGCTGGTTTATCCTAATCATAGAGTTTATTGGGGTGGTCTCTAATTCAGTCATTAATAACAGTTTTAACCCATTTATATGGAATGTCAACATGCAGCATGGGCTGGCAGCTCCCAGAACTGCAGGTGCTACCCACAGGGACTGTCAGGGTAGGGGCTTCACCAGCAACGGCTCATTCTACCACCTTCAGCCAGGGAACAGGTCACGCTAAGGGGGGAGGCAGCTAGAGGCATCCCAGAGACCAGATCATCAAAAATGTCCATACTGATGAGGCAGGTCTGATGTTAAGCCAAGAAGTTAGTCCATGGGTCAGGGTTAGGACGTGAGTCAGTGGGGCACATGGTCAGACACAGAGGAAAGGCTGCAATGCAGATACAAAATAGTTAAGTGCAGCAAATGGCTTCAGTTTAAAAGCAGATCCTACAAGAGGGAGATGTAGGGCCTCACTGGTGCTTTTTCCAGCCTTTTCTTCAGAGAAGTTCTTATCAGATGGCCTTGAATGAAGCCAGATAAACTACTGAAAGTGTGCAAGTAAGCTAAGAACTTTGAAATAGAAATGAAGGCTTACAAGTTTATGTCAATACAACTCAACCTAATACATTTTCACTAAGCTATACATTGATATGAATACTTGTTTATTGAATGCTTATATGCATTTAAACAAACAAACTAAAAAGAGTAAAGGCTTGCTTTTAAGGAGAAATCTAAGAGGATTCATGGGTGTATGGGAACTAACTTAACTCCATTTAAAAGGAAGCAAAGACAGTCTGAGGAATGCATCTGTGTAAAACTTTGAAATTTCATTTGATAGTACAGGCTGCAGAACCACTGCTATCTTTACAATTCCTTTTTAATTCTTTGCAGCATTTTTTCTTCACCTCTGTCCTGCATTTCCAGGATTACAAAACAGAGCTAATAGTGAATTTGATTATTACACATTGAGAGAGAAACCCCTTGAAGGTAACTTGTAACTTCTGTTCAAAGACTAGCACTCCTCCCTGGCAACTGATTTATTTGCATATAATTGTCTAGAAAGTTTGATTGGATGTTACCTGACAATGGGTGATCATTTTTTGCAATGAATGTTATTGTATTCTCTAAAAGACTGTTCTGAGTTCAAGAAAGCTTGTGGGGAAGGAGAGAAAAGACATCTGAATATTTTCCTGTGTAGAACTATGTAATTGTAGGCATCTGTGTCTGTCTCATAGTTTTGTACACTTGGAAGAAAGAACCGTTAAAAAAAAAAAAAAAAAAAGAAAAAAAAAAAAGTACTTACAAAATTGCATGTCTGGGAAAACTTTGCATTTAAAGAATATGTATTCTTTTGTTGGGGGTCAGTTCCAGAGGAAAAGAACAGTTAGATCTGAAAGCACTGTTCCTGTGAAAAAGTTAATTTTTTTGTAGTAGCTTGGTTTGTTTGGCTTTCTTTCAGGGCGAAAACTCAGCTGGAGCTATAACATGGGTATAAATATATTCAGTTGTCCTTATGAATAAAAGCCATAAAACTGGAATGAATGCTAAATTTATTTTTGTATCACAAGACAATTTTTAATTTCAGAATTTAGGATGACTTCCACTTTGTGGAATAGGTTTCTCCTTCTCTCCCTTCACTGGAGATTTACTTTTCCATGCTAACCACAGCCAGAAAACATGGCCTATATAAGCTTCCAGTGTAATGCAGCCTAGCTGTTCCTATATTATTCTCTCTCCTTAAGAGTTACTCTTTGATTATACACACAATATTTTTCTCTTCTTTTGTTGAATTCATATGTGATGGAATTCCAAGAAAATAAAAACCATCTGGGATTCAAAGCAAACAAGCTAATGGAGCATTTCTAATTTTGTCCTGATATTTATGTAGTCTCTGCAATGATATACAACAATATTAATTTTTCTCCATAAGGATAGTTTTATAGGTTTCCCAGGATCTGTTTACACTGAGAAAGGGCTTATATTTGTGCTTTGAAATCTGGTAGTTAGTGAACCATCTAAAAACTTATTTGATATTTCAGCCCACAGTGAAAGATGACTGTTTTTTTTTAATTAAGCAGAATGCAAGCCTTTTGTGTGTCTCTTAGCACTTTCAGGGTGCAGACTAATTTTCCATGACTCTGACGTGCATCACATAATTTTCCTTGATAAAAAAACAGTCACTCAAAGAAATTCTAGTAAATTACACAGAGGCAAGACACATATGTAGGTTCTGAAACTCTGCTGTTCATACTTTAAAATTGCTAGAATGATCCCTGAAATGTTTTTACTCTGTGACATAAAGCACTTGCCCGAACAGTTCCTGGGCACAGTTCTGAAGCTAACATAGGTCAGAGAAAAATCCCTGAATGGCAGTCACCTGTTTTGGAGAGTCACAAAGCTGAAAGTATGAATGTGAGATGTTTCCCTAGTTGGCCGCAGTGTCCAAAAATGGTCTCTGCTCCATTTGTCTTGGTAGCATAGCCATAACATGGCCTTTGTGTATTTTGAATACTAGAAAACACCATGTATTTCTGTCTGTCAAAATGTTTCATGTAACTACATTTTAGGATTGTCTACTGAAAGGCAAAGAAAAAGAATGCTTAAGATTTAAGGAATTAATACTTAACCATGTAAAACTGAATGAATATGAATGCAACATATTTGTTTCATTTCAAGGTTCATGTGACAAACTGGTATACATTTCAATGGACTTTGAGAAGAAAATGGTATCAGCCACACAGTCCTTCAACCTTTGTAAAAGTTTCAAGTTCTGGATATCTTTGTAGTGTTTCTCACTCTGGAAATGGGTTAATAACAGTATTCTCTCCCTTTCTTTGTTATTTTTTAGCCCCAGTATGAAGGTGTTTATCTGTATTTCCAACAAGCTGCACTTTTCTGTCTTTTGATTTGAAAATACTAGTTGCATTATGAATGGACTGAAAAATTTTAATATGAGATTTCTGACATATAGCTAATGACTGTCTATGCTTAGCTGAACTATTAACAAGCTAAAGCCATTGTAAGACACAGCACTCTTCCTAACTAGGAAATGTTCAAACACCACTCTGACATTTTGTCACATACAAACTTCATAGTTCACATTCGCAAGATCTGTTAATCATACAAGTTGCATGAGTAAGTTAATATATCTCAGAAAAGACCAGAGATAAAGGTAAATATGGTAGGGACACAGTAATGATTGAAGGAGTTTAACCTGTTTTGAGGGACATAATTAAAACTTACTACTTTGTTTAACAAATCATCTTTAGTAGAACAGAATTCTGTTTTTTCTTTACACATTTTCTAGACACCTAGTTGTAATTTAATTGTTAACGAACAGGTTTTATATTTATATCTGCCTGTGTGCTTATATACCATCCTTATAACATGAACCAAGCTATATGTTAGACTTTGATATTTGTTCTAATTTCTTTACAGATTTCTTTATCCCCAGATTTACATGACTGTGGCAAGACTATACCTGATTGGATCATACCATCTGGTTACATAAGGCTTTTGGCTGAAACTGACACAGAAACCCTCCAGGTTCTCTTTATCTTACTTTTCTCAGGCAACTGAATAGTGGGTTGGATTAAGACTCAAGACATGTTACTTGTTGAGGAACTTCAAGGCTCAGCTCAGGTTACAGTTCTTTGAATGGTGCAGCATTGCCTTGTTTGGTCTTTGACTTATGAGCAACTCAGGGGCTGAGATACCTACACAGCTCCCCATGGGTCATCTCTGCATAGATAGGGCCTTAACATGATCCGAGGCTGGGTCACTTTTACAACCCCCAGTGAGTCATGTACACGCACTAGACATTACCAAACCTTGTTTGTGAACTATGAGCTAAATGATCCATATAAAACGATGATCTTGTTTCTTACCACAATTACAGTAGGGGAGAAATATATGGGTTTGAAATTTTTTTAGTTCAAGGAACACCTGAAGTTCTCTTGATGCAGCTTTCTAACAATTGGTTTGTCAAATAAATAGGGTTATCAGTGTCACCAAAGCACTGGCTAGGTTCCTCAAGAGGAAACCAACTTTACTTAACAGATGAATATGTAAGCATGGAACTCTGAAAAACTCATTTTGTAGTTTATTTCAATTCTGCCTGAATAACACACTGTGTAACTAGATCTCTAATTTTTTTATGTATGTAGGTACAATTTTCAATAATTGTTACAGCATAAATACATGCATTTCTTTGTTAAGTTTTACTGCATGCACTTAAATTATATAATTAGGACATTTTATAAATTTTAAAAAACAGTATTTCAGTACAAATATGCTATGCATATGATTTTAGTGTGTAACACATTGTATACTTTTTCTTACAATTAGTTATGCTTCCGACAGTACTTTTAATAAATTATATTTATTAAATATTATCAACATATGTTATAGTTTCACAGACAATATCTTGCATATAAAATTCAGATAAATTGTATCAGCTACTGCAAACAACTTCAAATAATGGTTGAACAGCTGATATATTTTTTTTTTTATATGAACTGACCATCAATTATACAGATTCTTTACTCATGAAAGAGAGGGATAGTTAATTTGTAAGACTAATTATTCTGTCTTAGGACTGGGAGAGTTAATCTCTTTACTGAACCTTCAAACATTGTTATACTGTTGTAGAAAATAGAATTTAGCAATTAGTACATGGTGTGAGGAAAGAAGTCCATATCATTATATATTTCTTTATGAGAAGAAATAGATAGTCTCTCTGCATTAATCAAATGAGATAAGAAATTACTATAGATAATTGCAGGCATCTAGAGATGCGAGGCTGCTAGCAATCAGACACTTAGAACACTAAAAGAATAATTACATCTTGTGTTTTGCCTTGGAAAGGATTAAAAAAAAAATTCTACCAAACTATAGCAGTTTGAATTATTTTATTACTTGTTAACAATTATCTGAGGGGCAAGGGAAATTAAACGTCTCACTACATATTGCAAAGTAATACAAAGTATTGTCTAACAAGATGTTGCTTCATGAATATGGTAAAGAAATTTTAAAAAAATGGCAGGAAATGTGAGCATTCTTCATTAGCTTCAGCTTAAATCCTAAACTGTCTACAAAGAGGGTTTGCAGAAAAAGACCCAGTGACCTAGAACTAAAATAGATTGAGAGAAACTCACATAGAGCTGTGTCTGGCTAAACTGCAGATGTACTAATTCTAGTTTTGATAATAACACTAGAAAGTTCTGTTAATCCATCTGTTCTGGATTGATCAAGAAGATGTTTTACTTGAGCAGTAAGTGGCTGGTGCCAATAACTGATCTGCTTGTTCTGACTGAATTTGTAGATCAAAGTCAACCATATCTGACTCACTCATGGGGCTTGCCTGCCCCATTCACAACTTCCTTATCAGGTGAGGAATCTCTACCTCCCTTACCATTTGTAGTTTAAAGCTCTCTTTTTCAGGTTGGCCAACCAGGAAAACAAAGAAACAAACAAAAATCTTCTCCCAGACAGCAAAAATACTTTTCAATGCTTAATCAGGTGGATCTCATCTCTTCCAAACACATGTTGACCTTCAAAAAGGATCCAATAGTCATCGAAATGGAAACTTTGCTGCCAATATCAGCTGTGCAACCAATTGTTGACATGTAGGATCCAAGGTCCTCCTCAGTCCCTTCTCCCTCAGCAGCAGTATGAATTAAAATAGCACCTGAGGCCCCATGCCCTTGAACACTGTTCCTACACCCATGCTTGATACTTCCTAGGTCATCCCTGGCATTAGTGCTTAAGTGAAGTGTCAGTAATTAGGAAGCCATAGCTCTGGCAAGCAGAAAATCTCAATATATGACAAAGATAGGCAGCTAGAGGTCTCTAACTTCTGCAGTAGACAAGTTTCCTACAGCTACCATTCAACTCTTCATGCTCTTAAGTGACTCAGGCTTCTTCATCAGAGATGTTTCATTTGATGGCATTCCCAGCTCATCAGCTATAAGAGCAGTGAATCTATTCTGTAACTGACTTCTTAAGTCATCAGGTGGTTCAGGATTCTTCCTCCTAGTGTGAGAAGTAACCAGTTTCCAGACTTCCTCACAATGGACATTTCCACTATTCAATTTCATAGATATGAATTCTTCCTACCTCTCTGCTGCAGTTGAAGATTCAGGCTCCTGAAGCTATAGGTCTGAGAGAAGATCCAATAGATCTTTTTCTCATCCTCTCTGATGCTGCTCAGGCTGTTGACCACTTCATGCAGCTTTTTTGTTGGCAGCACAGCTCCTGAAAAACTACACACCTGTGACAGGCTAGAAAGCCTTGTGCCCCAGACTCAGTGAGAGGCCCCAGGCCTTCCCTGTAGCCTGAGATGTATAGAACTGTGTCCTCCTTCTGAGGTTCCATCTTGAGTCCAAGAATCTGGTAAGGAAGTGCCATAAAAATAACAATGTACACTGAAAGTAGTAAATAAAAATTACAGTCTTTCTCTATGTCCTGGATTCAGCTGGGATACATTTAATTTTCACAGGATAGTTGGGAAGGGACACAGTCAGGATAGCTGACCTGACCTAGCCAAAGGGCCAATGTAATATGATGTCATGATTATAAACTGGGGGAGGTGGGATTGTGGCTCAGGAACTGGCTGGGCATGGGGTTCAGGGTGGTGAGCATTTGCATGGTGCATCATTTCATGTATTCTTCTGTTATTATTATTGTTATTCTCTGTTATGTTAACCCTCTTAAATTCCTTATCTCAACCCATGAGTTTTTACTTTTTTCTTCTGATTCTCCTCTCCATCTCACTGAGGTGGGGGATTGAAATGAGCAAGTGGCTGCATGGTGCTTTGTTGCTGACTGGGCCTAAACCACAACACTATATAAATTTGCATGGATTTCTACAATGTAGCCCAATTCAGAACACCTTTGCTGTTGTATAAAACTACGTGAATTCTATTAAAATCAATTTGCTTCACCAGATATTTAAGAATCCCAAATCAACACTTACTGATTGGCAATACATTTATATTTATAAGTGCAGACCATTGACTATAAAAGAAGAGCCTGCAGTGATGTTATCTTAACTGTGTTAATCTGTGTATTGAAGTTGGAGAAAGCAGAAATGTCCAGGAGATCACATGGCCTTTAACAAGTGAAATACAAATTATGGATGGAGAAGGGCATGGATTACATGGAATACAAATTACATGGAATACAAATTATGGATGGAGAATGCCATGCAACACACTTAATGTAGGTACTAGTCTTTTGCTGGAATGTAAGTATCAAACTCAGGTGTTCAGTCTCATTTGAGCTGCTGACATCAGAATACTGTCCTTGGCATGGGAATATGCATCTCTTCTGGGAACTGAATAGTTCTCTCTTAAACAAGGCTGAAAAAGCAAGTAGTTTGCATGTTTTTTTCATGGCTGAAACTACAGTTTATTAATTTGAAGAAATTCTGAAATCAATGTTTGTGATATTCCAATGGTAATTTTATAATCCACATCTCAGGACCATGCCTGAAGCATCTGGCAGAATTTTTTTTGACTTTTGAACTCCTGCCATTGAAGGCATTTCCAGCCTTTTTCTGTTTGTGTCTTAAAAAAGGTGGCTACAGATGTATTTTCTTAAACACATAATCCTTTTTGTGCTGGGCTTTCTTTGCATCATCTACTCAATATTTATGCCTAGTCTAGTTTCTTATTTCCACTGGCCTTGGATGGAAGACATATTCAGAATGTTTCTCTGAGCAACAACAACAAAAGAGTAATGACCATCTAAAAAGAAGCATATATCTCAAACAGGACATGTCATCTACAGAAGTTAGATAACTGCTGAATGGATTTTCTAAGGATGAATGATTCTGGACTTGAGCTGTCACAATGTACTGCTGCCCACATTTAGAATACAAAGAATAGTTTGGACTTGATCTCATCACCTAACAGATACTTTTTTTTAATTGGCTATTTGTAAGCAATATACATTCTTGTGGTAACACGGCTGAGTGAAAGAGTACTTTGAGAAAATTTAAAATATCAAAAAATTATGTCATTCACCTACAGATGTAAAGGTTTGACTACATACTACTGTCATTTAAGTCCTTCTTGGTGTTCACCATGAGTGATTGTAAGATAGGAGATACCCTTCTTGTTCATTAATTACATAGCTATCCAAAAGCAGAATATTATAAGTATTTCATATTTGCTTCAGTAATTAAATAAAACAAAATTGAGAAAATTTCAAATAAATTCTGCTTTTTTATCACTTAAAATTCCTTTGAAGACACTGTTACATACTAGACAGTTTCTGATACTCAAATTTACTCTCAAAATAATAACAGATGCTGTGAACATTCATCCTATAGTAATTCTTTGTTACATCACAAAGTTGAGTTATTCTTGTAAATAGGTGGTACCTGTAATACAGAGAGAGCTTGGATGAAGACTTCTTCCTCTTTCTGGTAAGAAAACCAGAAAAATAACAAAAATTGATATCAGACTGTATGTTGACTATGAGAATCTATGGAGAAGACAACATTTGAGGACAGAGGTTCTTCATTCTAGTGAATACATATATGAAGTTGTACTTGTATGCATTTTCATTTTGTAAGATAACTAGATTTATACCATTCCCTCTCTATATGCTTTTGGAGGATTATAAACCTATGTCTATTTTTTTTCTGAAGAGGATGCACTGTTCTGTATTACAGTGATCTTAGAAATATTTGTAGTGAAGTATTTATAATGAGTGAATTTCAAAAGGTCATCAGCTGTCTGTTTTAGAATGTCTTTAATTTCAGTGATATTTATAGGCATTCGATTATCTGTAGGTCAAACAAAGCATGATTTGCATGAAGGTCTTTCCCATCTTAGATGATTGTTAGGATATAGAATTTGAGAAGCCTCTCATGTCAAAACTAATTTTGTGACTTTGAGCAGTGAATGGAAAACTGTGCTTTTTTTCTTGTTTTGCACATAATAAATTATGCAGTTTTCTAAACAGCATGTATGAGTACTGTTCTCCATATAAACTGTACAGCAAAACTGCTTAATTCAAAGCAAAACATTCTACCAGTTACTGAAGCATGTAAATCAAACATTGTGATGTTTAGTTCCTATACTCATTCAGCTACTTTGGGACAATACTAGAATGCCCTCTGCCAGCTGAATACATGGTTATATATTAAGGTTATCCGTGATTCATATATTCCTTTGTTTAAACCCTCTGAATGGCTCAGTTCAGGAGGTATTCTTACATATGTCTGATATCAGAAGGAATTAACTGGAAAAGTGTACTTCTGACTATTGTATTTAAAATATATATTTTGAGAGATTATTTTATAATGTAGCTCCCTGAAAGGAGACTCTCTTATTACATAGTAGCCAGATGGATAGAAAACTGTCTCAGAATGTGCTAGTGCCAGACCACTGACCTTTTCAGAGTGAGGAAATTCAGACATCCAGATTCATCTTCATCCCCAACTTAATGCTTTAATCAACAGCCTGTAGTCTGGGATAATTCTGAAAGGAAAGAAGAGAGAGAAATATGAAGAGGACAGTGTTTTCAATCCCTCCTGTTTAATCTGTCATTACATAATTAAGAATATAAGATTTATGGGGAAGAATGAGAAGGAGAAATAAAGTGATAAAAAGAGAACAGACATAACAAAGTATGATTCTGCAAACTAGTGACTAAAACTTCTTGGGAATGTGGAGACCTGAGTTATTCTCTCAGCTGCTAGGATTCTTTCGAGTTTTATTTAATGAATTCTATTACAAAAAAAAAAAAAAAAAAAAACAAAAAAAAAAAAACCCACCAAAAAAGAAACCCCACTAAATTCTGAGTCAGATGCCTAAGGTTTGGAACCAACTAGAGCTCCATTTAGCTCCATCTGTAACATGGATGTTTTCACATGCTGACTTCACATTAATTCAAGATATCTCTCTTTGTAAGCAATTTGGAGACTTGTTTCTAAATCAACTTGTTTTGAATGAACCTGTTTTCCTGAATGTTATTTGCTTGTTTGAAAAAGTTCTCTGAACCACCAGCGTTTAATCACTTTGTCTAGGGATGGATCAAAGAAAAATCACTGATTGTATGCTACTAAAGAACCAGTGTCTACATTTCTGTGGACTAAATTCAGTGTTTGAACTGTATCTAATATTCCAGTCCTGCATTTTGATCTTAGGAGGAAGCTGTTAGCTTTAGGCCCTTGGCAAAAACCACAGAATGATGGCATCTCCTTCTCTAGAGACTTTCAAAAGGCACTTGGATATGTTCCTGTGTGCCTGCCCTAGGTGATCCTGCTGTAACAGGAAGTCTGCACTCAATCTCCAGGGGTCCCTTTCAACCTCTACCAATCTATGATCCCATTCTGCAAAGTAATTACTGAGACATCATGTGTGGAACAAATTTCTTCATTAGAAGAATGACTCTTTATTAATAGCCAATCTCTGTTACTGGATTGATCTTTACTCATTATGAAGTGATTGCAGAGAGAGTATCTACCTAAAGTGAAAATTAGTCTGGAATACTGTGTCCATTAGCAAAACAAGTTGTTCTTTTTGAAGTGGTTAAAGAGAAAACCTTACTATACAAAGACAAATGAAGAAATGATGAAACTTATCCTCACTGGGGAAATGTCTATAAAGCTAATAAAAAAGTTGAAACAGAAGTGACAATTAGAAAATAAAATAGATTTGTCTTCAGGGATGTTACCTCTTTTCCATAAAAATGAGTAAGAAAAGTGTTTGAAAAATAGAGGCATGAAAGGGAGTTGCACTGAACATACTGCATTCATTTCAGAGGCTAATTGGCAGCTATTGGAAGAAACATATGTTCACAAAAGCTGTTAGTGAACCATTTAGTTCATACATCATTTAATTTGCTTTCCACAAAATCAGTTTAAAAAGCATTTGAATAACTTTAAATACCTATCATGTTTTTGGTTTGGGTTTTTTTAATTCTTATTTCTTTTTTTGTTTTTTTCACATTAGACTTCTTAAAACCACTAAGTGAAAAAGATGAACAGCCTGTTGGAATGTAATGTAACAACAAGGTACATAGGCCACTAAACAAATTTGTTATGCATTCTTGCTGTGCTTAAATCTAATGTTGTCCAGGACAAATGTTTAATTTGTGGAAATCAAGGTATATACAGATGTTCTGCCCTGGACTGAATGGTGGCAGACAGCTGCTCCCCTTAACTACTGCCTATCTGCTGAAATGCATTATCTGTTGATGTGAAAATCAGGAAGGAGAAAAAAAAAAAAAAAACAGTGAGACCCCAGGGATTGATATAAGGACAGTAGAATAAAATTACACAAAGAGAAAAGAAATCCACAGTAATAACAGTAGCACTAACAAAATGATAGACAAAGCTAATAATAGAAGCTGGAAAGGCTCTACATGTACCCAGGATGCCAACTTCCCTTACTCCAACAGCACTAGAAGCTACTCAAGGAAACAAATTGAAAACAGGGTCTCCCAGCCCTCCCCTTATATGGGGGCATGACTCAGTATGGTGTAAAATATCTCACTGTCTGGTTCTGTTGTTTATCCTGCTGTGGCCCCTCCCAGCTGCAGCCTCTCCCAACTGCTTGATCCAGCAGCTGTGTGTGATAATTAACCTGAACTGAACTCAGGACAGTGGTCTTCAGTGAATCTCTTGCATATGGGCTGCCCTTGACACTTTCAGACTTAGTAAGTTTTTGATTTTTCTGTATTCTGTGGCAACAAATTCACTTTCTTGCATGAAGAATTACTTTATTTACTTTCTTTCTTAGTCTGACTGTTAAGACATTACTGAAGCACGCTAAAATTCCCCCCCCCCCCTTTTTTTTAAAGACAGAGTGAATAAGCTCCATTTATTCTGATTTAGCTACCAGTTCTTGATTTTTGAGTTTTTATGTTGGCCACAAAGCAAACTGCTTAGTTGGTCCTCATACTGTAACATTAAATGTAACTATATATATAATAAAATGTAAAAGGATTTTTAATTAAGTGACAGAGCAGTGTGTCAGGCTTCAGATCATTTTGACTTGTTTTAGCGACTGACTGGTGGCCATTCATATGCCCGTTTTAACTTCAGCTCCTTGAATATCTGATATGGTGGAAATCTCACAAGCTACATAATAATTTCATAAAAACCACATTTATTTTGTTCATGTCAGGACACAACAAAAGCCAGTGGCTATCTAGGGGGCTGGGAAGCCATAAGACATAGGGGTTCACCACAGGGGCTGGCAGGGCACAACCCTCACCATCCAGTGCCTGTCCCATGAACCCCAGGGAGAGGGCAGGGAAGCCCTGATGCATAACTGGCAGGTTTTGGTAGAAGGGATTGCAGGGTGCCTTTTGTGGAAGGAGGCTATGAACTGTCCTATGTTGATCACAGTGGGTTAAATGGAAATAGTCCATCACAAAATATCCCTAAAACTTCAGCCAGGCAGAATACCACATAGCACTTCTGTTCAGGCATGTTTGAAGAAGGGTGGCAGCTGCTGTGGGCAGGAGATGCAAGGGGATACATGACATAAGACACAGCAGGACACTCAAAAGAGGATATTTGAGAGAATATATGAAGAGGAGTGTTTGGAGAAAAGGGAGAAGGAATGAAGGAAATGAATGGAAATACATGTTGGGGATGCATACTGAGATGCACCCCTGGAAGGAGGTGACAGCTGTTGGGGGCAGGACATGCAAGGAGGAAATACATGACAGGAGGCATGGGAGGACAATCAAAAGGGGACACATAAGGAAGTATGTGAAGAGAAGTATTTGAAAAAGAGAGAGAAGGAATGAAAGAAATGCATAGAAAGAGACATTGTTAGAGACATGTATAGACATGCACCCCTGGAAGGAATTGCTCTGGGTTGGAGGAGGGACTCCTCTGAGGGACTGCATCCTTTGGGTGTTGGAGAAAGGACACCTCTGAAGCGACTGTGGCCCAGAGGCAACCTGTGACAGAACAGAGAAGTGGTAAGAAGCAAGAAGCAGTAAAAAGAAACTTCTGTGTACTGTTCCCAACTTCCTACACCACTTTTTTCCTCATCAAAAGGCTTTGGACAAACTGAGTGTAATGTATGGTGAAAACAGAGTAGTTGAGATGAGGAAAGGGGAGGAGAGGTGTTGAACTGATGCTGAGCTTGGAGAAGAGGAAGGGAAGGAATTTCCCTAAGTATTTATTTATCTTTTTGTTTCTCAGTACCTAAATGAATAATTAAAGGCTTCTGATAATTGGCAGTAAATTTAATGAAATGAAATTTCATTAGTTGAGATTGTTTTGCTTGTGACAGCCAGTAGCAGTGGCCAGAGTCAGCATAGAGCCCAGATCACCAGGCAAATCTGTGGTGATTTGCAAGACCAAGGATAAACCAGGAACAAGTCAGAATCAGATCCAGTGACAGTGACCAGGGCCAGAATCAGGCTGATTACCACAGATGTTAATGGTGGCAGGGAGGGCTGAGGCCATGCTGGGACATTAGCCTGAACGTTGGGGTCAGGATTGGTCCTGGTAAGAGAAACCAGTGTCAAGACACAGCTCTTGAATGGCTGGGCAAGGCTTTGGGGTGGAGGAAAGACTGAGGCCAGGCAAGGACATGAGTGTTCAGGTCAGTCCTAGTTCAGAAGGCAGGGCAGGGCTGTGTTGAAGCTGTCAGTTTTGTCAGTCCTTTGTCAGCTGAGGCAAAACTATCTGTGAACCAGTGAGGAGGACTGTAATTGGAAAAAATACACAAAAAATATCTAAAGGGATCTCAACACTGAAGAAGGGACCTCCCCTTCAGGATGTTGACAGTTCCCTGTGATTCCAGCTCTTCTCGAGGAAGACTGGTGATACTGATCTTAGGACGTAGAGGGACTTTATAGGGATGAGTGCAACAACAGAATAAAGATATTTTTCTTTTTTTTTTTTTTTGTACAGCAGTTAAAGATACTTTTATTAATGAGGCATTCTGTAATCATTTAGACTATGACTGCTGGTATTATTATTATTGTTGTTTTATTCTGATTAGTTTTCCCAGGTTTTATGAACAAAAATTCTTCGTTATATGTATATTTAAAATATTTATGATGCATTTCCTTTTGCTCATACTAAGTGTCTGATTTTAAGGATGTTTTTCTATACTTTTGATCATATTTTTTTCCACTCTCCAAACATTTTCCAGTTTTATTTTATTCTTATTAATGAGAGTGAAAGAGAATTTTATATAGCACTCAAAATGTGTGAAAATATTTGATCTGTATTGTGGAAAAAAATATCTAATTTTTTTTTTCTTTTTTTTTTCTTTTTTTTTTTTACTAACTTCTAATATCCTGATTTGCTTTTATGACCACTACTGAAAATCAAGTTAATATTTTTATGATAACCTGATTATGTAACCCCAGACCATGCTTCTGAGGGACTGATTGTCAGCTCAGAGATGACCATTCTTTATGAGAAGTTAGAATGGTTTATTAAATTTCCTATTGGAATTATAAAGACAATTATTATTGCCTTTAATCTTACGTTTATTCATATTGAACTTCATCTCCCATTTTAGTACCTTCTTTCTGCAAGATTTTTTTGTAATTTCTCAGAACCAACCTTTATCCTTACTATCTGGAATAAACTCCTGTCACCCACAAACTGTTACTTTGCTTCTTGCCTGTTTAGTGTAACTCGCCACCAGCAGCTCAGTGTAGGCCATGAATAGTTGACTTCTTTCCTGTGAGAATCAGCTGACTTTTCCTACCTTCATTTCCTATCTTTCTGTAATTAATTTAACCTTGCAAAAATCTTTATACCGTTGCTACTCAGTTTCTTTAAAAGCATTTATCAAGAAACTTTTCAAAGCTGTTGGAAACCCAAGAAGACTTTATCCATTAGATTACTCTTATCTTAAAGGATCTTTGAGGAAGCAATTTGATTTTCATTAATGTTCACCAAAAGCCATAAGGTACTCATTAAATTTTCTGGTGATAGAAAATTGGAAGTTATCAATACAGAATAAATTCAGAATACCTGATAGGAAGAATTAGATAACCTTGAAAGTGGATGATCATCCATTTATGTATTAATAAAAATAATTTCTGTTATAAACTGGGATTTTACTACTAAAAACCATCCAAAGTGGAGGAAATGTACATTCTGAGCAGTTACAGAGTGACTAGAGTTTCCAAGGGAAAGGGGAGATAAGGCGTGAGACAAGTCAGTGACTCTGTCAGAAAAGGTATTTCTGTTACAGAAAAGGAAGAAGTAATGACATTTTACAAGGCATTGATAAAATCCTATATAGACACTTTTGCACAGTTTTGAATATCTTTTTTTTAAGATCAGGTGTACAGAAAATTTATTAAGATGACCATAAGGATGGAAGTTTTATTTTATGGAAGGAAACTTAATGGACATAGTCTGTTTGGTAAAGTGGAGCCTGGAAGAGTATGTGTTTGCTTTCTAGAAATAAACACCAGAGAAAGGGATAACTTAATCTAAAATACAATGTTTTCATAAGAACAAACAGGTATAAACACTCTGTGAGTAAATTTATGTTATCAGTTAAAGGAATCTTTCTAAATATGAGAGAAATGAAGATTGAAGAGGTTATGAATGGGATTATTTCAGTCTTTTGGGATAGCAGGGCACATAGTTTATTACAAGAAAATGTCGGCGTCTGAAAGATATTGGTGACCTTTGAGTGAAGCAGAACTATATTTGCCTGGTTTTCCCTCTTCTTTTTAAATTTTTTTTTTCTTTCTTATTTTTTTATAAAGGTTTGCTTATATTTGCTTGGGGATATACTTATGGTTCAGTGAAGCACAATGATAAGGAAACTTGTGGTGGCCCATAGTGTGACTCAGCTTTGGAGTATGTTCTATAACTGTAGAATCACAGTTTACTGAGATACCCTATGGTGACAGGGGAGAATCAGGAGGAAGCTCAGCAGACCACTGGCATATGAAGGCAATTATCTATCAGTGGAGAACCTTTTATATGATGTGTTAATTCATTCTCAGTAATGAGATGAGCAAAGTTTGAATTAGGCTATGTAAAACATTATAGAAAACTGAAATCCAAAAGAAATCTGAAACACAAATGTATCCATAGGAGGAGGAGAGCATATAAATGACCAGGAGGAGCATACATGAGGAAGTCAGAATACTGTTGATCAGAAACAAGTCTTTTCTTTTAGTTGCTCAAATGAATATAGACATACTGTACTTGCAGAGGAATTTTCGCTTTGGAATAGGTTATATAATAGTCACCAGTTGTAACATAATCACTACAACATAAAAATCTTGTGCTTTTCCCAGATAGCACTTTATTTAAGCCTTTGCATGCAGCTCATTGTATTTGTTCATTTATGTTTCTTTCTACATATTGCTGAGGCTACCACTTACAATTCACTCAGAGGAAACATTTAATTTAAACTTAAGATTTGTGTAGACAAAGAGGCTAAGTGGAATTTAACACAAAGAAGCATTTTGCCTCTTAAAAAGAATACAAAAGTCAGAAGGAAGGTTAGTCATATGAAGAAAAAACAAGGAAAGAACCTTTGATCTTGTACCCTCTGCCACATATGTGGAAAAGAAAAAATACGAACAGAAGAATGACTTTTCCCCTCATTGTCCTTCATATCATCTCTTTCTCATAAACTTTCATTTTTTAACATTTTTCCAAGGAGATTGGGTTATAAGGGTTTTCCAAACTTTATGGTCAACAGCAGAAACCTGAATAAAAATCTGAATTTTTCCAGCTTCCTCTTCTTCTGCTAGTTTGAAGGCTGTTAGTCGTGTTCTGCCTTTCAATGAAAGCAGTGGCAAAAGGAGCATCATGCAGAACAGAATGTAATGATATAGTCTGACTGCCTCTGTTCAACATTCTATGCTGAGCACACTTTGCCATTTTAATGTAAGTCCTCCATCTTTTGTTAGGATTTTTACATTTTTAATAATAATTAAAAAATCCTCGTATCCATTTTTCCACATTTACATTTTCATTTCAGTGATGTGTTGCATGTGGGTATCCAACAGATGTGAAATGTTCCTAAAATCCGTTAAAATTATTGAAATATTAAGGAACACCACTGCACTTCAGAAAATACTTAATACAGAATAATGATTGCTAAAGCTCTAAAGGTAGTAAGGAATTTAATAAAATTTAAAAGAGAACAAGGTAAGGGACAAGTATCTGTGATCCCTACCTTTTATTAGCTGATGTATACAATGACAAGATTCAGGAGTTATTCACAACTACCTTTTATTAATCTTGGAAAGGATTTGTAAAGAAGTGGAGAGTAAATGTTCTTGCCAATAACCAGGGAGAAGAAGCATTGCCTGAGATCCAATTAGGGGTGAATTCTTATTATATTACTCTTATTATTACTTCTGGTACTACTACAAAAAAAGGCCAGCTATTTAAGAGATATATCGTACAAATAGAGGGAAAAATCAGTCCCAGATTAGAACCTATAAATAAGATACAATGAATGGCTTGTTCTGGAGGGTACCAGATAAAGGGTTCATAATTTGAATTAGAATAAGATGTTAAACTAACTATCAAGAAGGAGAATTCCCTAAATGTGATGTATAGCAATATAATACACTCCCCAGTTAGAATGCATGTAAAGGTACCTAATATAGAAATAGAAATTACTCTGTATAATAGGAAACTCATGACCATCCTTTCTAGATGAACCGCTTTCAGTGAACATGACAGACCTTTCCCATGCAACAGTGTCACTATAGTATGCAATAAGAAGAAACTATGGTGAACACACAGATGAGTCAGAAGTCTTAGCTATTCCACCCCTGGTCCTGATGAATTGGCCGTATGCCTGTAAGTTTCATGCACTTTCTGCAAGGTATCACCATCATTTTGAAGGTTATTATTATCAGGACCACAATAAATGCACTGTATTTGGAAATTCCACCTCAGATTTTATTCTTCATATCCCTATTTAAATATTGGTTGCTTTTCAGTATGTGTGCTTTTTGCATAGTTCTTCTATAAACAGCTCCTTTGCAGCCAGGTTATCTCATTTGCAGCTCTAGTAGTTACACAATTTCACATCAGCAGAAATAACTAAGCAATCTTTACAAATTGGTTAAGTATCCAATTTTGATGAGTCTTGTCCTTTTCTTTTGCAGCTGTAGATGTCTTGTTAAGTAAAAATATGTTTTTAATAAACTGATTCTGGAGTTATTCTAACATTTAAAAAATGTTTCCCTTAAAAGGAAGGGAAGAAAATAGTGGTATTGTACTCCCTCTCTCTCTATATATTTATATATTAGTAACTGCGCTTGACTGAATGGCATTTTTATGTATTTTCTAGCAGGATTGTCTCTTTGTAGTTTGGGCATCACTGCCCACATAAGACTGTAGTATAATTCCAATAAGAATGAATTGTATTAGGAAATATCAAGAAGATATGTAATCAATTTAATTTCCATCTAGAAAACAACCTATTACAAAGCCCACAAATCTTCCCTAGCTTGGCAGAGATCTAAGTATTTTCACTAATTCTCATGTAGCTGAAAGACAATATTTGAATACTGAGCATATATACAGTCTAATTCAGTCAACTCTCTTGCTTTCTTGCAACATAATTGACAGAGGGCTGTGAAGAGGAAAATTTTTATATGAAGATTGTTATAACCTAATGAACCTTCTGAGTTTGATGTGCTGAATCTGAAAAAGGATGTATTTGAATGTGCAGAAATGGGAAATAAAGTATGAGGTTCTGAAATTTTCTAAGCTGTTTCAGCAAAAGGCAATGATGTACCATCAAATAAGTGTTTCTTCAGGCAAATGTTGAAAGGGGTTATCTCAAACCTAAGTTAAAAAAAAATAAAAAAAATCTTCATTTACTCCAGTCTTTTATTTTTGTGGAGTATTTTGTGAGATAAATATTATGGTATCCCCTTTCTAAATATTCAAGTTCCTATCATTGCTTCATTGAAAAATATTTTGTTCTATTAAAAAAGCTTATGTGACTCGTTTCTTGTCCATATTGTTGCCTGACAAGCTCTGACCTTTTTAAAGGAAAATGGCCTGTTCCATGTCTGTTCCTTCTCTACATCTTTGGAAAACAGAAATATAAAATTGTATGTTTTAAGTAGGTATTGAAATACATAAACTGTAATCTGAATCTGTTAAAATACTTGTTTCAAAAGGATAATTCATTCCAAGAAGACAGGTTGGGCATTAATGCCTGCTCTTATTGTAACTCTGCCTAAATGAACAGTTTCAAACTTTTGCCAGCCCTTGTTTGCTAAGCTGCCAGCAAAGACTACTGAGGAGATCCACAATATATTTAGGTAATTTGTGCTCCTAGATTAAAAAAAAAAAAAAAAAAAAAAAAAAAAAAAAGTGGTCATTTTGCTATGATATTTGTCTGTGCCTATCCCATTTCAATACTGCTTGTGTTCATTTGTAAGATAGGATGTTCTCTTCTACACCCAGTGGCAATTCTGTTGACAATCTTTTCCTGATCCCTAGAATGCATGACATGTAGGCAGAGTAACCTGCAAATCCTGTTCCTACCAAAATTCATTTAAGTGAAAAATATTCATTAGCTTGTGGGATCATGGCTTTTGTATTATGCATTGTCAACAGCATCTTGAATGGGACTGTAGTGCATTTTTACATCTTATTTTTATCTTTTCCTCTCCCTTTTTTTGGATAATCTGCACCACAAGAGGAAAAATATTGTTTCTTAGAGATGTAGGGAGTTGCAGTTCCTACTGAGTTTATAGCTAATAGGTGTTGTAAGCTATTGCCTCAGAGCATGATAGTGTTGATTAGAAATACCTTGCTTCTGAGAAGAGGAAGGACTCCCACATCCCACTGACTTTCAAACCCAGCAGGAATATAGAGCCAGGAGCTATGGTTTCTTTCATATTTACCTCTGCCTTTGTCCTCATTTAAAAACTTTCATTTCACATACAGAACACCCCTTTTAGGATTTCTGAGCTACTACCATAGAGATTTCTGAAAATCTTAGGAAGAATTTGTGAGAAAACTTGTATGTGGAAACCTAAAAGAAAAATGAATTATAAAAATTTTCAGCTATTAAGAGTAAAGTGAAAATGAATTACAATCAGGAATGATTCAGTATTGGAGAGACAGAAGGAACTGTCATTAGGATAAAGCTGGTGGCTTTAATATGTCACAAGGAAACAGTACTTATGAAAGGGTGTGGCAGGTG
The DNA here is from genome assembly GCA_025345505.1 of Todiramphus chloris collaris. NCBI lineage: Eukaryota > Metazoa > Chordata > Aves > Coraciiformes > Alcedinidae > Todiramphus > Todiramphus chloris. Next base: position 22,420,933 of record JANVCC010000035.1, read on the forward strand.
CAACCACCTTGACAAAAATCTACCAAAGGCCAGGGTTTGCCAGAGACCTGATAAAGATCAGTTCAGTGCCTCATAGCCATTAAACAACACCTCATGTTAATTTAACTGGTGCCTCATGGTGATTAACCTCTGTCTTATGGTCCAGGACCTTAGCCTGCCTTTGTTGTGCTCTTGCCCCAAATAATTAGAATGACCACAGTGCAAACTTGATGAGGGTATAAATGGAGCCCTGATGGAGAGCCCATTTTGAGTTGGTGCCCCTGTAACAAGAGGGCATTGCAGTCATGAATCTTCCCCTTGGATATACAGGACACTAACCAGGATACTTTTGCAGACTGAGTGACCCTCACATCCAGTTTGGTGAGTGAATATTTCTTCTGGATATAACCATGAGTGAGCCCTCACCCCCTTAGGGTGAGAGGGCCCCTTTGGGTACCCTGGTGTGGTAGGTTTTCCCTTTATGTGTGCGCACATTTTTGCTCATCTTTCTACAAAGAATATTCCTTAAAGTTTAGGAATTATTTGTGTACTAATGTACTCACGACTGACACTGAACTTGCAATTTTATCTCGTTGGAAGCAGTGCTGAGTAATTTTGGTTATAATAAATCTACATTTTGGGTAGCTACTGTTGTCCGTTTTGTGGGTGCCAAAAGGGTGGTTATGACTTCCCCACGTTTTGTCTGTTGCCCTCTTCCATCAACACTAATGTTCTTGTGGCTGTGCAGGGAGATGAATAAGGGAACTGATGTAGTAAAAAAGTAATCTTCTGTCATTGTCTTAGTGTAACAGTCAAACTGTAAACACTAGCTCATGGAAATCTAATGAAGTGCATTTATAAAAGATGTTTCTGTACAACAAAGGGTAGAATTCAGTTGCAGCCCTTCAATCAATAAGGAATTCAGTAGTTTACAATGAACAGTAGAAAATTAATATAGTTCAGAGAACAGAAACGAATAAGATGAAAGATTTGAATAAACAAACCTGGAAAGAGTGTTTAAAACAGAGTTGGTTTTTTCTGACCTGAAGAAAAGAACATTAGGAAGAGATGTAATAACTACACAAATGTAAAGGGACATAATAATGGTGAAGGGTTCAATTACTTTCAGTGGCTAACAAGCACAGAATGAGCAGTAATGGTTCTTAAACAGGAACAAAATACATTAATAGCATTTTATAAATTTTTATATGTTCAGAATGCAGGGCAAACACTGCTTTTCATGATATTTCTCTGTATGAAGTGAATATTACCAATGCCTTTTAAAGATTATGATACTGAGGTAAAAATGTTTGCTTACTTTCCCTAGTTCAATCAATGAAAAGCCTAGTCTGGAAAAGTTTGTATTTATTTTCGTGATTGATGTATCAGTAGGTGCTCAAGATTGAATCCAAAAAGGGACTGATCTTTCCTGAATGTTGGGTTGAACACCTACACTCAATGTATACTGAAAGGAAACAACAAGCACTTCACAATGGATTCCATATAAAATAAAAGAGAAGAAAAGCAAGGAGAAACAAAGAGAAGTAAACCAAAGAAAATCCCACTCTCTACAAAAGAAGTCTGTCTAGAGTTATAGCCCATAGAAACAATATTAAAAACAAGGACTTCCTTGAATTTCATCTCTCTTAGGGATTCAGTAGTTTTACTAGAGCTGCTCAGAAATATTATTTTAAGTTGACAGCACAGAGTCTTTCCCTAAAGGTGAATCCTTTGGAATGTGAGCCTTTAGGACTTAAGTTCTTGCATTTGAATTGATTCTTCAAAGAATGTACAATTCTTCAGAGAAAAACAATTGCTTTTTGTGAAGATTTACAATCAGAAAAAAGACCCAACAAAAAATATTTAGGTACTTGCATATTATAGGGCATAAAAGGACATTTTAAAAGATATTTTCATATTTGGACTGAAAGTTTATCTCAAATGCGGTCAAAATCCTGATATTGTTTTCAAAGGTGGTAGGAGTTATTTTCATGTTTTATATTATTGTCCTAATCAGTCTAAATAATGTCACTAAAGCTGTTTTGTAAGGAATTTGTGTAGGGTCCATGGAAGTATGTTAGAGACCTTACAGTCATGCAGAATAGGACATAATTATTTTCCTTTTCCCCCATTTTTTAATATTTAACTCTCGTTTGCTTTCACTTAGCTGTCTTAGAATGACATAATATTGCAAGGTTTTTTTTTCTTCATTTGATAACAAAATAACAATATATTCTGAACCCATCTCTTTGTACAGTTTCAGAAGTCTTAAAGTTCAGCTGATAACCATTCTCTCTACATTATTATTTCCCCAACCTATGCTCCTTACCTCAACATGCTTCATTTAAAAGTTGCTCTCATTATAACTGTCAGCATGCCTTGTCAAGAACGGTTCTGTCAGGCCACCTGATTAGGATATTTTTACAGATTCAACCAAAAAGAGGTTCCATTTTTAACCTACTTAATGAAGAAATGGAGATTTTTCTCACATGTACAGAATCCCCTGGACAGAATACCAATGCATTAAGTGAGAATTAGGATATTGTGACAAAAGACTAGCCTGATTTCACCTACTCTTTTAATCTCTGTAAATTCTCTTAGTACTTTTCACCATAATATCCATCCTTGTGCCAAGAAACTGCTTCAATTCTTTCAGCATAGGACTCCTAGAACCTTTAAACAACAGCTTAAGGAGAGCTGCAAACAACGGTATTTGCCCAGGTTATCAGTTCTAACTCCATTTAAAAAGTGAAGAGAACATAGTTGTTTTAATTCTTCATAAACAATTGGAAGTTGACTTTAATTAAAAACAAAAAAACAAACAAAAAAAACAAACAAAAAAAAGAAGGTTTTTATTACATGAATAAATCTCTGATTTGAACTGTTTGAAACTTTTTATTTCATGGGAGGTACTCAGGGACTTAATGTAAGCATAATCATATAACTGATATTCCTATATTATAATTTATTTTGTTACCTACTTAACACTGAAGCATTGGTCCTGTAAATTTAACCAGGGTTGTTTGAGTATTGAGCATGGATCCTGGAGAACGTGCTGTGGAAAGAGAATTTTTCAATGACCTGTAAAAATACGGTAAGTGGGTGAAATTCTGGCCAGTTAAATATTTACGAAGATAATGCTCAGGAAATTTTAATCTGTATGGCTTTAATTTCACAATATGGGAAGTCACAGCTAAAGACCATATGCTGTCACAGATAACAGTATACTGATGCTGTCAAATCTCACGAGCAAAAAAGGATTGCTACTCTGTAGAACACTAGAGGGAAACAGATGTAATGAATCTATCTGTGGCGCTTACAACCAGTTGCCTGCTGCAAAGAAATGAACTAATTTCTTTCTTTAGAAGCCACAAAAGTTGAATCCTTTGATGTCAAATCACCAGATGATTCTGTTGTTATGATGTCATCTAGCTAGCATGGTCTTTTAATTCAATAAACCTGTTATAAACAAGCTAAGTAAACACTAATGCTTATTAAAAATACCTCTTCCTGAACCTCTCTTCTGCTCTCCCATTCCCAGTTGTACAATTGTTTGTGAAGTGTTCATTAATCAATTCAAATTATTTGCAAGCTGAAATTCCAAGCTTCATTAATATTATCAACAAATACGTACTTACAGAAAGGCTGGATCCTACTAATTCTGGCATTCTTATCTCTTGCTTGTTGTGATAAACATCTGCAAGAGTTTGGCCACAGCAGTACTACCAATAATTTTTTATCATTTAATACTCTCATAAAGAACAATTGTTAAAGTTAGTCTTTTCTTTTTTGTTTTTATTTTTTTTTGTTTGTTTTTTATTTTTGTTTTGAAATGAGGTAGAATTATTGAACTGCAACAGTTTTATTTCTGTATTGTAGATTCAGCTTCCAAATTCATTAATATCAAAAGGTTGATAACCTTCTATCATGGTGAAAAATAACTTATTAAAAAAAATCAGGACTTGGAAGATTTATCTTTATATATGTGCTCTAGCAAGTATGAAAATTCCACATACACAAGGATATAAACTATGAAGTTTATTAACAGTATTTTAAGTATCAGTATTTATTGAGAAGGAGAAAATTCAATGTATAAAGTATAAATCAGCAGTATTTTCCTTGTCTTGGAAATTTCCCTTCATATTTTAGTTATTTGGCTTTAAGCTTTTTGGAAGTAAGTTCTGTGGTCCTAAGACATGACTTACTTACTTAGCAACTAATGAAATAAATTTAATACTGAAAGGCTGCAACAGAACTGATGCTACAAACAGACTATTTTGTATTTCATTATGGTTTTGCACACTTTCTTTTTCCATTACCCTTAGAAATGTCAAAAATTATCATAAGGGAAAGTTAGAAAATCATACATTGAGTTCTTCACAAGCTTCTCTAGCCCTTTGTTTAGATTTATTAAATTGAACTGTGAAAAGTAAATGGCTTTCATTAATAAATAATTTTTCAGAGGACTGAACTCATTAAAAGAAAAATATACAAAGTGTTTAATCTTATCTATCTTTTCCCTGTTTTTTGTTGGGTATAATCAGTTATGGTGAGTCATTTGTGGTGACTTGGATTACCTCAGTGCTTCAGGAGTTAATTTTTTAATAACATCAGTCTTGTGAAAGATGCCACTCTTTTTATGAACTGTTGTGAAATGTGTGACATCTAGAATTCTGAAATATAAAATTGTGAAATTGTCTTTAGATCCAGCAGAATGTGTCGTACTGGGTTACAGCACTAGGACCTTCTCCAGAGGAAGTTCAACCAGCACATACACATTAGAATTCAATTTTCCAGAAAGTCTTTGATAAATTAAATTTCTGACACATAATAATAAGCCAAATGTTCACATAAAATAGATCTACAGTGCTCTTAAGTTAAATACATGATTTTACAGGAAAAGGTCTCTTTTGCTCTTCTTTTCTCTTGTATACTTCAATTAGTGTCATTTTACTGGTTTTAGATTAACAATAATGATATAAATGGCAGGAAAAGTACAACTAACAGTGGGGAAAAATGAATTAGAGGCTCATTGAAAAGACTTGGCTGAGGTTAACTGTGAGGCTGCTGTCTCTATATGAAATATCATGGTCATAGGGTAGGAGAGGGTTCCTGGCAATTGGAAAAACTTTTATGAATGTCTTTAAGAAAGCAACAAAGATCTGGAAACTGTAGACAGGTCTGTATAATCTCAGTCCCTGGAAAGTTCATGGAGAATTTCCTCTTGAAAAAACACTTCCAAGCACATAAAATAAAATAAGGTAACCAGGAAGAGTTGAAACAGTTTTAATAAGGCAAAGCATGGTAACTAGCCTGATTGCTTTCAACAGTGCATTGAACAGCAATGGGTAGAATGGATGAGAAATGAATAAAACACCCCTTGCGGTAGGATTTTTGATGTTTTCTTTTGCAGCATGCTTATTTGAAAATAGAGGAATTATAGCTGAACAATTGGATGAGTAAAAATTTGGATGGATCACAAGGGTGTAAGGATAGTACTCAATGCCTTGATATCCATTCAATGGCTGGTAACGAGTACAATATCTCTATGTTGATACTATGTTAATATTATTTTATATCTTCACCAACAACCTTGATGACAGGTCAAAATACATCTTTAGCAAATTTGTGGGTGATACTAAAATGGGAACAGCAAACATACCAAACCCAAGAGATTCAATCCAAATCAATCTTGACAAACTTGAAGACAGATATACAGAATTCTGCAGGGAAAACCTGAGAGAACAGGGCTTGTTTACTACATTGAAGGGAAGACTGAGGTTCAGTCTTAAGTGGTAGCACATAACTTCTTGATAGAGAGTTAAAGATATGATGGAGGTAAAGTGGAAGATGGCGTAATAAAAGGCAGCAGCTTGAAATTGTTGGATGGAGTTCAGACTGGACATTAGAAAAGATGTTTTCACTACAAAGGTAGTATGACACTAGAACAGGTAACCCAAAAAGCTTGTTGAATCTTCTTTCTTGGAATAGCTTTGCAGTTCAGAAATCAAGTTTCTGAAAGAAATGTATAGCAGATAAAAGAACCAAAATGTTGGTATCACTGGTAGAACAAAATAGTAGAAGAGAATTACATAGAAAGCATAAGTAAAAAGGAGTGTAATTGCATGAAAAAATAAAGGTGTGTCCTAAGAAACACAGCTTAATGCAGTTGAATGTGTTTGAGGAAATGCAGAGAGAAGATGAGGAAGGGGTATCAAAATGATGACAAAATTATCTCAGTGATTGTGTGAACTAGAGTGGGCTTAGCATGTCACAGGCTTTGTAGGAGTTGAAAATACCCTACACATGCAAGATAAATAAGGGAAAGCAAACAGAAGGTAATCACAACCTTAGAGGTATTCCAAGTGTTATGGTTATGCTACTAATAATTTCAAGAAACTTGTGTACTTTTGATGAAAACTACAAAACCTACAAAGTCCAATATAAACTTTGAATTTAAAGATAACATAAGAAAGGCAATATGTTTACAGAAGTTATTTCTGTTGTGCTTTGCTTTGCCTAGTGATGTTGAGTTCCGAGAAATTCCTTCACTGACATACCAAGTAAGTTTGTCATTGTGTGAGCCTGATCAGACAGGAGTACAAAATAGACAGAGATACACATCTGTTAGGAAGGACCTTAGTTTATTGTGGTTTTGCAGGTGGCATAATGAGCACAAAGTAGTCAGAAGGTAGCAAAGAGTGGTACTGTTTCAACAATGAGGAAACAACTCTTTTTTCGCAGTGTTCTGGAGGGAATATATCTTGAAGCCTGCATTTCGTATTCGACACTACATTCCAGAAGATATTGACAAACCAAATGGAGTTCAAAGGATGGGAGAGGAGCAGGGAAGGAAAATTAAGGAAATGGAGGAATTGATTTCTGAGGAAAGATAAAAAGAAGAAAGTGTGTATAACTTGACTCACCAATGATAAAGGGCAAGGAGAATTAACAGGCTACAAATACCTGATGTATTTAAACATTAAATCAGAGAGAAATAATTTAGTGTAGGACAAGATGATGTACCTAGAATATTGGCATGAAATTAAGGAAAAGAAATGTTAAACTGCATGACAAAGCAACCATTACAGAATATATCTGTTGACTTTCAGATTGAAATTATAATGTAATAACAGTTGTAACACCAATTCGTTCAATACTTAACCAGTCATACTAAATGTTACAGGACAACACTGAGTCAGAAACTAACACTCTTTTATTTTATAATCAAACAAATTGTCCTGGGCTGAGTTAGCAGAAGTGTTGCCAGTAGGTTAAGGGAAGTTATACTTCCTCTCTATGCTTTTTTGTTAGTTTCTTTGTTTCCCTTAGTAAAAAGAAAACCTCTGCATAGTGTTTTCCCTATGAAATTCTTTAATTTACCTACTTTAAATATTAATTTCTATTAACTTCCTAAGTGCTTTCTAATTTCTACTGATAAATTAGAATATTTACTAGATAGTGAAATGATTTTAATTTACATCAAACTTACACAATCTTTTATGGTATTACTTGGACAATATTACTCTAATAATTTGTGGATTATTGTGATATTGCAGCTCAGCCTCACACAGCTTCTTGCTCAGTGCCCCACTGTAGAACGTGGGGAGAGAACTGGGAAGGTAAATCTCATGGGTTGGCATAAAGACAGATTAGTAAGTTAGGCAAAAGTTGTGCACACAAGCAAAGAAAAATGAGGAATTCATTCACTGCTTCCCATAGACAGGCAGGTGTTTGGGCATTTCCATGAAAGCAAGACTTCATCCCAGGTAATCTGTATTTGGGAATTGTTATCAACACCATTTTGATCACATCTCCAGAACAGAGCATCATACAAACTAGTATGAAGAGAATTAGCTTTACCTAGACAAAACTACCATAGTTGTGTCAACATTCTTGTCCCAGAAAGAGTCATAAGAAGGGACAGGTCTCTTGTGCACTATCTTAGCAGTTACAGCATTATCAAGAATGTGAAAGACTTAGCATTGATTTGTATTTCTGCTTGAAATAAAGACCTCTCAGAGGAGTGTTTGAATTGTTGATTTATTTGGGATTGCATAGGTTGATGAGGATCTAAGTTCTTGTTAATGCTTTTGTAAGCTAGAGAAAAAGTTAGGGTAAGCAGGGATGAATAAAGCTGTTCCTCAAGAGGATAGAAACTACAGAATTAGCAAGTTTGCAAGTGAAAGCTGTATTTTTGAAGCCATTAAAATAACTGCAGCATGAATTAGAATCCAGAGTTATTAGAGTGAGGACTCCAATAACTAGGCTGAAGAACTGTACTTGCACCATTTTCTTTTCTGTATTAAGAAATCTGTATTTTTACCATGAAACACTGCAAATAGGTGCTTTTGAACTTTGTCTTCCCTGGTGAGACCCTCAATTCTTCCTACTGCAAAATTATGCCTTCCTTGGAGTTGTTACTGATCTTCCTAGGCAGGAGTGAAAACTAAACTGCTACAACTCCTAGGCAGATGAGATACGCTAGCCTTTCTATTGCAGAATAAGAGATGTGGAAAACAGGGCCAGGAGAATGAAGGAGATAGGGAAAGATAAGAGGACCTCACTAGTGGGTATCTTTTCTTCTACTGTCTTTTAATCAGGAAAATGGTCAAGTCTGAGTCTTAAATATTTTCTACAGCATAATAGAGGTACATGCTTACTTGATATTCTGATCTTTGTGGGTTTCATTCTCAGATATTTAACTCCTCCCAGATAATGACATTACTTACCTAAGTCAAAGCATTGATTTCTATTTTATGATAGAGACATTAAAATATAGATTTCACACATATATTAATATCTGAATCTTTATATGACATTAGCTCATAAGCACTGACCTTACTTATAAAACATTGAGTAATGACCTCAGAGCTTGTACTGGTTCTGAAATCAGTGTTTGCTTCCAACTGCAAAATCAAGAGCTACTTTTATGCCTGATTTCACTATGTAAAAATGTCCAAAACGGACCTGTATGCTCTAGGGTGTCATAAGGAAGCATGCAGAAGACAATCAAAAGTTTTAAAATATGAAAAGAGAGAATAGAAGCTAGGTAAATTGATTTTTTGGACGTGAAATTACAAGTTAATTAGGTCAGGGCCCTGAGGACACTATCAGGCCTTACTGGCTTTGCCCAGCCTCATCTGGGACCTCTCTGCAGCCCTGCCCAGGGTGCAGGACCCCACTTCAGCCCCCTAGGGCCTTTAGTCCTTGCCCCAGTCACCCCACAACAGGGCTGTTCTCCAAGTCCCCACAACCGTGACCAGTCATGGCCCACACTGAGTCAAGCCCACCTGCTGGTCCATGTCCTGGCCCAGCCTCAGCCCCTTGGAGTTGCCTGATGCCAGTGGTTGGGCCTTTCCCCAGCTGTCCTGCTCCCCATCTGAGGCCTGCCTGCTCGGCCTGGGGATTCCCTCGCATACCAGGTTCGCAGTCCCCATGAAGAAGCTGTCTCATGCTTCTCCATAAAAAAAAGTATACTCAGAGGAAAACATTTAAGTGGGTGGGAAAGAATTCTTCTAAATCATCAAGTCATTTACCTCAGGGGAAAGGAAAATACTCTTAGCTATTATTCAATTCAGCCCCACAGACAGCTTTCTGTTTGTTTTTTTTTTTTTTAGAGAGGTGACACACTGCATGCTATTTTTCTCACACGTTTGGTATTCTGGGCTTTTTTCAGAGCAGCATGGTATTTTTGGTTAACATGTTTTCTGTAATTTTGTAAGGACTTCTTGGAATAGCATCACTTAAAGATAATGTTTTCATTCATATACATAAGCTATATATACATAGCTATAACAATATGTTAGCATTGTATCTACAGTTGCAATGCCATTGTACAGACAGCCCTTGAAAAAGTTTCCATTGTATTGATAATTCACATAAATTTTGAAGCAGAAGCCTATCAGTGTTTTAATGCATCAATTTAAAATGGCCAAGAATATTAAAAAACAAGTAAATTGTGGTTTAACATTTTATTAGTTCCACTTTTTTCCAGGTCTTTGAGAACTCTTCAATTTATTGCATTGAATCAGTGTCCTTTGAAAGTGCCCTGATTATGTTGCCCTTGCAATTCCAGAAGTCATATTTTAAAAAGGTCAAAATGTTTATCTTTATAACAGAAAAAGTCATAGCTACTTATTGGTCTTGAAGTTGTTTCCTGCTCTGCTCCCCTGATGTTAATTTCAGTGCTTCGTCTTGCTTATTCTCTTTTTCACTTAAGCCTGAGGTATGTACTTTTGATGTATATAATTCAAGACAAATAAAAATCAAATCAAATAGAAATGAGCCCTTTGATCTTCTAAACATATTGCTAAATTAATTGCATTTCCTTACATTTATTTTTTGAAAAGGACACTGCTGCTTTTGAGTTACTGACAGGGGGATTTACCCTTTTGATCATACCTCACTGCTCTTTTGGAATTACCTTTTTGTTCTGGTTTTCACCAAAAAAGTCAAATCTTGGCCTTTTAAGTGATGATCATTTTCCCAATGACAATAAGGTAATCACAGCTTTTCCTTTTAAAGTTGTTTTAACCAATTCTCTGTTTTATTCCTGAACACTTATTTTGATAGCTTAAGGGGGAAATTTTTATCCCTGCACAGCATGGACCCATGCACAATTGATAAATTGTTCAGCTCAACTTCTAAGGGATGAAGAGGTGTCAACAACAAAACTATAGAGCCTCCTAAGGTGTCTAATGACATTGAAACTTATTACTTTAGTGAATGATCCACTATTGAAAATTCTTGGTCCCACTTCAGATTCTTGTTCCCCTCACTCGTGCAAAATGCTGAAGCAATTGATGTCTGGTCTTGCTCAAAATGGCATGGCTGAGATCTTTCTGGGAAGGTGAGGATGCAGAGATAATTATATATATTTAAAATTAATTTCAGTTTGTGGCTTATGAAACATAAGGGACAATTTCTGACCATGTGAAAGTTTTGGGTAATTTTTGTGATTTAAGAGAGGTAGGATCAGGAGAAAGTTGTCTTGTTGAAAACTTTGTATATAAGCATAATAAAAAAAAGTTGTCTTTAGCACAAAGCACCATTTTTATTAAATAGATGAAATCTAGAAATTTCATTTCTATTAATGAAATAGAAAACACTAAAGATTAGTAATGTGTTAATTTTGGTAACTTCTGAGAAGGTATTTGTGATTTATGTATCTTTACAAATTATTAGTAAATTTACTGTAATCCTAAGAGAATTTGATAAAATATTTATAAGGTTATTTTTTTATAATCTCATAGTTTTAGAACTGGTGTAAATGGGAAGGGATATATAGCTAATATAATGGGACTGTTGAAATGTATAGTAAAAACATTCATATAGTAATAAAGTTACAATTTGTCACAGAAAAAACTTTTAGCTGGCAATCATTTTGTTCTGTCAGGTCAGAATATAGTATGTTCTAGTAAAAAAGGAAGAAAAACTTGCTAGGAAAATGTTGTGTTCTAAAGATATTTTATTTTCTTAATAAATTACACTCTTTCCCTTGATTTTTTGTAAAGTAAGCCTCTGTCTTTTACATATTATTTTTGTGTCTGTATGATAAATGAGAGAGTGGTCTATTTAAAAAAAAAAAAAAAAAAATGAAAATGACCCCTCTCACTCTTTTCTTTGTATGAAGTCTCTCTGTCTTAGATATGAAGTTATTAGCTGTGGTGACTTGAAATATATCTGAAATCAACGTTTAGTCCAATGTCCTATATATTGAGTGGTAAAGGTGATAATCAGATTTGGAAGTATGTGACAGAGGCATGGACAGGCCATTTGTTGGAAAACTGAGGACAGATTTTTATTCTTTTTTTTTTTTATATTCTTTTCAGCATACAATGTTTTTTTTCATAATGAGTTTCTCTGTCTCATGATGGATTAAAATAACAAATAATTCAAAGGAGAATGAACTCTTCACTGTGTATAAACAAAAATGTATCAGACAGCTGGACATAAAAATAAGTCTACATTTTTTTAAAAGAGCATTTGCATGGTATTTCTAGGTAGCATTGCATTGGGTACGTTTTTATCACAAGAGGTGAGCTCACATTATGGCCATCTAGCAGTTAGTTTAAGCAAAGACTGAAAATTACTCTGCTGCTTTCCTCATAGCCTTACTTTTCATTTACTGTCCAAGTATACAGCTGCAACATTTTTTTTTTTTTTTCCAAAGCACATAAATGTACATTACTAGTAATTCCTCTTCCAGTTATTTGGCCATGGTTTGAATAGAAGCCAATGTGTTAATTTTACCTCTTAGAATTACAGTAGAAGTGAGACATAGACTGCCCTGGGGATACTGACAAGCCTTGGGCCTAAGTTCAGTCCCTTGTTGCTTAGTATTCTTAGGACTTTGAAGTGTTCTCAGTATTAAAACAAAAAAAAAAAAAAAAACAGGCAAAATTTTTTTAGTAAAAAAACTATTCTTTTTTTTTCCTGAGTCTAGCTTGACTAGAAACCTGTTTGCCTGAATTCCTAAATTGTGGTAGCATGAAGAAGCTTAAATGCTGTGATTGTCAGAGCTCTTAAGATACCCATAGGTCTTAATGACCCTGACCAGTGTCATCATCTGCTGTGGGTCCTAGGTACCTCAATTAAGCTGAGCCTTGATCACCCAGCCCCCTTTTCTGGCCTATGGCTTAAGTGTACTTATACAGGTTTTAGTCCTGTCTCCTGGGTGTACCTTGGACTTACACTGTATGTAGTTTGTCTCCCGAAGGGACCCCTTCTATGTATGTTGTATGTTGTCTCCAGTCCTGTCTTTGGTCTTGTCTTTTACTGCTCCTAAGTGGACTCCCTGGGTAGATCCTCTGCCTGTTTCATCTTCTTGCCTTGTCCGGACCTGTTGTGGACTCTATTATCAGCACAGTGACCAGTCTGACTCAGTTGGTAAGGGCACTACCCTGACAGTGCTGTGGGTGATCTTGGTTGCTCTTCCTTGTGGAGCGGTCCTGTTGTTTGTGCTCCCCTATACTGATACACTGTAATGATTGTAAACTGGGAGGAAGGGAGATGCTAACAATTAAAAAAAAAAAAAAAAAAAAGAAAAAAATTGTCAGACAATGTGGTAGTATAGGGATGTGGTGATGTGGAAGATCACGTCCCGATCACATCGGAGTCACCACTTGTGGTTAACGTGTCCTATCCTCAGTGACGAAATCCCAGTGGACACCAAGGGTCCATTGTCAGACTCAGACTCTCATAGAGAAGAAGGCAAAATGGCGTTTTATTAAAGGCTACAGGCACTTATATACCAGTAACAGAGCCAGCCCTTCATGGGTGGTATCCTACCTGGTTTCTAAGTTTCTGTTATAGCACGTGATTTTCCGCATCGCCACATTCCTATACTACCACAAGACAAGAGAATACAAAAACCTTGGAGTGCAGAAGACTAGTGAGCCTAACCTTGCCTAAAAAGTAAGTCTTTGTAGGATTCCTTGCTTGTCCTAGTGAAGTTGTTCCACTGTGTAAAAAAAAAAAAAACAAAACAACAATTCAAGATTCATCAGATTATATAAAGTCTTTGTTATTGTTAAGTAAAGGCTTTCAAATTGGATTCCTGCAGCTATTACTGTTCATATGGTTTGTCCAACAACTACTGGTTATTCTCAGTTTGTACACAGTTGTTTTCCTAGTGTAGATGTAACTGTGTATGTATTATTGAACACTCTTTAGTGACTTAATACTTAAAAGTGAAAAATGCATCTCAATATTTTAACCACTAAAATACAGTGTTGTTGGTCTTTGTTTTTTTCTTCTTTTGGGCACAATTAGCATTAAACCTTTCAAAAAGAGAACATTTTGACAAAAAGAGATCTTGAGAAACACCTTTTATAAAAGACTTCATTAAGCCTGATGACTATGAGTGTTATGGACTTGGAACATTTGTATATTTAGCAAAAGTAGAAAAGAAAACAAACATTGATCTCTGTTTCAACAAACATTGCCAAAATCATACCTAGATACCTAGAATCTGTAAACATATTGGGTTTCTGACAAAATTTCTCAGTATCAATTGTTGCTTTAATCTGGCAGAAGCTAGGAACAACTTCCCAGACCTGAGCAGCTTCTAAATTATTGTTCTTTTAAGGTCCTAAAGTTAATCACTGACGTATATTTTTACAACAATTAAATATAATTTTCTGTGCATCATTCATAGTGCTCTAAAGGCTCACAATTGATAAAACACTAATATTTTTTTAATACAATAAACAGTTTCAGAATGTTGAGAGAATATTAAAACAGATACACTATATATCTTTGAAATGTTTTTTATGTGTTCATTTTTCTATATCTGTTCATAATTTACATTCCTGACAAACAAACCTTATTTTTCTATAGGCTTAAACCACATCTTATTTATATCTGAGTGAATATGGTATTCTGAAACATCCTTTATTCCAATTTTATTTACACTTTATGCTATTGTAGTATGTTAGAAGTTGATTGTAACACTTGAAAGGTATATATCTTTCTCTAACAGCTACATCAACCTTTACATAAACCAAGATTATTGTTTGAAAATATTTATCACTGTATTTCATAAGATTGTTGTATATATATCATTATGTATTTATAAACACCATTACCAATCAAAATAGCCTGGGGCCACCATGAAATAATACACTCACATTTTTACTAGCCCTTAAATAACTGTGTAATTTTAGGGAAAGAAACAGCTACAGAAATAGCCAATCAGTTGGTGAGTGTTATGAAATTAAATATGCATTGAAATTTCAGACTATCAAAGCAATATAGATCAGCATTCTAGCTAGTAACCTTTACTTAGTGCTTGGAAAGGACAGGCCTCTGCAGCTTTAATTTGACCTTCCTGTGTGGATGCATTAGGATACAGTTTTTTCATTGTATAATCACATATAAAGTAATAGATCGTTTCCTTGGTGGTTTTAGGATTTTTGTTTGTTTGGTTGATTTTTGTTGTGTAGTTCGGTTTTTTTGTTGTTTTGGTTTGGGGTTTTTTTGTTTATTTGTTTTCTTTGGGGTGGTTTGTTTTCTTTGGGGTGGTTTGTTTTTGTTTATTTGTTTTGTGCATGGGTTTGTTTTTTTTTTTGTTTGTTTGTTTTGTTTTTCTGATAAGACTGTAATGTATGTAGTGTGTAGTATTTTAAATTCTTTGCTAACAACTTAAAGACCATGATTATTTTATTTTCTCCTTAAGGAAGGAAGCCATATAATTGTGATTAATTTTTTGACTGCTTACTTAGATATTTCTCAGTACTAGCATTTTTTACAAAGCAAGACCACTTCCAAAATAATTTTACAGATTTATCTCAAAGACCTGTTGATGCCTCATTAACTGCTTCTCCAAAATTCAATAGGATTGAACTTAAACTTGAAAATATTATACTCAAATGCCTCTTTCTTGAAAAGTTAGAAAAGAAAATTGCATGAAAGTCACTTTTCAAGTGTGATGCTTATGGTAGAGTTTTAATTATTTAGGTCCATATCAGCAATGATATCAAGCTTCTGAAAGTATTTGAACTCAGGAAATTCTTCTAACTTGAATAAAATAGAGTTCATATTAAAGAAAATTTTAAATTTGAGAGCATATAAATTAATAAATAAGAAGGTTAAAGTAAATTAAATACATCATTTCCATCCTTGTATAGATTAGTTGTACAGAGGTATCAAAGGAGAACATTATCATTAATAGTTTATTAAACCTAAACTCGCTTACCTTAAATCAATCTTCTCATAATTATAGTACAGTTATGCAGTTAAATAATGTTGAGAAATTCCAAAGAGTTTCCAAGCAGCTTGGTTTAATAATCACAAAAATGAATGTGCCAAGGCAGATGTTTTGTCTTTTCTTTTTTGTTGGATGTGATCACAGTAATTGCTTCAGTGTAAAATTTCTGTCTCAAAATTATTAATAATTTGTTCAATTTAGAGATAGGTTTTTTTGGGCCGACATTTTTAGGGACAATCCTTTTAAGATTTTTGGAGGGAAAAGCTTTGTTGTATGTCATGCCTTTTGTAAATAAAATAGTTCTGTGTCAGCCTGCATTCAAACTTTTAGGATTCTAATCCCAGAACCCACAGAAGCATCCAGAAAATTAACTTAGGAAGTGTCCTCCTATGTAGGACTTCTCTAATGTTTTGATTCTAAAATTTATTGCCTGCCCTAAAATGTAGCAAGTCCCAAAGTATTACACTGTAAAATAAAATGAGTAACTAAGTGGTTTCTTTCTGTGTTACTTTCTCCTCCTTTTCTCTGTAGCACTTAGAACTCCACTGAATTACTCTTTAATACAATTTGGTACAAATGGAATGTCCTGTAGGTCATGCAATTATCTCATTTCTTGGCTAATTTTGCAAATGTATATCTTCCTTCTCTGACTCCTGTAATTCTGTATCACACAGAGTTCTCAAAGTAGCACAAACACCCCAAAGAAAAATCTCCAGATGTCTCCAGTTGTTCCATATCAGTCAACTATGAATAACAATTGAACTATTTATGTTTTGAAGGCTGACTTCTTCACTAATATATTTGATACCGGGATCTCCAGCATTACATCACTGAATTAGTTTAATTGAGCTTTCAGAATTCTTAAACTGAGCCTTTAGGTGACGCAGAAAGTGGGTTTCTCTCTCTCTCTGTCGTGGTTTAGGGTCAGGGCAGCCCCTTAAACCTATAACAGACGCTCTCTGTTAACCCCCCTCCCTCCCCAAAGGGGAAGAGAAAGGGAATAAGGGAGAGAGACTTAGATTAGAAAAGGAAACTAGAACAGCTTTAATGAAAAGGAAAA
>JANVCC010000035.1:22442558-22583076 GCA_025345505.1 Todiramphus chloris collaris
AAAAAAAAAAAAAAAAAAAAAAAAAAAAAAAAAAAAAAGCAAAACAAGGATAAGGATATGCAATTTTTTTTTTATTATTATTATTATTTTCAGTGGTACTTATATATATTTAAGAGATATATACATAACCCAAATCAACCCAAAAATCTTACCAAACCCAAGCAAAGGAAATGGAAAGGAAAACCAGTCCAGTTTAAGCATATAAAAATAGAAAAAAGCTTTTCTTATGTGAATCACAACTTTTAAATCAGTATTTTCTACCATTTTTCTACCAGTGATTTTAACCATCACAATTTCAGAAGCTTGTTTTCAGCAGTCAGTAGCCTGGACAATGCTTTGTACTTACGTGCTTTTTCTAGATAAGGTAGAGAAAAATTGAACGGGTTAATGTGAGGTAATGTGATTGTGGTCCCATTATTAAAGATGTGGTCCCATTATTAAAGACGATCCACTTCTTGAAGAATAAGGTTTTCAGTAGTCCTTATAGAGGCAGTTAAGATTTTGTTCTAATATTTTACCCCTTCCTTCACCACTTTCAAAAAAATCACTCTCATTTGCTTTATTGATGATCTAGAGCAAAGGGGAGACAAGGCAAGGAAGTATAATTTTATCTACACTCAGATGTAATCAGACTGAGAAACTCTAGGACTACCCATATCCTAGTACAGACTCAGATTAAGTACAAAGCAACATTAGTGTTTTCTCTGATTCATTCACTGCCCTATATATCCTTGGATATATGGATACAGTGCTCTACATCATAGCCACACCCTGTGTGTTAAGGCAAGACCAAAATAAAATATTTTATCCTGGGTGGAAAGTTCAAAGCTGAATATTTATATTTTGTTCTCAAAAAAGCCTGTGTAGATATTGTCTGGACTGTTTATATTCTGTAGACTGTCAAAGTAGGGAAAACAGTCTTTGTATAAGGAGACTTAGGCTGAAAGCATTGTATGACAAACAACAAATGATTTAAATCTATTTTAAACATCTTGTTTCCAAGAAAACCAATGTTCTATTTTCCCTTTTAAGTAATCTTAGTGCAGGAAAAAATGTTCTAGAACACTCAGAAAATAAATTGCTGCCCTGTGATAGATCGCTCAGAACTGAAAATATAACAGCTTTTGAGACAAGTACGATGTCTGCAGTGTGTTTCCTGCACATAATTAAAAACAAAACAAAACAAAACAAAAAAAAAAAAAAACAGAAAGGGGAAGGGGAAGGGGAAAAAGAAGGAAAAAGGAAAAAGAGAAAAGGCTCATAATATTTTGATGACACTAAAGCAGTGGCTATATTTGGAAGGTATAGTATCATTGTTTAGACCCCTCTGGGAGCCGAGCACCATCTGGCCGCTTACTCCACCATATCCCCTTAATGGGAATGAAAAGAGGGAGAAAAGTACAAAACAGTTATAACAAAAGTTATACTTCATTATGCAGAAAAGATGATGACTTGATAAACCTAAATTTTCTTTAAGGAATTGTAGTTACCAACCTGGAGTTTTGCATAACATGTTACAAAAAATGGTATAAAAATATATTCAGAAATTTTGAAGACATGGGAATGATCTTAGCTTTACTAGATTCCTCATCTGTGGTTGAATATTCTGGATCTTGAACAGGTGTAGAGGATGAGGTATGCAGTAACTGAGTTATTCATGCAAGGTCATACAAGGAAAGTACGATTAAGCAAGACAAGGTTCCAGATTTTCTATGATATAGGTAATAATCTTCTTGCTTACTGAAAGTGGAGAAAGCTTCATCCAGCTATTTGTTGCATGTTTAGACTTTTACACAATTTTCTCCTACTTATCTGATTGGTGCCTCAAGAAAAGCAGCTCTTCTGCAAAAGGAAATAAATGAGGAAGAAAATTCTATGGAATATATTCCTCTTATCAGATTCTTAAATTAATTCTTGGACCTTTTGTGAATCAACATCCCATTCAGCCCTGGCAGAAGCTTGTTCTGCCACAGTGCTGTTGAAGCAACTGAGAACTAGCACTTTAGATTTCCTCCCAGGAACACATGAGACTCAGGCACATGCCAAACTAATCACTTAAAGAACATTTGATGTTAGTTTCCAACTCCTTTGAATATGTTTGTGATTATAACCAAGCTAATATTCAATACTAGGGACTGGAATGTGCCAGCTGGGTATTATTAATACTATTACTTTGAGAAATGTTTTCCTGAGTGTCATGGTTTCAACTCAGCTGGGAGCTGAGCGTCATGTATCTGCTCATTCAACAACCACTGCCCTTGCTCCCCACAGTGGGATGGGAAGTAGAATAGGGAGAAATTAATAAAACAATGCAAGAGGTGAAGAAACAACAGTACTAGAAATGATACAATATATAAAACAAAAGATATAAACCTCACTGAACAGCAGGCTCTGCTGTCTTACTGACAGCACCACACCAGAGACCTCATGCCCTGCTTGACCTACTCTTTGCCCTTATATAGCAGGCATGATGTCAGTAATGGAGCAAATATCCCATTGGCTGTTTTGGTTGTCTATCCTGGCTGTGTCCCCCTCCCAGCTTCTGGTGAAACTTAATCCTATCCTAGAAGAACCCAGGACACTGAGAAAAGTCTTTTACAACTGATAATAGTTCCCTCACTCTTTTTTTTTTAACATTTTTATGTGAAATAAATTACAGTACTACCAGATTATCTGCTCAGCAAACAAACTGTGTATGGTTTGTAGTAGAATATTATGTATGTCTAGAAGAGACATGTCATTACACATGTCTCAAAGAGAAGATGCTTTAAAGTAAAGTAAGTATCATTATAGCCACTTGAAGATTGTCCATATTGACATCTTTCACCTTCCTTATATTTTAATTTATTAAGGGTCAGATATAGTCACTGGCTCAAAAAGCAAAGATACAGCCAGGTAGATCTTCAGTATAAGAAATGTTTCTGGGTTTTGGCAGGATTTTACACAGCAAGTTACTGCAACAGCATGGTTCCCTTTGCAGCTCCTGTGATCGTGCTGACTTGTTATTAGCTAGTATTTGCTAGTAATGGACTCATATATAGGCTTTGGGGTGAGATACAATCTTTAACTAACCCCATGCATGAAGAAACAAATTATTGCTGAGGTACATCAGCCATGCACCTCTGATCACTTGCTTGTTAATCATGAAGCTTTTTGTCCAGCTAGGTACATAACAAGACCCTCTGTGTTTCTCCTCTTTTCCCCATTCTTTACAGAATAATTAACCTAAAATGTTGGTATCTACATGAGAAGCAATTGTTATAACAGGAAATAATTAACAAGCTTACTTGGAGTAAAAGACTGTACATACTGAAGGAAAAAGCTTTGTACAAAGGGCTGCAGAGCAAGAAAGACAAATGATGGGTTTAATCTAGAAAAAGAAAGTTTATGGGTCTCAAGTATAAGAAAATGTAACTGTAAAAAATTCCTTATGTTTTGCTTTGTAGTCTGTGGAACAATAAGATGGTAAAAGTCGGTGAACCATTTAAAGCCATGATAGAAAAAAAAAAAATTGAAAATAGTGTAAGAAACATGTCTAACTGTCTACAGGACAAGAAAAACTGAAAGAAAAAAAAGAAAAATAGATTGATGTGTGTTCCCTACTAGCACAGAGCCCAGGCAGAAAGGTATTGACTCCGTACATAGTTAATACAACTGCATTAAGAACAGAGGTTCTGTCAGTAGAGCTGACGCCAGGCCATGAGCAGAGGGTGAAACAAAACATTGTTCTCACCCACACATAGCCTTGGGACCATTCCAACACGCTGAATTCCCCTGTACTGGCCAGTCTGAGGTCTCTAGAGACACAATTCTAAAGCTGGATCTGCTTTCCAGAAAATCACTTCTTCCTTCTCCCAAACTTCATACATACCCAGATCAGAAAATTGAAAAATGCCATGTCTATGAGTCAGTTAAATCTAGCCAGCTGAGCTCAGAATTAATGTTTTATACTTTTGGAAATAAGATACCCCCAACTTTATGATATTCAGAATTATTCAGAAAAGGCCTAAAATTTAACTTTAAAACATGACTTTTTCAAATATACTAAACAAACTTTAAGTTTTTACTTATGTGTATATATATGTCACAGCATATGGAGCAACATATACTTTGAAGTGCTTTAATGATTCTGCTTAACATTTCAAAAATTTTTCTTTATTTCTAGATTGTGACATGAAGTTGCATCAACATGAGTTTGGTGAGCTATGCATGGAGAGGATAGAACTGCTAATGAAGAACATGATTCACAGTAAAGTAAAACTAATTTTTGTTAGAAGGATTTTCATATATGCAGACATATGTTTTTGAGCATATATCATGTTTGTCTGCATCTGATTATACAAATAATTCCTTCTAGCAAGTCTTGTAACAGATTTTTGGTGTTCTAAACCTCCAAAATGTCCATAGTAACATGAAAGTCAAGATGATATTTTATTTATTTTATTTTATTTTCCCCCCAGTTCTACAATCACTTTTTCACCTGTGTGATTGTTAGAAGAAAAACATTTGGTGCAAAGGAATATATTTCCTAAGGAAAACGACAATAACTCAGACTTTAGACTCTCTCCTCCTCCATAGGAGTGTTAAACTCTTGAACATTTTTTCCTAATCTTTTCTGTACTCTGATCTGCGATGAGATTAGAACTTGAACAGGTTCCTGTAACAACTGCTGGAAAAAGTACAGTGCAATGGGTTCTAACTAACTGCAATTACAATTGTGTTGCTTATGTGAAAAACCCTATGCTGTTTTGTTTGTTTGCTCTGATTTTTCTGCACTGTAAGAACAATGGCATGATCACTTGCTTCCTTTTAAAACCATGACTGGGCTGTAGAAAGCTATTGTGTTGACATTTGGAGACCATTAAGTATATTTTTTTGCCTAGATTTTATTTAGCTAGTATGATAAAGGCAATCATCAGAGCTGGTTCCCATCTTAATCTCATAAAGACCTTTCTTCACACTTTTATGTAGAAAAATGTATTTTATTAGTCCTATAAACTACATAAGACTTGTGGAAAGGAAAGGGAATTATTAAAAGAAGTTTGGTAAATTCAATTACTCATGCAAACCTTTTTAATATCTGAATCTCTCTGTAGTAATTCTGCTTTTTAAATTCTATATTTAGGGCAAAACTTCTGTCCTCATTCCCCCTCCCATCCACTCCCCTTTTTTTGATGGAATAACACATGATTGAGACACATGAATTTCATTAGTATTAATTCAGCATGCTATTAGTCACTTAGCAAGGTTCTGCTGTGAATAAGGAGTCTGTACTAGGTAAGGAAGAATCTCTTAGTGTCAGGTAAGGAATCTGAAACTTTGAGAGGCATCCCTGCTGAAGGAGAGAATTGCCTGGAGCGCAGTTCAGTTGCCATCCAGAGAGAACTCAAATTGGGCTTGTGCAATGATCTGTTGTTGGTGAAAGATCTTGTTTCAAATGGAAACCTTGAGAGATGTCCCAGGTCAAGGGGAGATCACCACCATGCAGCCACACTGCCTATCAGGAAGAGCTTAAAGGATGCTCACTTAGTCAGTCATACTTATGGGGTAAATACATTGGCTCATAGTCAAATTGCATATAATGGGAAAGGTATGCATGAGACTCCTTGTACCTAAAACTTTCTTTGTTCCTTGATTAATGAGTCTTAGAGGAGCCACCCACTATTCATGCATTAATAGTATGATCAGTGTTCCAAGCTCATATACACTGGTGCTCACTAGGCTCTGCTTCTCTGTGACTTTCCTAGAGGGGTTCTCGGAAGGGCTATGGCTCAGGCCTTTATCTCCTTTGGTGCTTGTAACAAATTACTGTGTTTGCTTAAGGGGGGGTGAGTTCATCTGTCATAAACAGTGAAATATCCTATATACTACTATTTTTTTCTTTGATTTGATGATCTTCAGAGAATAGTACAAGATTTTATTATCATTAATGAGTAAGAAAAAGAGCTGTAAGTGATAGGAAGAAACAGGCTGTAGCTTGCTTTACCGGTTCACAGTTCCTTCTGTGTTCCTTTGTGCTCAGAGGGATGTTTGTACATATTTCTAAGTACTTTTCCAGTATCTCATATACTCAATAAACATTTCTATGAGATGACACACAGAATAAAATAAATACCAGGTCAGTAGTTAGGCCCCAGCTAGATGGGAAAGTCACCTCAATGGAAGATACACCGTAACATGTATTTTTCTGAACTTCAAGCAACAACAGGTTACACTTTTTTAGATAAGTTACAGTGAACATTTAAATATAATTTCTTGTGATAATTATCTACTTTGGGTACTTATCAGCAATAACACTGCATTAGCTAATTCTCTAAGATACTTAATTGGTGTCAGGATAAAACCAGTAATGATTAGACTGAGCTTTATTTTAACTAAAAACTATTTCCGTGAGCTTTATAGTGTGCAGTTATATATGAAAACATGAGGTGTTCTGATGCATTTAATACATTAGAATTTGACACTTTAGAATTGCTTGGGGATAATGAATATATGTCCTTTCAAAACTTTTCCCAGGCGGAAAAAAAAAAAAAAGTTTTGAAAATACTTGTATAATTTAATTTATTTTTAATTTTTAAAAAAATGAAAAATTTAAGTTAAAGGGATTCTTATAATTTTGGATTAAAATTCCAATACTTTTTTAATTGATGTCTAAAGATCCATCATTCTTTCAACAAGAATATGAAATTGATTCACCTCCTTTGGCAGTGGTACACACAAAATTTTTTGTTGCAGTTTTGTTAGTTCTCGATATTACTGTTCATTTTATATCCAGAACTTTTTAAACTCAGCTACTCTCTCCCTTTCAGAAGATCTTTATAACTGAAAGCAATTTGTCTACTTTGCTTCTGGACCCGCCCCCCCCTCCCCATAAAACCAGCAAATGTTAATGTAAGTAGGTGCCTCCCTCCAGAAAACAGTTCCAAAAAATGCTTTTTTGTTCTTTAACTTCATGTTTTCTTGGACAAAAACAACCGCAAGCTTCTGTAATATATGTCATGAAATTAAAATGTATTTATGTACACAAAAATTATAATATATACATAAAATTAAAATCAGTAAATGCTAACCATTAAACTGCTTCTATTTATTCTTTTTAGACTTTTAGTTTTGTTTAAGACAGTTCTCAATACTACCTCACTATTGATCTGGCACATATAATCACAGATCATTAAGTCAGTGAAACACCTGAGTGTCATCCTTGTATTATTTCTTATCCACCTACAATTTCCTTTTGTGTTAGAGAATTTAAAAAGGACACATGAAAGCATAATAGAGCAAGGCAACAGATAACTGTGTTAGTCTGAGTAAAACCTGTGAATGTCTGAGTTGTATGAGGTATTAGCATGTGACTTGCAGTAAAGTGACTTTCTCACTTTAAAGTTTGGAGATTCATACAGAACCAGTATACTTAAATCCCTCAGTGGGAGTGGAAGGAGAATAGAGAGAAAAAGGTAAAAATCTGTGAGTTGAGAAAAAGACAGTTTAGCAACACAAAGAGAGAAGAAAGAACATTAATAACAATAATGATATATATAACAAGTGATATACAATACAATGCTCACCACCACTGGAGCCTCTCCCTGCTCTGGGTGCTACTGATTGCTCAAATCAGCCCAGGCACCCTTTCCCCTGGCCAGCATCCCCTTATATATATATAGTGGTCATGACATCAGTATGGTATCGAATATCCCATTGTCTGGTTTGGTTGCCTACCCTGGCTGTGGCCCCCTTCCAGACTCTTGTGAAAATTAACCCTAACATAGCCAAACATAGAAGACCACTGTTATCTTAAAGTCAATTTCTATCATTAGTATAAACACTTGGTTAGGCTAAAACTGAGCACTTCCAGCAAGTCTTGACCTAACATTAGCATATTGAATTATCACATAAATGTGTGTATTGTAGGATAAATGCAATTTTTTATTACAACAGCAGTTGGATGTTTTTGTTTGCTCTCATGTTTCTATCTCTTTAAGTACTCAATACACAATTAAAAGTAGTTAAATATTTATTGTTCTTTCTAATCTATTGTGTGTTAGGAATTCATCTACTGAATATAAAAACACTTTCTTAAAATGCAGATGTTTCATTAAATGCTAAATTTTTTTCTTCTTAAAAGCATATTTTAATCTTAAATCTATTAAACATTTCCTTGAAATTGTCTATGAATGACACAGAACAAATAAAGGCTAATCAAGCTGTCATATTTATTAAATGTTTGACAGTGGTTGCCGAGTGCCTAGATTTTAATTAACTGCACATGTTTTGAAAGCTTTGCTATGGTTTGTTTTTTTTTTTTTTCTTACTCAAGAGCTATTCTTCTGTGATAGAGTAGGTTGTTTGTAATATCTAATTGAGAAATACAGAATTCAAGCTGTGTGTAGGTGATACATGAATTTTTCACCCCTGCTGACAACCACATTGACTTCTGTGTAATTCTTTGAACAGATTCAATCAAACTCATGCTGTTTATGCTTTTAATTGATTGAATTAAAGCATCGTTTTAAACACTTAATCATTCCATTAGGCAGGGTTGTATTTGCCTATTCAATGCTCAATCCAGCACAAAATAACCAGAGATTTTTTGTACGCAAAGAATGAGAAAGCAAGCACCTCAGTCTCTTGGTCCCTCAGTCACCCTGGTTTGGTAGCCTCACATAACCATCTATGCAAAGGAGTTCTCTCCTTTCTTTCAAAGGAGACTGAAGGTGTGTACTAAAAGTGTATCTGTCAAAGACTATGAAGACTATTTTGTTTTGGAAATCTAGTTGTGAGCATCAACCTATGAATTCAGGATAATAAGACTTAGGCACTGCTGCTTCTAAAACATGAAGTTCCATTCTTTTGGGTTCCCTTGTGGAAGACTTCAGAAGAGTGCTGTCGATCTGATAGGAATAATTTTCATGTGTCATCTTTAATTTTTTTCTTTACTTAACTTTACTGAATTTAGAAGTTCATACAGTCATATTTTTACACATTTTTTATAACTGCTGACTAGAAATCATAGTAAACTAGGATTTTTTTCAGCCTATATTTACTGATTAGATTTACTATTAGTAATATATTTACCAACAATAGAGAAAGTGTAAACTGTTCTCTTCTTCCATTATACTTGGGTTTTTTTCCAACTTAAATGCTTTTATCTGTGACTCCTTCACAAAGCAAAGCCTTTGCCACCATTGTTGTATTTTAACAAATAATATGATTATGATTTTATAATGTTGCTTTTTGCATCTTTCTATATATTACAGCATCCATAAATATTTTCATTTCATAGAATCATAGAATGGTTGGGGTTGGAAGGCACCTTAAAAATCATGTAGTTCCACCCGCATGCCATGGACACTTTCCACTACACCACGTTGCTCAGAACCCAATCCAACCTGGCCTTGAACTTGTCCAGGAATGGGGCATCTACAACTTCTTGGCTACCTGTTCTAGTCTCTCACCACGATCACAGTAAAGAATTTCTTCCTTACACCTAATCTAAATGAACTTAAAGTTTAAAACCATTACTCCTCATCCTATCACTACAATCCCTGGTAAAGAGTCTGTCCCCATCTTTCCTGTAGGCGTCCTTTAAGTACTGGAAAGCCATTATAAGCATTATAAGCATTCTCTTTTCCAGGCTGGACATCCCCAGCTCTCACAGCTTCTCTCTGTAGGGGAGGTGCTACAGGCCCTTGGTCATCTCTGTGGGTCTCCTTTGGACCCGCTCAAGGTCCATGTCTTATGCTGGAGGCCCCAGAGATGAACACAGTACTCCAGGTAGCATCTTGCCAGAGTGGAGTAGAGGGGGAGAATCACTTCCTTTGACCTGTTGGCCACACTTCTCTTGATACTGTCCAGAATGTGATTGACTTTCTGTGCTGTGAATACACATTGCTGGCTCATATTCAGTTTTTCATCCACCAGTATCCTTAAGTCCTTCTCACAGGGCTGTTTTCAATCTCAACCTTCAGCCTGTACTTGTGCTTGTGATTGCCCAGACCCAGGTGCACTGGGCCTTGTTGAAATTCATGAAGTTTGCATGGGCCCACCTATCAAGGTCCCTCTGGATGGCATCCCTTCCCTGCAGCACATTGACCACACCACATTGTTTGATCTCATTTGAAAGTTTGCTGAGGGTGCTCTAAATCCCACTCCAGTGCTGGTCCCAAGACCCTGAGGAACACCAGTCATCACTGGTCTCCTTTCAGACATCGAGCCATTGATCACAAGTCCTTGAGTATGATTATTCAGTCAGTTCCTTATCCTCCAAGTGGTCCACCTGTCAAATACACATCTCTCCAATTTGGAGAGAAGGATGTCGTATGGGAGTGTCAAAGGCTTTGAAGAAGTCCAGGTAGATGACTTCAGTTGCTCTTACCTTATCCACCAAAGCTGTAACCCCGCTGTAGAAGGACACCAGATTTGCCAAGCAAGATTTGCTCTCAGTGAAGCCATGTTGGCTGTCACCAGTCACCTCCTTATTTTCCATGTACCCTAGCATAATTTCCAGGATGATCTGCTGCATGATCTTGTCAGGCACAGAGGTGAGACTGACTGGTCTGTTGTTCCTTGGGTTTTCCTTTTTTCCCTTTTTAAAAATGGGAATTATGTTTCACCTTTTCTAGTCAGAGGAACTTCACCAGACTAATACAACTTCTGAAATAAGATGGATAGGGGTTAGCAACATCATCCACCAGTTTTCTCAGGACCCATGGATGCATCTTATCAGGTCCCATGGAGTTGTACACCTTCAGGTCCTTTAGATGGACTGAAACCTCATCTCCTCTTACACAGGGTAGTTCTTCATTCTCCCAGTCCCTTCCTTTGCCTTTTGAGACCTCAGCAATGTGATTGAAGCACTTGCTGGAGAAGGCTGAGGCAAAAGAGTCATAGAGTATCTCAGCCTTCTCCATATCCTGGGTAACAAGGTCTCTCCTTTCTTTCCAGAGAGGGCCCACAATTTCCCTAGTCTTTTTTTTTTTTATCACTGATGTACCAATAGAATCTTTTCTTATTGCCCTTGATGTCCTGGACCAGATTGAACACTATCAAGGCTTTGGCTTTCCTAACCTGACCTCTGTTTGCTCAGACAATTTCTCTGCATTCCTCCAAGGTTACCTGCCCTTGATTCCATCCTCTGTAAGCTTTCTTTCCGAGTTTGAGTTGGTCCAGGATATCCTTGTTCATGCATGCAACCTCCCGGTACTCTTGCCTGATTTCCTCTTTGTCGAGATGCATTTCTCCTGAACTTGGAGAAGGTGAACCTTGAATATTAACCAGCTTTCATAGGCCCCTTGTCCTTCCAGGGCTTTATCCCATAATACTCTACCAAGCAGGTCCCCAAATAGGCAAAAGCTGTTCTCCTGTAGTCCAGGGTAGTGAGTTTGGTGTGTGCCCTCCTTTTTGTCCTAAGGATCTTGAACTCCACCCTTTCACAGAATGAACAGAATATTACGGGTTGAAAGGGACCTTGAAAGATTATCTAGTCCAACCCCACTGCCAGAGCAGGACCACCTAGAGCAGGTCACATAGGAATGCATGTAGGCGGGTTTTAAATGTCTCCAGAGAAGGAGAGTCCCCAGCATTTCTGGGCAGCCTGTTCCAGAGCTCTGTGACTCTCACACTGAAAAATTTTTTTCCTTATGTTTCTGTGAAACCTCTTCTACTCTAGCTTGGATGCATTGCCCCTTGTCCTATCATTGGACATAAGAGAGAAGAGTCTGGCTCCATCCTCCTGGCATTCACCCTTTATGTATTTGTAAACATTAATGACATCACCCAGAGAGACCCAGTTCCCTCAGCCTTTCATCATAAGGGAGATGATACACTCAAATATCTTCGTGTCTCTGCACTGGACTCGTACAAGCAGTTCTCTGTCCTTCTTGAACTGAGGGGCCCAGAACTGAACACAATATTCCAGATGAGGTCTCACCAGGGCAGAGTAGAGGGGGAGGAGAACCTCTCTCGACCTACTAACCACATCTCTTCTAATACACCCCAGGATGCCATTGGCTTTCTTGGCCACAAGTCATGCTGGATCACAGTTGTCCTGCTGTCCACCAGGAACCCCAGGTTCTTTGCCCCCATGCTAATCTCTAACAAATCAATCACCAAACAACTGGTATATGGGGTTATTCTTTCCCAGATGCAAGACTCTACACTTGCCTGTGTTGTATATCATTTCATTTCATGATCTCTGCAGCCAAGGCTGCCCTTGAACATCACATTTGTCTAAAGTGGTTCTGCAAATGTATTTTAAAATGATGACTACATAGCGTTAAAAATCTTTTGATAAGTTGCAGAGATACATGACAAAAATAATTTTGTGGGAGGCAAAATGAATGTGCCACATGCATGGTTTACCCACATACTTTCCCTTAATCCCTTGTCAATGCTGTTTATATTCTTGGGAACTTAAAATACTATCTATGCACAAATAAGATTATTTAATGCACAATTCTTCTGGTTTTACTTCAAATACTATTTGAATAAAATTTTTATTGGTTTAGGAGTAATATTCTTTTCAGAGATGGTAAGGAACTTTGAATATATCTTTGCTCTAAAGAATCACTTTCTCATGACTTCTATGCTTGATACCTCTCAGTGATCTCAAGTGTGCATATTTACTATGCTATTGTATTTATTTCTAATTTCATTCATGAAATCACAACCTGAGCTGTCAGGCTCAAGCTGTGTTCTTCTCTTTGTATCTGTCATCACTGTTAATAAGGATTTGCATGCCAAATTAGGCCTTGGTTACAGATGAAATGCCATTACTTTCAAATTATGTCCTCCGTGATAACTCCATAATTTTATAACCTCTATATTGCAAATATACCTGTAACTAAATAGATTTTAAGCCTGATCCAAAGGTTATTGAAAACAATTAGTATCTTTATACTGACTTCAATTAGCTTTCAATAGGGCCTTTATTTAACAACTCTGTTAATGAAGTGTAAGGATTAATACCCCTCTTATTCTCTCTTAGCTATGTTGGCTAGTAACGACAAAAAAACTTATTACTGATTCTTTTAAGAAGGCAAATTTTAAACAACTATCTGAATATATACATGAAAACAACAGTCTCTTACAAATTTACCTTTAAGAGCCATGTAGTAAAGAGGTACATAGAAAGGTCACTATTTTGAAGGAAAAAGCACTCTGAGTAATCGCAGTGTGCAGCAAAATTGTACTTTATGGTTCAGTAAGACTTATTTCTTCAGTGCCCTTAAAAAGAGAATAAAATTTCATTAGCACATACATTTGAAAGAAAAAAAAATGGAGAACATTATCCATCTGATAAATATAGAATGTACATGAAGGTCTGAAAACAACTCTAAAATACATACTTAGTATGATGCAAAAGGTGAATCTTAAATTAAAAGTTTTTTCTTGTATGAGCACTTGTAACTGCAATAGGAACATGCTTTCTGGAAATATAGAGAAGAGCAATATAGATTTTAATGTGCCCTTAAGTTGGTTAAGAGTCTATATATACATACAATGCTTTCAGATACTTCAGCATAGTCTTAATTTAGATTTTGTCTCACTTTAAATAAACACATATACTTTATAAAAAAAGTTAGCTGTATATTTTTGTAAAGCTTAAGGTCAGGAGGAAAAAAAAACACCTCTATGAAATGCTTTAATGATAAAAAATACTGTTACTATGACTACTTGAGTAGCTTTTAAGGTGATGTCCTTTTGATTGAAAGTATTTTTAGAACTTTGGTTACCCTAACAACAGTATACACTTCAACCAGCAACTTCTAACAAGTTATTTCTTGTTATTTCATTCTTTCCTGATGAAGAACTAGTCATTAAATGATGGAAAGGATAGAAGAAACAAAGCTTCAAAACTGTGTTTCACATAATTATCTTCCTCAGCATATTTAGTCTAAGTAGCAACAGTTAATTTATACTGATAATTTCACTGGATTTTTACTATGAGCAGATCAGATGATTAAGATGGAAGAGTAAGACTAATATTTTTGGCTGTCATACCCATAGTGATTTGTTATTGTATTTGAGTAGATAAATATCTTTTAAATTGTCTGTAGTTCCTATGTAACCTGTCTGTCTTCAGTTAATAGTAGGGAGTAATATATTGTGAGTAGTATCTCCATTCTAAGAAGAAGTTATTCCTTATCTTTGTTCTGAATTTACTACCTACCCCTTTCAGTTTGACCTTGTCCTGGTTTGAGTGAAAACAGAACTAATTCTGTTCAGTAATTTTACTTTTCAGCTCAGTTCTTCTAACTAACTGCACTTTCTGAAGTTAGCAGCCTGTTTTCACAGACAGTGTCTGCTTCCAGCAGCGATAACACCTCATGTTTAGAGATACTACCAAGGATTGGTGTGCAGACCAAGGCCACTGCTGGGTCTTGTGTACCACACTGGGGAGTGCAGAAAGTGAAAGGCTGCACCTTCAGGGAGGAGCAGACAGGACAGGTAATTCTAAACTGACCAACGAGGTATTCCAGACCATATACGCCATATTTAGTTTAGGGCTGTGGGATCTGAAGGGTCTCTGGACTCTCTCCCCTCTTGGACTGCTTTGCCAGCTTTTGCTTGGCTTGGCTCGGGTCTTCTTTCGGTTCCTTCCTCGGAGCATCCAAGGATGACTCTGTCCATTCTACCTTCGATCCGGTCTGCGTGTTCCTGAACCCGGTACCAGAATCCACCTCCTGAACACAGCTCCCATCTGCTGTGGGGCCCAGTCTGGGACTGCCCCGGTGCCTGCACAGCATCAGTGGTGACAGTGATGTAATTACCGTCAGGGGGGTTGGGTTCGATACTGGTTTTGTATATATTTGTATATATTCCATTTTTATAATTATTAATTTCATTTTCATTAAAGCTGTTCTACTTTCCTTTTCTAATCGCTAAGTCTCTCTCCCTTATTTCCTTTCTCTTTCTCCTCTGGGAAGGGAGGTTGGTTAACAGAGAGCGTCTGTTATATGTCTAAGGGGCTGCCCTGGCCCTAAACCATGACAGACCTCTAACTGTTATATTGGAAGACCTGGTGAATAATTGTTCCCTATTCATTTTCTCTATGCCAGTCTTGATTTTAAAGACCTCTATCATGCTTATTTTCAGTTATCTCTTCCAGGCTGAAGAATATTATTCTGAATGTATGGATGGATGTTAGATGGATTTAAGACAGTAGACTATCATCTTCAAAAGGTGATGGTTAATGGCTTGATGTCTGGTGGCTGAGAATAAGTGGGGAATCCCTGGAGACAGTATTGCTCAACAAAAGCTTTCTGAAGCTCATCAAGAATAGTTATATGCATCATAACAGGCTGGAAAGGGTCTGAGTAGAAGCTTAGCAGAAAAGGTTCTGCTGCATTAAAAAAAAACCCCACGTTACAGCAAAATGAGCAGGAGAAGATCTGAGAGCTAGTTTTTCTCTAAAGGAGAGGGTTCTGGGAGTCATGCACAATAACACATCCATCAGTACAGGGACCTTGCAAATCAGAGCTCTGTCCCATAGTATACAAGTGAGGCCTGCAGGACAGGCCCAGATATGGCAGACAGGTTCATCAGGTTCCCAATCATTGGTCAAGGTCATGGCTGCTGAAGGTCCAAGGTAAAGGTAGGAAGTTAGCCTGCAGAAGATTTACGTCTGCTGAAGGTAACTTGGATCAGATATATCCTTGTGACTGCCAGGAAAATTCAGTCACTAGAGACCCTATGACAAGCCTGGAATCACAGAACCATATAACCACAGAATGGTATGGTCTCAGAGGCACTTCTTGAGATAAGTCCAACCCCCATGCTAACCAGATTCACCTAAAGAAGGTTGCACAGGAATGCATCCAGGTAGGTTTTGCATGTCTCCAAAGATGGAGACTCCACCAGACTGGGCAGCTTGTTCTTCACCCTCAAAGTGAAGAAGTTCTTCCTCATGTTTAGATAGATCTCTGTATGTTCAAGTTTGTGTCCATTGTCCCTTGAAGGCAGTCCACAGGTCAGGGGTTCATAGACAAACACAGCACACACAGAGAATATCTCAGGTTAGGACTAAAGGTCTCAATCTAAGCTTAAATGGAGTTTCTGGTCCAACGGAAGGGGATTTGAGGGGTGGAAGATACAGATGAGGCTGTTCAGGGCCATTAAGGCCAATTAATGACCTCACAGAACTGTTAGTATTCCCCTTTTCTGTGCACTGAGAAATCATACTTGGGAGTTTACTAAATCTGGGTCTGACCTGTGGGTTGACATCACAGCCTGGCTTTGGCACATTCCTGTCCACAGGGAGGTGCCCAGTACTCAGGACTTCAGCTGCCTATGTCTGTCCCCAGCCTGCCCTGTTTTCTGGCAGAGGTGCTGGTTTTGTCTGACTGGTGAGTCCTTTTCCTGTCAACTCAAAGAGAAGCCCCTGTAGCTCTTCATCCCCAGGAGGCAGCCATCCCCCATTGTGCCTTAAAGATATTTTATTTTCAAGAAGTTTTTCTATAAATCATAACTATGTTATATGTGCTAGATTTCTATGACAGTGAACTTTAGTCAGAACTGTACTTTATTTAAATGAATAACTGTCTGAATGTAGGAGCTGCTGACAGGTCATTTATGGAATGCTAGGCAAAAAAATCCTGAGTCTGCTTGGACCCTAGAGTCTAATGTAAAGAGGTTACGATAAGGTACTTTGAAGCATCACAGTTTGTTTTCTGAAAATTAAATATCTGGAAAACCAATTTACCACTTGATCGCAAACCCCTACATTCTTAATTTCTCATGCAATTAACCAAATCAAGAGTTTTGACACATCAATAAACACAACATCAGTAGAATTTCTGTGATCATAGTAACATCGATAACCTCAAAATATTTGTCAAGTTTAATAAAGCACATCAGGCTGAATAGCCAAGCCAAAAATCTTACAATATCTATCACTCTGTTTTGTAGACAGGTGTAAAGGATGAGTATGCACAAGAAGAGGATGTAAGCAAAAGCCAACTGCAGTACCTGAAAAAGCATATGTTTTCATGGAAGGAAAAAAAAGAAAGAAAAATAAACAACAAATAGAAAGACAGATAGAGTTGTAGAGATTTGTGGAAAAAAAAAAAGAAAAATATAATTGTGACATGATGAATTTAGACATAAAGATATTTTTGGTATCACTGTAAGTACAAACATCCATAGATATTGCAGTCTTAAGGGAACATTAAATATGAAAAAACAAAGGAATCCTAAAAGAAATAATGATAAATTGGAAAATTTACTTTTTGGAAGCTAAGTGTTTAATTTACTATTGGAACTAAGCTGTCATGTTAAAGTGTAGATCACCAGCTATATGCAATAAAGAAGGCTTCCTAACACTGAGTAACCATGTCCCTGACAATATGTGAATACAGCTTGGAAGTTAGAGGAAGATTTACAAATAAATTTTTATAGTATGTAGATGCAAAATGTTTTAAAATAAAAATTTCAGATTCATGGGTTCCAGTCTATTCTCCATATATTTTAAAGAAATTAATACATAGTCAAATGCCAGGTGGCTATGACATTGCTTTAAAGACAGAGAGGGAACTCCTAGACAGTTTTAGCTAATTATTTCCAGATGTTTTAAAAGAAAAAGTACTTTTTTCATGAAAATGATGACAATGAATCATCAATGGAGGGAGCTAACACACAAGTACAAAAGGACAAAACCTTAACTTTTGTGCTTCCATTGTCTAATTTATTATGTTGAATATCTGATTTTATACTGCCTCTTTTTTCATTTATGCATACAGATATTCAACTTTGCAACCTTGTTGTCAAGTTTAGTTTCTGTTTCTCTTTTTTTTTCTTATAAAAAATAAATTTACCAGAATTGTAAATAATAATGAATAGTGGAGAAATAGATGGCACAATATATTCAGATATTTTTTAGATACCTTTGCCAAAATCTTTACAAATAGCTGGTTTTGAAGTTAAATTGTTCCTATGTAAAGGCAAATGTTATCATAAATGAAAAAGTGACTAAAATAAGCAAAACAAATCATGAAAATAATTATTTTGCTCTCAATTGGAAGAGGATGACTGTCACTTAGAGAAAAAAACAGTGTTATGTAGTATGTTATTCACTGATGATCTGAAAATGGTGGAAGCAGTCATACTGGAAAACCAAAAATGGTGATTGAGATGCAACTGTGACGTTCCAAGGAGACCTAATAGAAACTAATGAATAAAATGATGGATAAAAATCAAAACTAATAGAGGAAAAGTATTTCAAAGGGAATTATTTTAATATTTGTGTACAAGATTAATAATTTAGCTTTATCAGCTCAAGATATGGATCTTGGCATTATACTGAACATGTCAAGTCCAATAGGTAAGATAATTAAAAAAAAAAACAAACCACAAACTAAGTGAAAAACTAAATCAAAGAATAATGTAGAAGAGTTGTATGCTTATATGGTCTCATCTGCAATACATATTAAGTTTTGTTTCCTTTGTCTGCATGTTTTAGATGACGTTCAATGTTAAGATATAAGAATGATTAAAACTGAAATAACATTTCTTTTCAAGAAACTGAAAAGGTTATCAGTGTGACCCACTGGTTTATTTAGAGTGAACCAAGGTGATCTGTAGGGTAAACACATAGACTGGACTATTTACTTTTTCCACGTTTTTCGTGTTATCTTTTTTTCTCTTTCCTCCTCATTATATTGACATTACTAATGCACTTTTGTATTTGTCAGAAAAAATATGGAGCTGGTGAGAGTTTTCTATGCACCCATGATCAAATTTTCAATTAGACTGCTCAAAGTGCCCTCTTTGACCTGTAGAATTTAAGAATAAATTTTTTGACAGATGATGCACAAGGTTCTATAAATGGAGAATATGCAGAAACATTTGGAACTATTTTATCTGAAAATCTAGTTCTACCTCCTTTCCTCGTAAAGATCATTGATTAAAAGGAATGGCGATCAGCAGTGAAAGCCTCCAAAAGAGGAAAAAAGGCTATATATATATGTAAATATTTTATATATGTAATGCATATTAAATCCATGTAGATAAATGAGTATATTTAATCATTGTCAACATGACAATAGCTAAACATTGATATACTAATGCTTGTATAAACATATGAACTTAAAGATAAGTATGGAACTCAGAAACACATTATTAAATGCATCAGTTCTAACAGGACATTTTATTCTCCTATATTTCTATAGATAGTCCTTTAATCACATAATCTATCTATATTCATCTGACATAGATTAGCTAAGAATGTCATTTATCTTACCAAATCTAATACTTTGCCAAACTGCAGATGGATTATATCTAATATGCTTCCTTTGACTAAAATAAAAGCAATATTGTTAAAAGAGGAAAAGTTTCTAGCATCATCTACTTTTTGTAATCTCATCCGGTATTCAATTTCACCTTGAATCATATATTTCACATCCTTCAGTATTTTCAGTTAGTACTACTTAGCCTGGTATTCTCCAATATATTCTCAATAACTTCTTTCACCTTTTTTTTTTTTTTTCCCCCACTGAGTTATTGGCTGATGACATTTATATCTTTATTTGCTGAATGCATACACATCTGTGGAATTTTTCATCACTAAGCTATAGCCCATATTCTGTTCTTATTTAAACTTTTAAAGTCCATGGTCCAGAACTATTCTGAGGACTAGATGATGGTTCAGCCCTCATTATCATCCAGTTTTATTGCTGCGAAGTACCATATGTAGCTGTCTATCAATAGAAACAATTTCCATTCCAGTCAAATGGAATGGTTGTTCAATTCTGCCATACTCCTCTGGTGTCTCTAGTGTGAATTTTTGCTGGATCTCCTGTGACTTTTCTACAGTTTGCCCTATTAGGGTTTTAATTTTTTTTTTTCTCCTATGCCAGAATATCAATTTCCTTTTCTACTCTTAATATTTTCCTATTTATAAGTGTCTTTTCTGTATTTAATATGTCATTCCCAATTCCCCTGTCTGTGGTATTACTATTTTCTCTTTGTGGAGCGAGAAACTATACATTTCACAGAACTCTTTTGGATTGAGTATGACCATGTTCCAGTCAGCACTTCCTACCTTTCCACAGGCTATCCTCATCTTATCTTCTGTAAAGGTTGTAATCTTTCATCTTTCCTAGTCTGCTGTTGAATTTATGACTTTGTTTTGCTCAGACACTACCCTTGGCCAAGTAAATTAATGATTTTCTTTTCCTTTCATGTTGCTAATCTGTATCCCCAAACCTTTTCTTTTTTTTTTTTTTTTTAATCTGCAATGCCCCATATACATTAAAATCATGTCTTTTCCTGTTTTTCATGGTGTCTGACTTTTATTTTGTATAACTGTAGTTTCATGAGGTGCCACTTCTTTCTTTATGCTATGAAACTTGGTTTTTAATGAAATTATATCTTCTATGTTTACATATCTGCTATTAGCCATCATAATAATTATTGTTATGTATGGTCTTTTCTAAGGCACTTTCTTACAAGGAAAGAAAAATTTTCTTGTCCAAATAACAAAATATATTGCTACCTCCTTACAACATTCCAATTTAGTATTATTCCAAGTGCCACCTAATTTAGAATTCTAATCCCAATGTGGTCAAATAACTGTATGCAGCCAAGGGATAATTGCAGTTTTTGCAATAGGTACATGATATATTAAAGATTTTAAAATAATAAAAAAAAAGATACATGAGAATAATTATGGTTTTTTTTTCCTCAATGGGAAGAGGATGAATATTGCTTAGAGCAAGAGAATGGAGAACCATTGAGAGACTTCTTTGTAGGAGGAACTGTTTGCCTGTTTTATTTCCAGCTGAGAAAAAACCAAAAACATCCCATGGTCACTAATTTAATCTTCACGGCAGGTACTGGGAAACATCAACAGTTACTTCAAAAAAAAGATTTTATATGCACTGTATTTTGTTTTCCAGTAGGCAAATAAAATGTCTAGTCTCAGTAAGACCAGCTTCATTGCTGCTTAACACTAGGGTGGTCTTCTCAAAATATGTAAGTAAAAAGATATACAGATGTCCTGTGGTCCATTAAGCAGGTGTTAGATACAGAGATGTACTTCTCTCCTACAGGGCAGCAAAGCCACTAACATCTTTATACAGATCAGTCATTTAGCACAGATAGCTATCGGCATGCTATCTCATATGAGAGTTATTGCAGGGGAGCAATAGAACAGAAAGTTATCTGCAGTAGAAGTGATTTTACTCATGTAATAATTAAGGACAAGTTTTACATGAGCCTGCATCATCTCAAGGGTTCTAAGAAACATTCATTGCATTGCCAGCAGCTATAAGAACTGAAATAATTTGCAGAAGAAAATGAGAAATTAAAATTTGTCCAAGTCAAGTGATTCAAAGACACACTTATGTGCTGTTTTCTTTGACATATTAATGGTGTATTGAAATCTAAATGTTCAATTTAACCCTTATTAATATATTGTATTTGAAATGCAGTTTTATGTAATATTAAACTTATGCAAAATTGGCATTTGTCGTTAAAAAATTATTATAATCAGTAACGCAAGCCTCTGATAGAGACTGCTGTCAAAAAATATCTACAACTAGCCTGTTGTTGAGATTATGATGAGGGGCCTGCCTATGAGTTTTAGAGAAAAAAAGTTGAAACTGATGTTGTTAAAAGATAAATTATTTCTTCTTTTTTCATTTTAAAGGTGGATGTTTTGCTGGGAATAGAGGAGTTAACATCCCTTAGGAGCTTAAAAAATTTTATTTTTAAATATTATATAGTTCATGATTTAAAGTTATGTTTTTTCTATTACTAAAATAGACAACAATTTACCAATTTAAATGTTTACAGGATTTAGAGAAATTAGTCTAATTTTTGTTTTATTTCTACAAATATTGATTGTAATACTAGACCGTGAGCAGAACAGTATAGCACTGCTTTTAATTTATTTTTATTTTTTTAAAGGAACAGATATTATCAATTGTCAAAATAATTGTGTTAGTTGTGAGTTTCCTGGAAAAGCATTTTAAAAGCTTTTGATAGGTTGACAGGACAGGTGTGTTCCTTAGCATCAAATGAAAAGAAGCAGGCTATCTGATGAATCTCATGAGAAGCAGTTCTTGACAGTGGCCTTTAAGCAGAAACTGTATCTGCTAAAGAGTTTGGTTTTAAAGAAGTTGGCATGGACTTGAAGCTAGATTTTGAACATGTAAGGGAGGAGAAATAGTGATGAAGAAGAGAAATGTAAAACTTAAAGAAAATAATCAGAGGGCACAATGACAGAATGATGTTCACTTTTTTCAGTAGATTAGTTAAATTTGACAAATCTAAAACTGGTGTGACATATATAAACATACAGGCAATACATCAAATCACAAATATTTAAAATAATTTTAACCTAAAAATACACCATTTAGCAGCTGAAATAAAGTTTATTGCAGAGATAAACTAATGAATATAATGGAGAGTAAGGCAAAGTCTGGGCTACAACCCTCCCCCCCATGATTTAAATAGATTTTTAGTGAAAGAGTTGACTCATTGTTTGCCGTCTTTCAAACTTAATCCTGCAAAGACCTATCTAAGCAATATTTCCTGTACTATTTATAAAACCACACATTATAGGAGAAAAATTGTATACATGTAAAAGTTGGACTAAAGAGTATGTCAGATTTTTACTGTGGCTTTATGATTATATTCAGAATCAGTATTCAACTGAAATGACAGAAAACAAGTATTTTTTATCATTTTTGGTATTAGGTGTTATATGCCAAATAATAACAGTAATAGCAGAGAATACACGCTTTCTTCAAACACTGAAATACCACATCAGTAAGAATATTTTCTAGTCCTGCTGCAGGCTGAATTTTAATAGATTCCCATGATATGCTGAAAGCTGTAAATATTTGTTCCTTATTTAAGGCATTATTTCTACTTCCATCTGTTGTAAGTGTCATTTTATGGGAACAGATTCTTGAAAGAGGCAGTTTTACTGCTTATAGTGTGATGCAAACAGTATAACATTACTCTGCCAATAAAATTGACTTACAAGATGTAAATATATGCTTATGTTGTGCACATCTGTCCAGTTTCCACATGCTGTTACAGTAATTGTTACATGCTTATGACTTAAATGTCGCAATATTATGACTTAAAGGTTATTTGTATGCATACCATGTTATAAAAGATTTGACCTTTTTGAGAGAAACAGTAATTTATTATGCATTATTATATATTGACCAATATTCTTTCATTTAAGCAGTTCCCTGGAAGAAAATGTATTAATTAACCAGATTGTATTTTTTTCTCTCAGCTTTAAATAAAACATTTAGTCTCAACACTTACTCGGCAAAGCACACATTATTTTGTAAGTGTGCTGAGTGCATGTGTGTCTACTCATCTCTATTAAGCAGAGTACTGTCATTCACAACCTATTCACCATAGACATTAATCATGTGTATGCAGACAGGGTATTAGTACTAGGCATCTACAGATTTGCTCTTAGGGTAGATTTTTTTTTTTTTTTCTTTTTGTTATTTTGAGGGTGGGGAAAGTGAAGTTGATAGAATTTACTGTTCTGTGGATAATCTTTTCAGT
The DNA here is from genome assembly GCA_025345505.1 of Todiramphus chloris collaris. NCBI lineage: Eukaryota > Metazoa > Chordata > Aves > Coraciiformes > Alcedinidae > Todiramphus > Todiramphus chloris. The sequence continues at coordinate 22,466,091 of JANVCC010000035.1, forward strand.
ATCTATTTCTTCATATCTTGAAATGATGCATTCTCACAAATTTACCTGTAACTTTCTGTCTCAAATTTCCTTCTGCCTGTTTTCAGTGAAGTTAAATGTTATTAGAGAGAAATGAAGAAATAATAGACCTTTTTTTTTAGGTTGCCTAAAACCAAAGAGGAAAATGATGAGAGGATGGAAAACCTTACGCTGAAACAAAACTGTTTTTCCAAAGTTTTCTCAGTCAGATGGGGGTAAAATAAAACCTTTGTTCAGTATGAAACACAATGGTTTGTTTCTTGTGTCACAAAAAATTTTAAAATTGCTGTTAAAGTAAATTAGCTAACTATTTAAATTAAACTACCACTTCAAAGAAGTTTATTTTGAAAATATTCTGATAAAACAATTGAACACTTCCCAAGTGAAATGTCTGAATTACTCTTCACTCTTTATTTACTGATATTTACCTTTTTTTTTTTTTCAGCTAAAGTGATTAATCTTATTTGATCTTAATTTACACACAAATAACGAACCTAGTGAATCTCAAATTTAGCTTTGCTTCTGAGGCTTAAACGCGGGCCACACATAATTCAGAAAACTGAACTTGAAAATGGACTGTTATATTTAAGAAGCAATTTCTAACTACTACGTCAGAATACCCTAAAATTGTAAAATTACAACAATGGTACTAGCAAAAATAGTTTGTCTCTGAATTTTTCTGAAGGTTAGAAATTAATCACAGTCCCTTATAATCATGCAGACAACCAAGTGTAGGAAGAAATATTTCTGGAGCTGTGCTCAATGATATTAACAATTGTGCGAGGTATTTTTTCTTTGAGCTGTCTGTGCCTGTGTATTGAACCCCTTTACTGAATCACTGATTATTCTTTACACAGGATAGACCAGGATAATAATTTCTGTGTTATCTGTCAAGTTAAATAGGTCAGAGTTTTAAAGTACTGATATCTAAAGAGATAATCCAAGTCCAAAGAAAATTCCAGAGATAAATTGTTTAAACTGAATGTGCCTTTCATATATATTCATGAGGTATATGTATGTACAGCCACATATTCAAACAGGAATTCTTTCTCTACTGTTCTATGCATATGCATATGAATATAAACAGAAATTGATTCACGGAATCACAGAATGGCTGAGGTGGAAGGGACCTGTGAAGGTCACCTGGTCCAACACGATGGCTCCAGCACCTAGAGCAGGTAACCCATGACCATGTTCAGGTGTCTTTTGAATATCTCAAAGAGGGAAACTCCACATCCTCTATGGGCAACCTGTGTCAGTGCTCAATCACCCTAACAATAAAAAAAGTGTTTCCTTACAATCAAACTGAACCTTCTGTATTTCAGTTTTTTCCCCTTGCCTCTTGTCCTGTACACTGGGCATCACTGAAAGGAGCTTGGCCCTATTTTCTTTATACCCTCCTTTCACATATTCATATAAACTGATAAGATTCCCCCAAGCCTTCTGTAGGCTAAACAGTTTTAGCTTTCTCAGTCTCTCCTTGTACAAAATTCTACAGTCCCTTAATCACTGTGTTGGACTCTCCAGTATGTCCATTTCTCTTTTTTACTAAAGAGCCCAGACATGGAAACAGGACTCCAGGTGTGACCTCACCGGTGATGACTAGAGGGGAAGGATCAGTTCCTTTTATCTGCTGGCAATACTTTGGCTAATACAAGATACCATTAGCTGCTTTTGTTGTAAGGTCATATTGCTACCACCTAGTTGTCCGCCAGGACCTCCAGGTCTTTTTGTGCCAGACTGCTTTCCATGTGATGAAACTTCAAACTGCTAAGAATGCTCTTAAACAGGTTATACATAGAAACTATAACAAATTATTAAGTCCCAAACAGCCAGACAGTGCCATGCTAAAGTGATTTGACCATCTTAGTATATTGGAATATAAATAAGAACAGGCTTGTCACAATTGAAGAATGATGCTGTTTTGTTTGCATAATGCTTATCCTGTAGGAATAAAAGCATTAGTATAGCAATAATACTACTAGTATTGAATGTTTTTGGAATATGCTGTGAACTAAAAGTATCCACTCTGAAAGGAAAATAATTAATTTTAAAAGAACTTTGCTGACAAAAAAAATAATATTCAGTAGAATCAAAACAATGTGATAGAAACAGTGCTTGAAATCAATTTGAAAATGCTAATTTAAAAACCCTTCATTCTCAAAGACTTACTGATTTAAATTATGAAAAGCTCTTACATGGCTGGTATGCTAGGACAGATCTTTCCCAAGCTGTTATGATGTGATGAAATTAATATCTCATTGCAAATGCTGGTGAGAACTTCTTCACAAACACACCAAAGGGACAAAACTCCAGGATAAAGATTATCTTTACTATATAATCATTAAAACCAAGGTCCATGGGATGTTAATACATTTATTTTGTTGTGTTGACTTTAAGTAGACGCAAGATAACATCTAGCATAACCTTTATATTTTAAACCAGTCTGATCTTATTCTGTGGCTGGTTGTACATGGGTAACAGAAAAGGTGAGCTTTTATGGCCTTTTGCCTAATTTAATTTCCTTTGATTCTTCTTCCCTTGACATCTCGTTTTGCTGTAATTAAAATGAAAATCCTTCATTTATAAATAATTATATGAAAGGCCTATCAAAGTCTATTAGTATTACTACATACTCTATATTTTCTGTATACTTTTTTCCTTATTCTTTTGTATTTGAAACATAACTGCATGATTTTTTTTAATTGACTGCTGATGTCAAATTAGAGTTAATGTAAAATGCCTTTCTGCTCTTTATTTTCTCTGACTAATAGAAAAAATTATTTATGTATGAATTTATATACATAAATTTATTTACACACAAATTCCAGGACGATGGAAACATTACTTTAATCCAATTGGGAATTTTCATTTTGGCTTGATATCTTTTTCATCCTTTAGCAATCAAACTTCTTAATATACAAACAAATCTATTTTCACACTGAAATATAATACTTGTCTTTCAAAACTACACTAAGTATTAAAACAACTTTGATACTGTCCTTCAGCTCTTGCCCACTCCAGCTTTATAGTGTTTGACATAAAATTTTGGAATATTTAATCAATAAAAACAAAAAAGAAACATCTGATAAGAAGTATTGGCAAACATACAGGAAAAACTTGAGAGAAAATATACCTAGATTTTACAGAAAGATAGGGAAACATTCTGCCCAAGATAGTAAGTTTTGACATCTACAGGATAACTCTTATCTCAGCGGTGTGTCTTAAACACATGATCATTCTCATTTTATTTGGTGACTTTTAGTAAAGTTTATCCAATTAAAAGTAAACAGACTCTTGCCACCCCCACAGTAAAAATGATTTAAAAAGCTGCATTTCATATTTTAAAATACAAAAATAAAACAAATAGTGCCCATCCTCCCAAAATAAAGTTGTTAGGATGCTACAAACAGATATAAGTAATATTTCCTAATTTTTTATCATGAACAAGTGAAGTCAATGAAAATTTTTAATTAATTCACTGGGAGGATGATAATGCCTAGATTGAAATTGAATATATTAAATGCTTTATTGTAAGTAAAGGAGAATGCAAAACTTTTCTTTACAGTATATAATCCTCTAGAAGTAATCATGACAAAAATGCCTTTTCTCTTCACAGTCTCAGTATAGAATGAAAGTACTGTTTGAGTATAGAAACAGTGTCAGTTCCTTAAGTCCCATGCAATTATAGTGTGTTCTGAAAGACTAGCTTGCTTAAGCTCCTGGAACTTTTACATGGAAATGTCTCAGGAGTAGGCTAACCCAAGTCACATATTTAGGCATTTAGGAAGATCAAGGTGTGTATATCTCCTAAAACACTCTAAAGAACATATTTTCCAGAGCACATAAACTTGCAGTGTCTAAAATGAGTGGTAGCCTCCCATATGAACTACTTGCCTGAACTTGGATTCCTGCACATTTTCCGAAACACATCTAAACGCAGGCAAAATTATCTGATATTATAGTATGCTTGGAAAATAAAGCACTGAATTGCACTCCACATAATTGAGTCCAGGAAAGTACATTAGCAACTCTGACCATTTTCATTCAATGTAAAGAAGTGCATAAGCTAAAAGTCCAGTTGAAATACTCTCAAAAGCCTGAGAACTTATTTCATAAGGTTTAAGTATATGATTTTCTTTTCTTTTCTGGTGGACTATCCCTGTCATCAGGCTACGAATACACTCTTCTTTTCTCAATCTGAATACAGGTTATAGGACACTGAAAAAAATTAATTTAGAGATGTTTCCATACCAGAAGCCACCTGAACCAGGACTACACCTGGTCATCACAGGCTTCAAGTCACTTTGCTGAGAGTTAAGCCTAAGAGTGTGGTTATTCTGTTTTAAAGAGGAGTTGGATAGGTAACATTCTACTTTTTTTACTACAAAGTAATAATTTCTGCTAAGGTGGAATAGGTGTATTTAATATTCTGCACCAAGACAACTTCTGCTTTGCTGTATGGTACCGTAAATATCAAACATCATCTAATTTTACTGGGAATACAATTAAAAAAGATGTCAAGCTCTACTCTATTAAGCTCAGACTTGGTGTAGCCAGGTATGGACAAAGTAGAGGTTCAGATAAAAAAAATTTGCAGGTTATCAGGAGGTAAAAGGGAGCACAGCACTGGAATTGCAACAGAACTTGCATTATTTCTTCCAGGACTTTAAGTGCACTTTGCAAATTCACCAACTAAAACTCCCAAACTATGTATACAACAGAGATAGAACTCATATGTCTGTATTCCCAAACGAATGTTCTGATTATCAGTTTAGGGCACTCACAATTTTTCACCCGGGTGATTCAAGTTTAAGAACACCTTCTTCTCCTGTAACTACTAGAGCTTCTTTTTTAATATTATGGAACCAATAAGCAGTGGAGAAATCGAACATGTTACACACTCCAAATAGACTTCAGGATATAAAACGATACACAGATTCTGTAAAGCAAAACAAAATAGAAAATACACTTGCTTAGAATGTGCAAATCATAGACATCACTGCAAATTCTGTCCTGTATTTTGCTGTCTTCATGTATTATACAATAGTTAATGGAATACAGAATAAATGACTGTTAGGAGAAAACTATCACAATTTATACATATCTGAATACTCTCAACACTGCAACCACCCTCTCTGAAAAATTATTTTTTTTTCTGAGAAATATGTGGAGATTCTAGAAATAATGGGATGAATCCAAGCATGAAATATTTGGGTTTTTTTGTTTGTTTTTTTTTTTCTGACAAAGTCCATTAAACTACCTAATTGATTCCTTTGGGAAACTGTAAGAACCTAATTTTTTTTTTTTTGTTTGTTTGTTTTTTTTTGTTTTCTTGAAATGAAAATGGCTAAAACAGTTGAAACACACCTTATGTAGTAGCTCTAGCAGATGATATGAATAAAAAACCTAGTAGGACTCTTTTAGTTTCAATTTCTATTGTTATAAAATAATTTTCTCTCAGGTAAAAGCAATGTGCTAGTATCAATAAAGTTTATTCTATGAGGAGAATATTGACTCATTTGTAGCTAAACTGTATATAATATGTAGGCTGTTAAGTCAGAAAAGGCAGGGAAAACTGGGGAAAATATATCAAGGAAAAGTGGAAAGAAATATGTGTATCTTTTGGCATTTTTTAAAAATATAGTTTATATAAATGTGTTTAACCATCCTGTTTAAATTTACAAGAATTGTTATTAGACATTTGTACCCCAGAAGATTTTTTTTCCTGACCCCAGGTCTCATTTTACAAAAAATGAAAACTAAACTGATAGAAGATAATATACATCCATATAAGCTTTCATCCTGGTTTCTGTCATCTAGAAGAAAAAATACATTTTTAAGATTTAAATTTACCATTGTCTTGAAATCAAAAGAATTCTTGATATCCATGGAACACTTGTACTTCCTGTTGAAGATCTGAGTAATTGACTGTCATTTTTGAAGTACATCTTTTGAAATAAGATGGTCCCTGAGTCAGCTCTCCCTTTTGTTGCTCACTTACATCATTGTGTCTGATTGAAATACATGACTTAAACCTCTGTTTCGTTGTGAACACATCATTCTTGCTTTAGCCTTTGAGATACACCACCCCCACTGCTATCTTTAAATTTAGAAATAGTGTGATTTTCCTGTATCCTTCAAGATTTTTTCTGTGAAAGTCTTGGAAAGTGATGGCAGAGTAACTGAAGAGTAGATAGTTAAAAACAGAGTGTGGTCTATTTTGCTAAAAACTTTACAGCGGTCAGAGATGGTTTTGAAGTAAAAATACACTTATCAACTGACTTACATGTGTCATTCCCTTCAGTGCCTATGTAAATATGGTGTTTATTGGTGTCTGAGAAGCAAGTAAATGCTCATCTGTTGTAAACCATGATTCTCTATCAGACCATGCCAGCCTCATGTAAGAAAGCTTACAGTTTCTGCCTCACTCTAGGGTCCTCCTCTTAGAAGATTACTGCCTTTTAATCTTACTTCTCTCAACCAGAGCAAAACATTCTCATTGCCTAGAACTGAGGCAAAGTGTCTTCCCAGCTTTAAACTTAGCTATTGTTGCTGAGTGGACTTTTCTCACCAAGATTGTTTTTTCCTGTCTTTTCTGTCTAACTGCTCTATAATTAGGAAAAAAATCTCCATTGTTATTCACTCAGGCAAATAGTGTTGAAAGGTGTGGGATCATTCCTGGAGGAGAACAGGCATGCCTGCTATCAGCAAGACTGTGTGGGAATAAACCGGGCTGTGGATGGCAACCTTGAGGTATGCTTGAGAATGGCAAGGGAGGAAGTAAAGCAGTGAAGCAAGAAGATAAAGAAGAAGAAAGTAGAAGATAACCAGGATGGGGGGTAGGGATGGGAGTGATTTAGAATAGCCAATTATGTATTATCTTAAGGTGCGTGGACAGTGTGTGGAAAAACAAATGTAACCAATCAGCTAAGCTTTGGGTGTGTGAGCAGGAGCTTGAACTTTATATATTGTAGCCGCTTGTGTGAATAAAGGTCTTCAGTTATAACTCTTACAGAGTTGCTTGAAATCCATCATCTATCGCCTCGTCAGAAAGGTATATTACTTATGGCAAATCAAACATCTATCCTATACAAAGGTTTGAAAAATACATTTTATTGTCTAACGTGAGTGTCTAAACAGATCTAGCATGAGAAAGAAATTCATCACATTCCACAAAAGGATTTATTTTTTCCTATTAAAAACGATATTTTACTGAAATGAAGTATCTATTGAAAATGGTGTCATAGTCCATAAGAATGTATTTATATTTTGTTTTCATATATTTTAATAGTCAAAATATCTCATGCTTTTTTTTAAGAAAGGAAGTTTTAATTTTAGAATTTGTAGTAACTGTATTTAAAATATTTAAATTCCACATATTACCAGTCCATATGAATACAAATATTATAAACATTTTTTTTAAAGTTTTAATATTAATCCTCAATTTATTACAAGATAATTTAGCAACATTCTTTTTCATTAGAGTAAAAAAAAAAAAAGAATTGTTATTATGTGTTTTTCTAAAAAATTATGAATGTGATTCATGCATGGGTTTAGCCTTCTGTCAGTAATTAAGCAAGACAAGTAGGAACTGGTATTGCATTCTCTGAAAAACAACATGTGCACTAAAGTAGGATAAGAGAAGATTCTTTGTTGTGGTTTGCCCAAATATTTAGATAGACCATATTTGCATTAGTTGAAACATTCTTTGAAACTATTAAGCTTTTCTTCTGGAATTTGAATAATGCATGTAAGAATTTTATTTTCTTTTTTTTTTACATATAAATTCCCCAAACTTGATCTTATTTTGGAGTAATCATTACATCACTTAAAAATAAAAGAAACACAGGAACAGGAAAGTAAAGCCTTGTTCCACTCTCCTCTTTGAATAAAAATACATGGACTTCATATTTTCATACAAATTTTAGTTCAATAGCCCTCCCTATAAAATGCAGGTAAGAGTAAATTCTTCTGTGATATATACTTTTTGTGACTCATCTGGACAGTCATGTAGGATGTAATATAATGGAAAGAGATATTAATCCATCTGTGTTTTTGTTAAACTCTCTGAGTCTATCTTTAAAGATATATATTTTTCTTCACTTTGCTGCCTCTCGTGAAAGCTTCCTATTGCCATTTCTGCTGCTACCTTCCTACCTAAGTAGGAAAGAGAACGGAGAACTGGACTAGTGTGAAGTGGCTTCCTGACAACTTTCTGGTTGCTCCTGGTTCTGGCGTGCAGTTCTGCTGCAAACAAAGAACATCAGGTCTGATGCTTCCTTGATGAGTCTCCTGTCATAGTTCTCTTCAGAGACAATTCATGAAGTGCAATCAGCCAGTCACCATAGTAGGATACTGTTGAGAGTTAGTTGGCAACTACCTGATTTAATAGAAGGCCGTGGATGTATTACAGTTGTGGCAATGCTTGTACTGAGGCTTGCAAGCAGACCTCTGCCTAAAGAAAAGTCTTTTTGCCTAAAACAGTGTGAGGTTTCCATTTCCCAACTTTCAAAAGCATGTTTCAGAAAAAAAAAAAAAAAAAAAAAAAAAAAAGATAAAAATGTTTCTTTCAGAATAGTAAACCAAACACATTTAGAGGGGAGGAATACTTTTAAAATGACAGTTAACAGTTTAACCTAGATGGGCTTGATTTTCTAAACAAGAATGTTGATGGTTTTTACAAATTGTACAGGTACCCAGTAAACACCACCCAGTAGTACCTGTACACCTACATCCACCAATGCACATACATACAAACAAAGATGGTCAAGGAAAAAAAAAAATGTTTTACTTTATGGAATTAACATCTTGCTCTCCCTGTCCTGATCTGTATGCCTTCCACTTCTAAATAGTTTCTTTTTTCTGATACTGGTCTGATTTAAATAGTATTTAAAACCAACACAAAACAACAAAAAAACACCAGTATGATTCTTGTATATACACTGCAACCTGATTAGAGTGATTTCAGCTACTGACTTATATCTTAGTAATATTGTAATGTTAGTAATAGTAATATTGACATATACTTTGAGTACAAAATCTATTGCTATTAATTCTGTATAACCACTGCTTTCAAACTTAAATATCACGAGCTAACTGATATATTATAGCTGGCTATATTCTTGTAACTCTGGATGTTACTTGATCAAAAATAACCTGTTGAGAAATAAATTTAAAGACATGCCTTGCTGGAGAAGTAGAAACTAATCAGGAACTTTAAAGAAGTGCTATTTAAAAAATTGTCCATATGATGATCCTGCTGACTTCTGCTGAATCCTCATGCATGTCTAGTCATGTAATCACTTGAGAATCTGAGTGAACTGAAGAAAAGTGTCTGGAACGGATATATCTCCTGCAAACTCTGCTTCTGGGCAGAACAAATTCAGTAGAAATGAGAAAACTCAGAGTTGATCATTGAGGCCAATTAAATGAATTACTGTAGAAGAGCAGAAGATAATTCATGAGTGACATCTAATCTATTCTAATTTAATTGCACAAAAACTTAATGTGGGTATTTTTGATGTCTGTAGTGTATTGTTTGATATGAGTATCACACTTTTAGAAAAGATTTTCTGGAGACCTGAAGTCAATTTAGTGTTTTGTTATAGATGTATAATATATTGTTCTCCATTAGAAATATTGTTAGAGAAGCCCCACGGAAATAAATGCCATTCCATGATCTTTGTATTTTGTACAGGGAGACAAAAGGGTCCTTCTGACCTGTGGGCATAAATTGTAATTTATTATGAAGAGTGCTCTTTTACCACAGATAAATCTGTTAGCTTCTGTCAGTTTAAGAGGCTCTGTCAAAGACAGAGATAAAAATTGTTCATATTTTAATTCCTTTTCTCTGAAGTATCTTAGGGCAAGGCAGACCTTGAAAAAAAGAAAAAGAAAACAGTGTAAGATGGATATGTAGAATGGATGGATATGTAAGATGGATATGTGAATGTCTAGACATGTCTTTTACCTTGTTCTGCACCAAAGTGTAGTTTGTTTTGTGTACGTCTGCTTAGTTAAGTGGGACATAGAGTACTACTTACTGTTGACATGCCAATTGCTTGTTCTAGATAACAAGCAAGAGCAGGAAAAGAACATTTTTGTCATATGCTTCTATATTTTTTGCCTTAGTTATTGGAATAGGTAAGTAGTCTTTGACTTTTTCTGTCTCACAGCACCTTAAAAAAAGTCAGCATGTGTGTTGTGGTTTAACCCCAGCTGGCAATTAAGCAACACACAGCCCCCTGTTCACTCTCCTTCCACAGTAGGATGCATGAGAGAATCAGAAAAAGAAAGTAAAAGTTATGGGTTGAGACAAAACCGGTTTAATAGGCCAGAAAAAGCTGGGAATAAAAAATAAGAATAACAACAACAACAATAATAATAATAATGATTTCATCATCATAATCCTCATCAAATATACCACATAAGTGATGCACAATGCAATTGCTCACCACCCACTGACTGATGCCCAGCCGATCCCCAAGCTGCAGTGCCCCTTGGCCAACTGACCCTAGTTTATATATTGGGCATGACATCATATAGTATGGAATATCTTTTTGGCTCATTTGGGTCAGCTAAGTCTCCTCACAGTTTCTTGTGCACTCCCAGCTTCCACTGTCAGGACAGTATGAGAAGCTGAAAGACTTAATGCTCAGCAACAACAAAAACATCAGTGTGTTAACAATATTATTTTCATCCTAAATCCAAAACACAGTACTGTACCAGCTACTAGGAAGAAAATTAACTTTATTACAGCCAAAACCAGCAGTTATGTTGTAGAAGAAAGGAAATATAATGCTGCTACTATAGGCAGAATAAGACTCTGCTGTTTCTTCTGCTGTCCCTTGTTCTGCATAAAACAGTGTTTTCTCCCATCCTTGTTAATTCTCTCCCTTTTTATATTATGGTCAGACATAGATTAATCCTGAATGACAAGAAATCTATAATTAATATGTCTCAGGTGAATGTCATCACTGAGGTCATTTTCTCCTTTATGAATCTTCATAAACCACTTAGGATGTCTGCCTTAATATCCTTTAAAATGTTAGTCAGAATTGTCTTACATCTTCTCCAAATTGTTAGATCTAGATGATATGTTGGTCTCTCTGGATTATGAGTATGTTTAGCTGTGACCATAACTACAGTCAAAAATATGCTGACCTAGATACACAAACAGATATTAAATGTTTTCCCTCACCTCATGGAAAATCTTAGTGAGATTTCCTTTGATAGAGTTCCTTATATAAGTATTTAATGTCACCATTTCCTCTCCTACTGAATATGCTCTATGAAGTATTTAGTCATGAATATCTCAGGCAACTCAGAAAATATAAAACATATAAAGGGAATAATAAAAAATACCCTTCCCCCCCCCCCTCCCCCCCCAGTACAAAAGGAAATTGAAAGAGAAATTTCTTACACTTCATTTGTGAACAATACTACAAAATTAATAAAGAACAATATTTTTCAAATCCTATATTGAAACAGACTGTTCTACTGTGTGGAGATCTTATCACATAAAAGCTGTTCAGGAACCTGCCGAATTAAACTTCAAATATAATTTAAGACTTTACCATAGAAAAAAAAAAAACATGGTCATCCATGCAAAGGTTTTTGGCGTATTGTTTTTTTGTTGTGGTTTTTTTTTCAAAGGTTTTTGGCGTATTGTTTTTTTGTTGTGTTTTTTTTTTGTTTGTTTGTTTATTTGATAGTTTTTTTTCTTTTTATTATTTTTGATTTTCTATTGGATCAAAAGCAGAAATCTAGCAAATTGTTACAGTCACATAAATCACTGTCTGGAAAAACACAGAAGCATTATATCTCTTGATCACATCACAATGTCACTAAGAATATAATCTGAACATGGAAAAGTTGCAACCTATTTTTATGCATTTAATCAAATATACCCTGCAATTAATATAAAAATAACACAGTGCTCTTTACTGTGACCATAAGTTAAACATATTCACCATTCAGTATGGATGTTCATTAAAGTCACAGACATAACCACAAAAAAAACCCACAAAAAAACCCCATGTATAGCTTGATGTAGGTAATATTAAATTAATAAGGGACAAAACATAACTAGAGAGAACTCATTGCCTTTTACCACTAATTACATTGAAGAGGACAACAATAGACGATGTGATTATCCACCATTTTTATACCACTTTCATATGGGAAGATTATTTCTAATATAGACGTTTGAGTTTCTGACAGATCCTCTATTTCATATTTTCATCCTATGGCCTTAAATTGACTTAAAGGGACTTGAATGCCTCTCAAAGGAGGGACCAAAACTGAGAAAAATAAACAGCAAATACTTTTTTTTTTTCTTTAACAAAAAACACTTTAACATACAAACTATATTAAGTATGAATTACAAAAGAAATTATACTTACCTGCTGACATTTTCCCCACAAGTATCCAGCTGTACAGGAGTTTCATATCACGACACTGAAAACTCACACAATTGAAGAAGATAGGATAATGGAAGAGAAGAATTTCAGGTAAAGAAGTAAAGATAAAAATAGCATTATTTAAACTAATTTTACAACCTAATTACAAGGAAAATATTTAACAAGTCCATCTAGCCTTCTGAATGTTCAAAGTTTATGTAATAGCCTTTCCTATAGCTATAATATTACTATGTGAAAAAATTCTTATCCACTAAGTGACCATCTCATCGCACCTGGTTGGTTTCTTTAGAAGGAGAATCACCTCTCAGTGTTTGATCAAGATGCGCTGGGTGGAGTTAGTGTAGAAAAGAAAGTATTTTGCTTGACAATGTAGCTGAGGATCTGAGGACTGGTGATTATCTTAGTATATTTGCTTATAGAAACTCTGAAGCTCTGGAATATGTTAGGACAACAGGAAACCTATTGATGCTTCACCTCAACTATGCAAGAACATTATGCTGCAAAAGAATTACCAAAGAACTGAGCTGCATGGAATTTATGTAAAATCAAGGTGGAAATGATCTGAAAGTCAAAAAAAAGCAACAAAGCAAAATTAGTAACATTTTACCCAAGTAACATGTAAATAATTTTTTGCAAATGTATAAGCAAAGTCTTAGTTGTCATTTTTACGGCATTGGCAGAGATGAAAATCATGTTTCAATTGCTATATTAGAAGTTTTGATGCCTGACATTCTAAAAGCTGAAAGACCTCCATTCCACTTCAAGATTTCAGAGTGCCTTAATAGAGTCAAATGTTAGGGAGAGGAAACAGTAACAGTACAAGCCTGCTTTGGTGCTGCCAGTCTCCTCAGGGCATCCTGACGTCTGCCCAGGCTGGCCGGACAGAGAAGTCTCTCTGTCAGACACAGTAAGGAGTCTGCATAACCTCCTTGAGTGACAGTATGGGGGACAGCCTGTAGGGACCCACACCTTGAGATGTGTAACTGGCACAGTGCATTGATTTCTCACTGATGTGAGCATGAGCAGATTACAAGTAATGACATAGGTATGTGTAAAGTTGGAGTGCCCACATGTCCAACCTACTTGCAAACACCTACAGGAGTGTGCAGTGCTACCAGCTACAAAGGTAAATGATACTATCAAAATCAGATTTGTTTTACCCGTGATATAGAAATAGTGGAATATGACACAACTTGTGATAAGAAACATCAGGAATAAACCCATTCAAGCAAATTTAGTAATTCTTTACAATTTTATCTTAGTATCTTTCCTTGAAAATGTGACAAGAATATATTTTCAACAAATTAGCAGAACATTTAAACAGCTGCTTAAATGCACTATGCAAGCACCACTATAACTCATTGTTGTGAAATACTTTTCCATATTAATTTGTTATTTATTTTCTCATTTTATATTTACATAAAAGATATTACCTTTATTTCCTTAGAAATATATTTTTCCTGTTTAAGGAATCCAGAAAGGTAAAAATGTAAAAGCCAAAACTGTAATGATATTGTAATATAAAATCAAATAAAGTCATCTGACAGTAGCTTCAATCTGGTGACTTTCCAGATAAAGTCTTAAATCTTATATTTGAGACCATGCAGCTCTGAATAGGTTCCTAATGACAGTATCAGGAAGTGTTTTGACTAGCCAGTAAAATTTCTTCTTATCTTGTAAGCATTTAGCTTTAGAAGAAAAAAAAAAATTAAAATAATAATAAGTAAGGATTCATAAATATTTTAAGCTTTCTGTAAACACATATCACCTTATTGAGAGTAGCAGAATTATTTTAAAAGACTGAAATTCAGTCTTTCCTATTTTCATGAGTGTATTTAGGAAATAATAATGTTTAAATAATAATGCAAAACTTGTCTTAAAGGTAAATGTATAATAAACTTTCTTTTACGTTAAATAATAACTGGACATTGAATTATTTGTTTAGTGGATCAATATTTTCTCTTATGCTCTTCTTTTTTGAAGAAGATATGCTGAGCTGTATGAAAGTAAGTACCTGCACTAAGTCAGACTTCTGGAATAGAGTTTTATTATTTAACTGTATGTACGTTAGCAGATGTATGATTAGTGAGGAAGTCCACATCATTGATTACATTGGCCAACCTGTGATTCAGCTTATCCAGGTTCAGATTTTTGCTGTCTGATGGGTTTTAAAAACAATAGCTTCCTAAAAATACAGATGGAAGACGAATGGGATTTTTGAAAGCACTACAACATTTAAGTGCCATTGAAATCAATAAATAGTAGCAGTGAGATCCAAAAATGCACTTAGGCATCTGAAGTATAAGATAGTCATCTGAGACCCAGAGGGTGATTTAAAAGCACTTAGGTACTAAGAGTCAGAACGCATTTTAAGTTTGCACCTGTCTCATTGCAGTGGGGTCCCAGGAGATACTGCTGCTGCTTTGGCAGAAAAATGCATTGAGGGGTGCAGTCATTCCCTGAGATAAAATTAGGCTGCTATATAGTGGAGGTGGGAGTCTTACAAAGGGAGACAGGAGGACATGGCAATGAAATTTAATGGTTTTGTCTATTTTGAAAGAACAGAGGAAATACAAGTTTAGCTTCTCATTTTGAGAGTATTTTGGCTTTTATCTGATGTTCCACACAATATCTGGATAGTGCCCAGGTTCACAGTTCTGCCTTGCACTTACTGGAATAGTAGTCTAGTAGCTAGAGCATGCTTCTGCAGAGTAACAAGGCTGACTTGAAAAGAAGTAAGGCCAAAGCTGCTGATTCTTTTGTCCATATGAAAAGTGGATGTAAGCATTCTCCTCCTGTCCAGTTTCCTGGCTTCTTAAAACAAGCAAACAAAAGTAGACAGCAATGCAGTTTTATCTAAACAAATAATCACTTCATTCTTATGCATTCTCAGTTCATTGTGCTTGTTGCTGTATATGTAGGATTTCCCTCCACTGAATAGAGGAGCTGTATTTATTAACCACTGCCCGATTTCAAAATCTTGCCACACATGACATTGTGCTCTTGTAAACACATTTGTCCTATTATTTTTATATATCTAAATATTTCTGAGAGTTTTACTTTTTATGCATCTGACCTTTTCTATGTGTTTGATATATTTCCCAACCTCTCTTGGGTATTTTGAGGATGATAACATTAATGATTGCAGGGTGATCACATTGTTCTGTAAAAGGAACAATATATATATATGGCATATAGATTTCCTAGTATTACATTTGAAGAAAAAACATGATCAATCCAGATTATTCCAGCGCAGATAATCTGTGTCATCACAAGTATAACAACCGAATGAGCATTATTTTTATCATTTTTTTCATTTAACTTTCTGCACACTTAGGCTTTCATGAATTATGAACAGATGAACAGTTTTTGGACTAGAGGCAGTACTTTTCAAATTGCCATCAAAGTCAAAATGAGAAAATTGATACAGAAGTATTTATCTAATAAATATAATAAATAAAGAACACCTACCATAGAATAGCAGATTGTCAAAAATTCAGCCTTTAAATGAAAGAAAAAGTCAGTCACATTAAAATAGTTTTCCATAGTTATAGGAAAGGACTATACAAAACCAAAAGATGAATGATATGAATTTGGAGAAATCTATGTTATATTAATGCTAAAATTCTTGAAGGAATCAAAATTTGCTAATATCATTAGAATTGTTTAGAATTCTGTTTGCTACATCACTACAAATACATACTGCATATTTTAAAAAAAACTCAGATAAAGGTGACAATGATGATGAAATTTACAGAAAGTCTTCCCGTCAAGGATATAGATTATGATGGTTTGGTATGGAGGAAAGATGAATGAGAAGAAATGGTGTAGGGAAGTTCAATTGTGAGTTCAGCATTGTTCATTATGCAAAAGCTAGTGGTAGCCTAAAATATCAAGATTAAAATTAATAAAATGGAGTAACATATATTATCAAGTTTGGAAAAAAAAAAAAGGAAATTTGCTCTCATACACAGAACTATTATTCTACCTGTAAACTCTTTCTCCTGCTTTTCTTTTTCTGTCTTTTCTCTTAGTTCAGTAGCATTATGAGTTCCATACCTCCATGAGTGAAAGTTTACTTCCTGTATCACCCTTAAAAGGTCCCCTGTATCTGCTTCTGCAGGCAAAAAGGTTCTACAAGTTATTGACAGGATGAGTTTTCTTTGAAAACAGTGCAAATTCAATAATAAACTATATAAAAAATGCATTCTTTCATAATATGACATTAAATTACTGTAGATAAATGTGTGTGTACGTATCTATGTAAATTATATACTGTATTATATACAGAAAGCCTATATAAAACACATTTGAAATTGTTTCTAAAAGGGTATGACAGAATGCTCAAACTTTGATGGCTATGAAAGAAAAAAAGCTAGATATTATTCCTAACTTTGGAAGCTATTAACCTACTGACTGCCAGAGTCCAGAACAATTTGCAGCAGGAGAGGTTTAGATTGGATATTAGGAAAAATTTCTTCACGGAAAGGTTTATTAAGAAGTAGAAAAAGCTGCCCAGGGAAGTAGTTGAGTAACCATCCCTGGAAGTGTTTGAAAGATGTGCTGTCCTGGTTTGATCTTGAACAGAAGTAATTCTGTTCAGTGACTTTACTTTTTGACTAAATCTCTTCTAAGTAACTGCATTTTCTGAAGTTAACAGCACATTTTTGCTGACAGTATCTGCTTACAGCAGTGATAATGCCTGATGTTTACAGTTAGTACTAAGGATTGATGTGCAGAAGGGCTTTTGCTTGTACGTACTCCTATAGAAAACAAGGTCATGGGTAAATCTTGTGTACTATGTTAGGGTAGTAGGATATTTGTCCTATGATAGGACAAATAAAATGTTGCACCTCCATGGAGGACAGGACAGGTGACCCTAAACTGACCAGTGAGGTATTCCATTCCATATACATCATATTCAGTTTAAAGCTTAGGGATCACAAGGCTTAAGCTCTTTTCTTCAATTGCTGGTGTTCAAAGAGGACTCTGTCCATTCTTTTGCCTTCAATCACAATCCATGTGTTTCTTAATCCAGTTCTCAAATCCAGATCCTGAATTTAATTCCTGTCTGCTGCTGAGTCCAGCCTGGGACTTACTCTGTGCCTGCTCCACAGCATCAGTGGTGACAGTGACATAAATGGCATCAAGGGGTTCAGTTCAATATTAGGTTTGTATATATTTCATTGTTACTCTTTCATTAAAAAAATTTAGTTTTCAATCCATTAATATCTCTCCCTTATTCCATTTATCTTCTCCTTTGGGAAGGGATAGAGGTTAAAACAGCATCTGTCATTTTTCTAGTGGCCAGTCCAGTCCTAACACTTCACAGGTGCTTAGTAACATGGTTTAGTGGTCGACTTTGCAGTGTTAGGTTAACAGTTGGATCTTAAAGGTCTTTTCCAACTTAAATGATTCTATGTTGTGATTACAGTTGCTAACTCTCTTTGAATCAAGTCAGTAAAGACTAGGTTATTGTCACAGTATTTTCATGAAACTAAGGAATAAAACTACATTCTGATAAAATTCCCTGAGTAAACCATTTTTTGAAAAAATTGAAGTCCTGCACATAATATTTTGATGTTTGTAAAAGTAGAAAGAAAAACAAATTTGCTATAACCTGAAGAAGATTTTAACCACCTAATTTTTTGAGTTTCAGTTTTGAGGGAAAAGTGGATATATAAAAATATCTAATATAGATAAAAATATCTAACATAGTTTAAAGCAGTGCTTTCCATTGAAAAGTGTGTGTGTGCATTTTTAATAAACTCTATTTTGATACCTATGAAATTCTCAAAGAAATGATTATAGATATACAATTGAACATTAATGGTAAAAAAATTAAACAAACCTTCTTTGACATCTGTTTTATATGAGGTTAAAAAAAGAATAGGTAAGGCAATCTAAAAAACAGAGCTCTTTTTATGTGAAATCTCTCTAAAAGAACTGTTTTTATCAGAGAAACACCTACATTTCCTGGCAAATGATCAATTCTCTGAAAGAAATGCAGGGTTATACAGAGAAGATCACATAAATAAGAAAATCTTCCTAACCAATGTCACAGATATTTGATAGAAACTATGAAGAAAGATAGAACAGCTTACATTTACTTAGCAAAAGGTCATCATTCTGTTCTATGTATAAATGTAGTCACTTTGAAAAGGAATGAAGAACTGATCTAAAAACCAAATGTATCATTATTGATCATTCAGTGACAAAACAATGTTTCTTATCACAACAAATTTTGTCTTGATGTCGGTTCTTCTAACGATGCACAAAACCCCAAACACATTATGGACAAGCTAAAGTTTTGATGATTTCTCATAAGCTCACTTATATTGTAAGACATAAGTTTGACACTAGAGATCAAGTTAATACTTTATGAAAAAAAAATAACATGGACTCTCTTCTTATACTATATAATATATCAGTTAAAACAGCTGAGAGAAAACTCAGAGTCAGCATACTTCATCTCCTGTCTTACAGTAGAGGCAGTAAGCTCACAGGTTCCCAAATTAAATGTTAAACTGAAGACTATCATTCTTCAGCCTAACCGACCCTAAAGTTTATTGTTGTTATAAAGGGACTACTAAGTTGGTTGAACCTTTACTACATATTTTGGATGGATAAACATCACTTATGATCTTTATAAGAAAGCATTTTATTTATAGTCTGGTTTTATACAGAAACAAGGAATGTGATACACTGAGTTTGAAGTAAGTATTTTTTACTCCACAGCCAGCAGTTATAGTGCAAGTAAAGAACATCATAAAAACTACTAAAGCTTTCTCTGAAGAGAAAGGATGAATGAAGAGAGATTTTGCTGAGAATGAAATTTCCTTCCTTCAGAATTCTTTCTTTTAGGAACTAGACTTCATACTTTCTCATTTCAGTGATATTATTGAGTTTTCTCAGCTTTGAATTTGCAGTTGTGGCTTTCATTTTCCCTGTCAAGGATGGTGAACAGCAGAACACTGTTTCATAAACACTGCACACATTTAATCTCTTAGCATCACTTTATATTTCCTCCTGAATTATAGTGCTATTTGTGTAAAAGAATTAAAAAGAATAGAATAGAATTAAACTGACTCTACCTCACAGAGAATCTGTTTTCCATGCTTTTGAAAAGTTTTATGACCATAGATTAGTAAGAAATTGTTTTACCTAACTACAACAATATTAAGCATAGCTTTTCTTCACTGCTAAGCAAGTAAAACTTAATTTCCCCCAAACTACAAACCTTTTTATTTTTATTAGTATATTAATGGTTTTATGTTCTTGATGCTAAGTTTTACAGCCTCAGGCTGTGTACTGTTTTTGGCTGTGGTAGAGCTTATTTTCTTCATAGTACCTAATATGGGGCTATGTTTTTAATTTGTGCTGGAAACAGTGTTGATAATTCAGGGATGTTTTAGCTATAGCTGATCAGTGCTTGCACAGAATCAAGGCCTTTTCTGCTTCTCACCCCACCCACCACTGAGTTAATTGGAGGTTCACAAGAATTTTGGAGGAGACACAGTCTGGGACATCTGACCCTGACTGACCAAAGGGATATTCCAGACCATCTGATGTCATGCTCAACAATAAACTACTGGAAAGGTTGTCTGGGGGACAAATGCTTGGGGACCGTCTGGGCATCACTCGATGATGAGCAATTCTTTTAATTTGTATCACTTGTTTTCTTGGGTTTTTGTGGTTTTTTTGGTTTTTTTTTTTTTTTGGGGGGGGGGGTGTTTTTTTTTTTTTCTCTTTTTTTTTGGGGTTTTTGTGGTTTTTTTTTTTTTTTTTTTTGGGGGGGGGGGGGGGGGTTGTTTGCTGGCTGGCATCAAATGAAGGCAGGATGCAACCTGAAATGATCATAGAATCATAGCTTTGTGTTGGAAGTCACCTTTAAAGGTCATCTAGTCCACTGCCCTGCAGTGGGCAGGGATATCTTTAACTGGATCAGGTTGCTTAAAGCCCCATGCAATCTGACCTTGAATGTTTTCAGGGATGGGGCATCTGCTGCCTCTCTGGGCAACCTGTGTCAGTGTCTTACCACCCTTGCAAAAAATGTCTTCTGTCTGTCTTGTCTAAATCTGCCCTCTTTTAGTTTAAAACTATTACCCCTTATCCTGTTGCAAAAGACCCTGATAAAAAGATTGTCTTTCTTACAGGTCCTCTTTAAACACTGAAAGGCCACAATGAAGTCTTCTTGGAGCCTTCTGTTCTCCAGGCTCCATTAACTTTCTCAGACTGTCTTTACAGGGCAGGCGCTCAAGCCTCCTGATCATCTTCATGGCCTTCCTCTGGACCTTCTCAAACGGGTCCATGTCTTTCTTATTCTGGGGCCCCAGAGCTGAATGCAGTACTCTAGGTGGTGTCTTGACAGAGTGGAGTTGAGGGAGAAAATAATCTTCATTTACCTGCTGATCACACTCCTTTTGTTGCTGCTAAGGATAGAACTGGCTTTCTGTGCTGCAAGCACACATTACTGGCTCATATTCAGTTTTTCATCCACCCATACTCCCAAATAGTTCTCCACAGGGCTGCTGTCAATCTACACATCACTCAGGCTGTGTCTGTGCTTAGGATTGCCTCAACCCGTTCACAGGACCTAATAAATAAATAATACAATAAAAACTTGTGAAGAAAAAACTCAGGGTAGCTGATGTTTTCTTTCCCCAAAAGTCACTTGGACAGGAGTCTGGGGGTATCGTTCTATCAGTGATGCTGTCAGTATCTTTCCTAGAGTAATGACATTGAGTCATATTACAATAAGGCTGAGTTTAGAAGCTTTCATGTTCAAGAAAATACATTTTATTGAAATGCATTCAGTATCCTTGCGTAGAACTAGAGGTAAGTGAAAAACTTTGCTAGGACATCTGTGTAGAAGTATTGCTTAAGTAGTCTTCTATGCAGGATTGCAGTGCCATCTAATATGCTATATACATAGTGTAGTATTTTGCATCCTGTACAAATTACCAAATAAGCAGTGAATTTAAATAGATGAAGTTGACATTTAAAAATTGAACTTTACTGTCTTCAGGCTAAATCATGTTGTCTTGATGTTTGGTCCTGCACTGTATCCATATACACTGGCCCAGTACAGGTGTCTTGTACAGTCCATGGATGTTATCCAACAGCCTTCCTTGCTTATAATGCATGTCCTTACAACTTAATTCACATAGGTTTTGTTTTTTTTTTTTTTTTGCTTTACCCTGATAGTGCTTCTTACCTAGGTTGACCACAATGACGGTGGAGAGAGAATTTATGAAGATTAAGGCTCTAATTTAGGCAACTAACTGAAACAGTGGCTGTGAATACCCTTTCCCTCTTCCTATTATATACACAAGCATATTAAAGGAAACGTTTGACAATTTTGAATTATATATAACAAATTTCAGTTTACTTTCTAAATGGGTAACATGCTGAAGAATAGAATACAAAAGTAGATTATCAAAAATCAGTAACAAAATTATGAATGAAAAGTTGAAATTCCTGATGCTAGACAGCACTGTAGCTTGACGTATTCCTGAACCAGCAAAATGACAGGAGAAATATATTCCATGTAGTCTGATAGTAGAATATGAATTATAAATCACACTATATTAGTCTCTTGTTTCTTGTTAACCTAATTATATTAGAATAGCACTTACAGTTTACCAGTGATCAGGCAGTTCAAAATTATTTTATTCTCTTTGGTGAGCATAAAAGGGTCAGCATTTATTGACAACACATTTAAAGAGGTAAATAAAAGCCTGTCTGTTCTAAGCAAATGCTTTGGTTTGTTTGTCTGTTTTTTTTTTTCACTCAGCTGGAAATGTATTATGGTTTTTCTTTACACAGAAAAATCCTTTTACCAATTTTTTTTTTTTTTTGTATAATTTTTCATTTCTTTCATTAAGGATTTAAATTTCAAAGGACCATTCAAATGGTGAAAACAGAGTTACAGTCATATATATTCTTCTCTCTGTTTTCAGAAAGAAATAAAACTTTCAAAAAGAAATTCATGTATCATTACAGATTTGAGGAACTTATCAGCTATAAACCCTATGTACTGTCAATGACATCCTGAGTACTGTAATAGCATATTAGAGCAGTGACAATTTTAAAATTATTTAATACAATAACTTAAAATAATTTAATGCTATATAGCCATAACAAGCCAAGGTCCAAGGTGGTTTGTTTGGTTTGGTTTGGTTTGGTTTGGGTTTTCCTGCAGATGAATGGCTTTTGAAGGAATTCCATTTTACCTTTAACTCTCATATTTACTATGGCAAAAGGAGAAATTGGTTATTGTCTACAAAATATAATTAAGCGTTTATTTTTTGCATCTTTATAAACCTGAAAAAATAATTCAGAAAATATAATGAAGGCAAGTCTAATTAATGTTATATCATTTGGAACTGCAAACATATGTGGATGCTGAAAAGCTGCTAGCAGAGGGATTTTCTCAGGTTCTCACAATATTCGGTGAGAATCCTGCCTTTCTCACCAGTGTTATGAGAAACAGTACTGTGTTTTTTGTAAATTGCGCCAACACCTGGTGTTTTGCTAAGTTCTGTTTATGGTACATTGGAAAAATATTTTGAAATGGGTGTTGTAGGACTTTAGCCAGTCACCCTAGGAGATGGGTGATCATTGACCAATCACCCTGTGGTGCTAGGGTATGTAAAATGGGGTTGTAAATTAATAAACTTGATTCTTTTGCCTGCTTTTGCTGATTTTATGTGTTGCTGCATCTCTCTGCTCCTGGTATAAACAGCGACAAACATAATTTTGGTATTCATGGGGCTAAAACAACAGACTTTTCATGAATCTGTGTACTTACACTGAAAGAAGCATTTCATACTAATAAATATTTCAATAAAAGCAATGAGAAAGAAAGAAAGAGGGAGAAATTATAATTAAAAACACTTTTTAAAGCTTGTTGTAGATTTTTATTTTCATTGATCCCTTATTAATTTACAGTAAACAAACTTACTGCCTTGTGGTATATTTGCCTTTGGAATGAGATTTCATACAAATCAATGAAGCATAAAGTATCTCATACTTTTTTCGTTTGTTTTCCATTTTTTAAAATGTGTATATAATTACAGTTGTTGCAAACAGTATAAGTAACTATGGAGAAGAGGAAACAATAAAAGGAAGAAGGCATAACTGTAAAACTTGAATTACAGAAATGATGTTTCTGGAAATTGCTGTTTTCCATGACACAATTCAGTTTACTTGCAAGAAAGAAAAACAAGAAAAAAATCTAGTGGATCCAGAAATTTAGTGGAAATACAGTAGAAATTAAATTGTAAAAATGCATAAAATTTTCCTTTCTATTCTACAGAATATGAAAATTAGTTGTCTTTTGGGACTATTGCCTATAGAAACCTTTAGTTTGTACTTGTCTGTTTCCTTGGGCTAGTAGGCAATCACTCCCAAATGCAGGTTTTTCCTATTATAAATGCACTGTCCTAAAAGAATAAACAAATCATAAAGTCCAAGGTAGACACTGAGGAGGGATCACTTGTCAAACTTATAACTAAGATTTTTAACATCCAGAGTTACATTTTCCCCCTCACAAAGCCTGTAATAGAGAAACATAAACATAGAGAAACATAAATAAACCACAATATTTTGATTGATTGATTTTTGCTTTAGTAGAAAGAATTTTTGAAGAGTTAAACTTATTCACATGGAGGAAAACCTGTATTACAACAGTCAGTCAGTTTTATAAGTATTTTGGTTTGCTACACAGGACTCTGTACAGCCAGTTTTATCTTGTTAGGTCTTTTAGAAATTACAGGTCTATCATATGTGAATTTCCACTTGACTAAAGAGATTCAGAGAATAGATGTGATAGTCTAAACCAGCTTTTATTTTTTAACAGTTTAATTCAGCCACCCATTAATAGAATGGGTTCTGCATTAATCAATATTGCATGCAACTTATTGGTAATAAAGATTTACAGCAGGACTATTGGGATCTTTATTATGTGGAATTGTAGTTAAATGCCTTTAAGCAGAAAAAGAGATTTTAACAGAACAGTTTTACTAACCAATGTCCTGGTAAATAGTTTCTAAGATCCAGAATAAAGAATTATCTGACTGAGCACAGGAAGGGAATAAATAATATGTCATACACATATCAAGACCAGAGATGTCTTTCCATGGAGGCAGCAGTTTTTGCATTTTAATCAATATCTAATTTCCTCCAGACTAATCAGATTGATTTTTGGGATGAAATTATTGCAGAAGAAGGAATGCCCCTTTTGTAATTCACAGAGGGAAAGGAATATTCATGCAGCATTGGAAATAAGTGGGAATAATTTCTCTGAATGTTTTCATCAGTCTTCTTTACACAAAAAATAAAGGGTTTCCTAAGAAAATCTGCTAGTGAAACAGAGCTGGGAGGTGCTGTACTGGAGGAAATAAAAATTACATGCTAGAAGAATGAGATTATCTTGAAGACTTGAATAATAGAAACAGAATGAAGTACAAAGTGCAGTGTTATGTACTTATGGAGCAATAATAAGCATTAACAGTCCCAAATATTCAGAAACTATAAATCATGTATTTGAAAAAGTCTTATGGAACTGACTTAAAATATTTAAATTATACATTTAAGATTCATTTTCATTTGTATTTTTTGAGACTTTATGCTTTGCTTCTTATCTTCAAGTGTAGTTCTACAAAAATAATGGGTGATAAAGTACTTAAACAGAAAGGAAAAAATAAGATTATTACTATATGGCAGGTTATTAAGTCCTTAAGGAAAAAAAACAACCCATACCCCCCCCCCCCCCAAAAAAAAAAAAAAAAAAACCAAACAAAACCAACAACAAAAACAACAACAAAACCCAACCCTGAAGTGGCAGCATTAATTTGTGACTTGTTGTCAATCAACGCAGCAGGTTGTAGAACATAGATGAAAGTTTCAGATTCACATTTAATTTTTTATTAGAAAACACAAACTTTTTCTTGCTTTTCTAGAATTTATTGTAGTAGTTGTTTTGATACAAGGATATTTTCCCCTCCTGTTGTTTTGTGGGGAATACAAGATTTAAAGCCTTTCCTTCCCCTTGATCATGATGATTTGAACAATATATCCTTGTGGAATCTATCCAAAATCAAAAGATAATCAAAAGATGAAGCTCAGATTTCAGGGTGTGCATTTTTTTTTTTTTTTTTTTTTTCATTTGGAGGATGGGGAGGTGGGGTCTTCTTTTTCTTATGTTGATTTCTTTGATTTTTGATTTGTTTCCTCTGCAGTACTTTAGAGAAAGTGCCACTTAAATCCCAAGGAACAATGAAGGAGCAAAACTTGAAGAACACAAATTTACTAATGTGTTAAATACTCTAATAAAAAGCTTCTGCATATGAATTAATGGCAGTACACAAACTTCTAGAATCCACAAAAAAGTTCATCAATCTGTTTTTTTTTTTTTGTGTCCAGATTAATTTAGCCTGTCTTCATGTTTCGTCTCTATGTCTGTGTGTTAATATGCTTTGTTATGCTTCTTAATTCACTGATCACACTGTAGCATTACATTGTACTTTGTTATCATTTCTGGTAATTCCATTACCTAGGGCTTTTTTAGGAGGATCATGAGAGACAAAAAAGAGATTGAATTGGCTTTCCTGACCTTGGTGGTTTCTTTTCTGTTTGCTTGTTTGTTTCTTTCATTTTGTTTTAGCTGTTGTCAGAAAACAATCATCTGAATCTAAGAGTTACAGAGTGTTTAAAATCCTTTCTATGTGTGTAACCAAGATAGATACAGTTACATCAGTCTCCAAATCCTTCCCACTTTCTGCAGAACTGACTTTTCTGTGAGGGAAATTCAGGGTCAGGAATGTTTCACATTTGATACCTGCAGCTGTTTGTAGTGTGGATACAAAGGATTTGAAATAATGAACTCTCAATTTGAAGGCAGTGCATTTGTACCAAGTATCTACTCAGATACTATTGTAAAGGGGTTATTATTGCAAAGTTCAATTGTTTACTTTTTTTTAATTTTTTTAATTTGTGCCTCTTAAGAGTTTTTCTAAGGAAATGCAAATTAATGTATTTATTTTATATTGATGAAGATTTAGTTCCATTTATAGAATAAGTGATTTGCCCTACTGTAAACAAGAATTCATAGGTATACCATACTCTTTATGTAAGGCTGTGTTTATGTAACTTATATATTTATTAGAACATGTTACAGCTCCCTCCACAAATAGAGGAATTTACATTTGCCTTGTGATCTTAAATACATCTGGGTCTCATAAAATAATAATTTTTAAAAATCAGTCTTTTGATTACTTGGTTGAATTTTAAATTCTCTAGCAATGAAGAACAGTCAGTAGCAAGTTTTGAGTATTATTTTTTCATTAAAATTTATTTACAAAATTAAATATTTCTGCTTTCCTACATAGTTCTATTATAGATTACTTAGACTTTTGTATTTCTTTTGTATTGAACTGGTAAAGAAGACTGTAAACCAGTGAAGTGGTATGGAATAACATTGTTGACAAGAATTATTACAGCATTATATACGTGGCCTTTCAAAGCTTTTGTTACCTTTCTTTGGTAGCTCAGTTTGAGCTCTGATAGTAGAATTATGGAAGAACAACATGAATTTTATTTATTTCTTCAATATTTCTGATGTTACTTTAAAAACAGGAAGATCTGATCTATTTTGCATACATGTCTTTATTTTCATATATTGGTTTCTTAATATAACTATATCAAAACAGATTTTAACAATAATTATCTTCTTAAGAATATTCCTGACACAAAACATTTTTGGAAATAATTTTCTAAAATTGAAACCAGAAAAACAGTCATAATGGTCTAGTTCACAAATTGCTGCGTTAAGAGTTTCCGTTTAAGTAAATTGTCTAAGTGCATATAATTTTATATGTAATTGTCACTGTTGTGACACTGATTTGCTTTGGTTTCAGCTATATGTAAGTTCAACATACCCACCTACTTCATAGCTTTGTTTGGTCTATTTAGTAATGTACACTATGTGAAAGCTGGGAGTTTTGAGCTGTGATGAAGCACCGTAACAGCAATAGCAACTCAACATTTTACTACAGTGACTTTCCCAAACAAAGAAGAGGTAACAAGATAAACTCATGTAAAAGTTAATATTGTACCCATAATTCACAGGTTAAACACTGATACAGAAAAATGCTTGGAGTCCATGTAAGCTCATTTGATCGAATGATCAGGTCTGCAGCTATTTAAGAGTAACCTACCACAAAGTATCGACCATAAAATTGTTCAGTGTTTGAATATTGCCATTTATGATTATTTCAAGGCTGTCTGATTTAATTTTTGGTTTGGTTTGGTTTTGTAGATCACTTTGGTCACTAAAAGTCTATTCAGTAAAGAAGAAAAGAATTTGTGAATTCTGTCAATTTTTCCATATCACCTGAAATGAAAGTGAGGAAAAAAGTAAAGTTTTCCAGGTATTGAAATAAACTGTTGTTTTCATGCACTTAAGGGCAACTAAAAAGTATAAAAAATTAGACTTGCACTATGAATTGTAAAGATGAATTTAGTTTTTAATCTGAATGGCATAACAAGTGTAAAAGTATATGGTCTATCCTGAAGTACCAGCTGACCAGTATTCACAGGCCAGAGCACCTGTTGACTGAGTGGCACCAGGAGGGATGCAAAGCATATAACTCACAGTTAGGCTGGGCTTGGAAACCAACAGAACTATCACAAGTGGTGAAAATACTTCAGCCAACAGCATCAGGCATCTCTAGGAAGTCAAGAGACTGACAGCTGGACAGAAATCACAATAGATTTGAGCTCTTTTCACCAGGACAGTTGAGATTACAATTCCTCACAGTAGGAGCACTGGATTTTTTTATTATTTTTTTTTTTTTTTTTTTTTTTTTTTTTTTTGGTGGTTTATCCAATAGCCAAGTGGTTAGGCTTCTCAGCCAGTATCAAATTTTTCACACCCAAGGGATTTGCAGCCATATGTTTTACTTGTTAAGTGAGATGTAGTACAATTATAATACTGGATGTCCTGTGAATTTCTCATTTTCTACTGTTCATGCTATTATGTTTTGCATAGCATATTTGAATATGCATTAAACATGAAATTAGAATCCAGGGGCTTTCCCTTAACACGAGCATGAAAATACTCCAATTACGAAGAGTTAGGCTTGATTTTATTTCTTTTTTTTTCATGACCTGTCTTAATAAAATGTCTTTTGGATAAAAGGGCTTCTGAATTAAATTCTTCCTTTTCCAGACTTATTATTTCCTTCATATCTGTTAATGGACTTGAAAAAAGGAGTTTTCCATTTGTGTTAAAAGAAAATGCTCTTGTTTCTCTTTTTCAAGAGTTTTATTAGAGAAATAAAAGATCAGATTATTTTCCCTTCACTATTTCTGTTCGTCAATTAAATCACACTACCATTTACTGAGAAAATCTTTTGGGTGATGTTTGACTCTTTAAAGAATAATATACTCAGTGTGGTATATAAAATATGACTGCTCTTGGAACCATAAATTAATGTGCTTCAACAATGTTTTGTTTAGAGGAATTTTGAAATATTCTGCTGTTGGAAAAAATAAAATAATTTATAATACCTTAACCTACTCCTCGGAAAGGGTAATATTTCCCAACAAAAAATACAAGAACATAGGAGAAAGTTAAAAACTGCTGCAAGCTGATTATTGTCATTTCCTTACTTAATGGAATAATGTAATTTTTAAGCCTTGCTACTTAGAAACATGCTATTTAGAAAATTAATATCTATGCTATATTTTAGGGAAAGAACTTGACATGCTAGAGGTCTGACCTGTAGACCAAAGTCTTTATGGACCTTTTCATTTTTACTGTGACAATTTTCAGGGAAACAAAACAATCAAAAATTCTGATTCTACTTCCTCTTCTCTACCTCTAATAATGGGGACTGATTTTGTTCCCAGGGTCTCACCACATAAACTTAGTAATATATAGATGAGTAGTCAGACTAATTTTGCTTCTTCTTGTCCTCATGATGTTCTTTATGTTCAAAAACTGTCACCCTTGTGGGTAAGCTAAATAATGTTATTCTCAAGTTATGAAGCTCATTGCAAGTAAGTTATTATTGGTATGGAATATTGTATTGTACTGCATATTTTCAGGGCTGAGACGTGATGCATGTATAAGAATCACTGACATTAACACAGAGATGAGAAAAAATCATGCTCTCCTGTGAGAATATAGCTATTACTAATGTCCCTAGTAGCAACAGTATCAGTAGTGTCATATGATCAAGATGACAGATAGGGACAAAGATTTCATTATATTTGTAGCAAAATAGTCTGAGTGGAAGCTGGCATGAAAGGCAGATAAAAAAAAAAAAAAAAAAAAAGAGAACTAGATCCCCTGTCCAAATTCAGTTTATACTGACTGTGTTGCAATGCCAGATTTGTTGTTCCTAATGAAATGTGTGGAGAATGTTTGGCAGTACTAAAAAAATAAATGAGAATTAGTATACCATGTCAGAGTATTAATGGCCTTGTTAAAACAGTTTATATCCATTACTTGTTGAAAGTCTCGTATAATTCAGACTCAGAAATAATATAATTCAGTGATTTAAGTATTCTTAGTAGTTGTACAGATGAATGCAAAATTTGGAATGACATTTGTTTAGGTTGTGTCTTCATTTTAAGAGTAAATATTTTCTTTTTTTTTTTTTTTTTTTTAATAAGCTATTATTACTAACATAGTTTGTTGCTGCTTTTCAACTTTTGTTTTGTGAATAAAGGACACCTTAAGAGATTGTTATGGTGGGATTATTTAGATATTGATATGTTGAGACCAGTTTTAAACATTAAAACTATACTTTATTAAATTCCTTATTAGCAATACACCTTATGGTATTTCTATCTTCTCTTCATGCTTGATTTTTTTATGCTATTTTATCTCCTCTCAAAGGAAGGACCTTAAAATTGGCTTCTGATACTGTTTCTCTTGGTTTTGTGGTTTTGGATTTTTTTGTTTGTTTGGTTTGTTGTTTGTTGTTGATGTTTTTTGTTTTTTCTTTTGCCAGGGCTCCATCTATATTTATTATTCAGGACACACATTTGCAGTCCCTTGCATTTCTACTGTTCTTTGTTTTCCAACTTTCTGTTACTTGGATGCCTCCCATGTACAACACCTTTGCCCTTTTGGTGGTCATGTTGCTTACATTCATCTCTAAAATGCTAATTTATGTGTATCACAGGGCTCCGCTTCTTCTACAAAGTAATAATATGATAACATATTGAGATATAATTAAACCTTTCATATCAATGTATCTATTGCTTTATGAGTTCAGAAAAATCCTGTTTTATTAACATTTTATCTGCTTATTTGGTTATAAATTGTACTCAAGAGATTTCTGTGTTATAAATACCATCACAATAGACACATCTCAGTTATTTATATTTACCAAATGCTAGTTACTTGACAGGTAGTGTGGTACCCAATATTTGACGAGTCAATGAATAAGCAGAGATATACAATGATCATTTGCTGCAACTATTTTTTATATTGCGGTATTTGCCATAGTAGTAATTTGACTTCTGACACTGTGGAGATGATAACATATAAATATTTTTGCATTATTTTTCCAAATATTTTATAAAACATATAACTTGAAGGGTTTTTATCCTCTCGACTTTTATTTGCCTTTGCATTTTCTTTTTATATGAATGTATTTCAGTAGATTTGTTTATACTTACATATAAGCACAACTAGTGTTCTCTACCCCTCCAGTTTCAGTGAACCATGAGGGAAGAAACAGGAAGATCCATCAGATCAATACCTGGCTCTGAAACTGGTGTAACCAGCAGAACGTCAGGGTTCTTTGATCATGGATTGGTTTACACAACACCAGGCTGGCTGGAGAGACGGGGCACACCTGTCTCAAAGGGGAAAAAGGATTTTTGCACAAGAGTTGTCTGGGCTCTTTGCAAGAGGTTTAAAATGGATTTGAAAGGGGAGAGGGATAAAACCAGGCTTGCTAGATATAAATAGGGGGGCAGCACATCAATGTTTGTGAGACAGTGTGGTAGTGAGGTCTTTAGGTCTTCCATCCCACTGGAGGTAGGGGACAGAATGACATGTGATAGCAAAGACAGAAGCAGTATTGATAGACTAGGAATCATGGTAGCACCTGGGAATGATCAGGTAGGAAACAGGCCTTCTCCCTTGGGATCAATAGCCCAACTGAAGTACATCTACACCAATGCATACAGCACAGGGAACAAACAGAAAGATCTGGGAGACAATGTAAAGCAAGAAAACTATGATATAGTTGCTATGATGGAAACGTGATGGGATGATTCACAAAACTGGAGCGCTGTGTTGGATGGCTATAAACTCTTCAGAAGGGATAGGCCAGGAAGTAGAGGCAGTGGAGTGGCTCTATGTGTTAGGGGTTGCTTTGATTGTCTTAAGCATAATGATGGTGATGATAGGGTTCAGTGTTTGTGGGTAAGAATCAGGGGGAAGCTTATCAAGGCAGGTATCATTGTGGTTGTCTGTTACAGACAGCCCAACCAGGATTAAGAAGATGAAACATTCTGTGTTCAGGTGGGAGAAGTCTCACAATCACTACTACTTGTTCTTGTGGAGGACTTCAATTTACCAGATGTCTGCTGGAAATACAACACAGCAGAGAAGAAACAGTACAGGAGGTTTCTGGAGTGTGTGGAAGATAATTTCCTGACACAGTTGGTGAGAGAGCCAGCTAGGGATGTCTCTCTGATAGACATGTTTTTCATGAACAGAGAAGGACTTATGGGTGATGTGAAAGTTGGTGGCTATCTTGGGCATAATTATCATTAAATGATAGAATTCTCAATACTTGGGGAAGTAAGAAAGTATCTGGAGGGTGGACTTTGACCTGTTTAGGAGACTAGTTGACAGAGCCCCTTGGGAGTCAGTCCTGAAGGGCAAAGGAGCTGAGGAAGGATGGACATTCTTCAAGAGGGAAATCTTAAAGGTGCAGGAGCAGGCCATCCTGGTGTGCCATAAGATGAGCCAGAAGGGAAGAAGACTGGCCTAGATGAACAGAGTGCTTGGGCTGGAACTCGGGAAGAAAAGGAAATCCTATGGCCTGTGGAAGAAGGGACAAGCAACTCAGGAAGACTATAAAGACTTTGTAAGGCTATGCAGGTAGAAAATTAGAAAAGCCAAAACCCAACTAGAATGGCTGCTGTCATAAAAAGTTTCCATAAATACATTAACAACAAAAGGAGGACTAAGGAGAATCTTGATCTTCTATTGGATGTGGGGGAAAATATAGTGACCAAGGTTTAGGAAAAGGATGAGGTACTGAACTCCTTCTTTGCCTCAGTCTTTAATAGTAAGATCAGTTGTTCTCTGAGTGCCCAGCCCCCTGAGCTGGAAGACAGGGAGCAGAATAAGGCCCCCATAATTGAAGAGGAAATTATCAGTGACTTACTATACCACTTAGACTCACAAGTCTATGGGGCCAGATGGGATACACCCAAGGGTACTGAGGAAGCGAGTTGAAGTGTTCACCAAGGCACTTTCCATCATTTTGCAGTAGTCCTGGTTAACTGGGGAGCTCCCAGTTGACTGGAGATTAGCAAATGTGACACCCATCTACAAGAAGGGCCAGAGGAGAATCCAGCAAACTACAGGCCTGTTAGTCTTGGTGCCAGAGAAGATCATGGGGCAGATCAACTTGAGTGCCATCAAGCACCACATAGAGGACAACAAGGCGATCAGGTGCAGTCTGGGTGTTTATTGTAAGGCAGGTCCTGCTTGTCTAACCTGATCTCCTTCTATGACAATGTGACCCACTTAGTGGATGAGGGAAAGGCTGTAGATGTTATCTTCCTGGACTTTAGTGAACCTTTTGACACTGTTTCCCACATCATTCTAGTAGAGAAATTGTCTGCTCTTGGCTTGGATGGGCATATGCTTTGTTTCATAAAAGACTGTATGGATGGCTGGACCCAAAGAGTTGTGGTGAATGGAGTTAAATCCAGTTGGTGGCTGTCCTGGTTTGAGTGAGAACAGAACTAATTCTGATCAGTAATTTTGCTTTTCATCCCATTTCTTCTAACTAACTGCATTTTCTGAAGTTAGCAGCCTGTTCTCACAGACAGTGTCTGCTTTTAGCAGTGATAACACCCCATGTTTAGAGTTACTACCAAGGATTGGTATGCAGACCAAGGCCACTGCTGGATCTTGTGTAACACATTGGGGGTGCAGAAAAGTGAAAGGCTGCACCTGCAGGGAGGAGCAGACAGGACAGGTGACCCTAAACAGACCAATGAGGTATTCCATTCCATATAAATCATATTCATCATAGAGCTGAGGGAGCCAAAGAGTTTTTGGGCTCCTTTCCCTTTTTGGATAGCAGTGCCAGCTTTGTTTGTCTTGGCTTGGGTCCTTTTTTGGTTCCTTCCTTGGAGCATCCAAGGAGGACTCTGTCCGGTTTACCTTCGATCCCAGTCTGTGCGTTCCTGAACCCGGTACCAGAAAACAGCTCCTGAACACAGATCCTGTCAGCTGCGGGGCCCAGTCTGGGACTCCCCCACTGCCTACTGCACAGCATCAGTGGTGATGGTGATGTAATTACCATCAGGGCGGTTGTGTTCAATACTGGTTTTGTATATATTTGTATATATTCCATTTTTATTATTATTAATTTCATTTTCATTAAAGGTGTTCTAGTTTCCTTTTCTAATTTCTAAGTCTCTCTCCCTTATTCCCTTTCTCTTCCCCTTTGAGGAGGGAGGGGGGTCAACAGAGAGTGTCTGTTATAGGTCTAAGGGTCCGCCGTGACCCTAAACCGTGACAGTAGCTGGTCACAACTGGGGTTTCCTAGGGCTCAGTGTTGGGCCTAGTTTTGTTTAATGGCTTTGCCTGGAAAATCTGGATGAGGGGATCAGGTGCACCCTCAGATGACACCAAGTTAAGCAGGTGTGATGATCTGCTTGAGGGCAGAAAGCCTCTACAGAGGGATCTAGACATACTGACTTGATGGGTTGAGGCCAAAGTTACGAGTTTCAACAAGAATCAGGTCCTGCATTCGAGTCACAACAACCCAGGCAACGCTACAGGCTTGGTGATGACTAGATGGAAAACTGCTCGGCAGAAAAGGACCTAGTGGTTCTAGTTGGCAGCCAGTTGAATAGGAGCCTGCAGTGTACCTGGGTATAGCATCCTGGTTTATGTCAGAAATGATCACTACAAGAAGGACATTGATGTTCTGGAGGATGTCCAAAGAAAGGCAACATATCTGGTCTAGAGTGTCTAGAGACAAATCCTATAAGGAGCGGCTGAAGCATTTGGGGTTGTTTAGCCTGGAGTAGAGGAGGCTGAGGGGAGAAATTTTTACCCTCTACAACTACCTGAAAGGAAGTTGTAGCAAGGTGGGGGGTCAGTCTGTTCTCCCAAGTATCAAGCAATAAGACAGGAGGAAATAGCCTCAAGTTGTGACATATGAGGTTTAGAATGGATATTAGGAAAAATTTCTTCACTGCACTGGGTGATGGTGGAGTCACCATCCCTGGATGTATATAAAAGACCTGTAGATGTGACATATAAGGACATGATTTAGTGGTGACCTGGCAGTGCTGTGTTAGCAAGTGGAGTTGATGATCTTAATAGTCTTATACAACTAAAATGATTCTGTGATTCTGTCTGATGAGGTCCTAACCATTTGAAAAGATTTAGACTTGGAAAGGACATTTCAGGAAAATATTTAAAACTGTTTATCCATCTTTCTTATGGTTCTTAGGGAATAACTAGAACTTTTCTAGTTGCAGTTCTAAATGGTGCAGCTGCATTTCCCAAGTCATGTAAGGCATACTGAAAACTGATAAATAACTTAGTTATAAATCCCCAGTAATAACACAGTAGCAAGTCGAAAAAAAGTCTCTATTGTTAGTTTGCTTTTAAGGCTAGGAAAAAAAAAATAAATCTGTGTTCCATTTACTTTGAAACCATATTGAACAAGCTGAGAACACACAAGTAAGCTTAATTAATGTGTGTCCTGGGCAATTCACCACAACTTGCAATAAATAGACTAATGTAAAAAATTACTTTTTCTACCATGAAAATGTGGGGAAACTTCAATAAAAGTCACAAATTTTAACTTTCAGAAGTGTTGTTTGTATAAAGGTTGCTTTGGACATTCCTTGGTTATGAATTGATGCAACTAATAATTATCTAAGCTGGAGGGTAGCTTAGGCCATCACAGAGATCTTTTTCCTCACAAATTGTTACATTTAATAAAGTGTACCTATGGTAGCAGAAAGCTAACTCTTTTTATCTTTGTTTTGTAAGTTTGACTTAAATGAAAAAGAAGAAAACCCATTGAGAGAATACTCTGACTGAGGAGATACTAGGACTGAATATGACAGAAGTCTGGAAAATATCAAGATGCTTAGTAGAATTTAAAATCTTTTCTTATTCCATTTTCTTGTTTTCAAAGCTTCTCTTAAAATTAAGAATTAAAAATCACAGAATCACCAAATCATCTGGGTTGGAGAAAACCCTTAAGATCATCAAGTCCAGCCATTAAGACATATGTGTTGTAACATATAGGTCTATATATATACTTTAAGATAACACAAGTCCTAATGAAGGTATCAGGGTAACCCATGCATAAAGATAACCACTTACACAAACCATTGTGAGACCGGGTCCTACTAAAACAAATATACACAAAGAATTAAATACAAAAGAAAAATTAAATTCATGGAAAATGTAAGCACCTCTGTGTATTATAACTTCTAAGTAGAAACAAATGAACGCGATCAAGTTCAAAGAACTAAATGATAGAAATTCTATTGCACTTATTACAAGATTCACAATAGACTTTGAGAAAAAAATTTGCTCCATAAACCATAATCACAGTAGATTGTTAATGCTTTTAAAACTACGGAGGTCATTAGCAGTGGATTCAAGATATGTGTTCTAGAAATATTTCAAAGTACAAAAATTATGATCAGGTATATCATCTGGAAAATAAACAATTTTAAAGGCATTTCATGTTTGCCTTACTTTCATAATATCATGTGTTTCACAGTAATATAATTTTTATTTTTTCTTTCTGTTTGTATTAACAAGAGTATATTTGAAAAAAAACTAGTGTTTAAAATTCATACGAAACTTATATCGTCAAGTTTCTGTGTAGCTGAATATAAGCCCCAGAATAATTTCTATAGCTTAAATAAGAGATTGTTTTGATAGTATTCTGAATCAAAATAAAAATACATAGGACCACACAGCCTGATACAAAATTTGGCCAAGGATTAAAGATAAGAGCCTATGGAAGACCTATGGAATCTGAAAGTCCTACTGTATTACTTTGTACACATCAGCTTTCTATGGGCAGAATACATAGTGAGAACAAGAAGCCTATGCATGTTTTATCATTAGTGAAGTCAACCAAAGTTTTCACAGCATACAGATGTTTGTAAAAGGAAGCACACTAGCATAGTAATGTGAAATCCTTGACAAAATGTAATGGAAATTACATTCGATTCTTGTAAAACAATAATTGAAAATAAAGAAAATAACGAGGAGGAGATGTCTAAAATTATAAAATGAATAGTTATTATTCTTGTGCTATTTCAGGTATTAATCTACAGTACTGTATTACCTGAAAACAGTAATTTCAGCTTTGTTGTCCGCAACTCCATTTAAACAGATTCCTTGAGTATTCATTGCCTCCTATTATGCTCAATTCTGAGAATGCTTTTTCTTCTGAAAACGTTTTTTGGATATGAAAATAGAATTAATATTTGAAATTATTTTTAAAGTTATATCTGTGTTTATGCATACGTATGCATGAACACAAATATAAATGATTAGTGTTTGTAACTACATTCCTCCTATTTGTCCGAATTTTTTATATAACCAATAGTGAAACAAGAATTCTTCATCCTCAGACCAGTGCCTGAAAAAAATTTGGACAAGCTTTTCTGGATCCTTCTCCTTCTGACTATTTATTGTTGTGATCTAATCCTACTTCTGAGTAAATGTCTAACTTTAGATGATAGCTTAGATTTAGATCAGTTAAACATGCTTTGAAACTACACCTTGAGCTGGAACTATCAGGGAAAGAGAGGGAATAAATCTTGATTGAAAGGTGCAAGGAGTAATTTTTTTTTTTTTTTTTTTTGTGAAAGTTATTTGCAATGACATTTGTTCCAAAGGAAAAAGTGAATTAAATGGATCTTGCTCTGCAGTTCTGATAGCCAGACTGAGAACTGTATAAAATGTACTATAATCCTTCAGTTTGATTTTGCTAATGCATCATAAAAATCAGCTCTGAGAGGAAGAATTGATTCTAAGAGAAAAATTTAATAGTATGTCCTCAGAAGAAGGAATACCTTTTTCAAGAATTTGAAAATTTCTCTCAAATTTAGGTAAAAATAGGGACAGACACATAGACAAAAATTTACTTAATAATGTATTTT
Source organism: Todiramphus chloris collaris (assembly GCA_025345505.1). Lineage (NCBI taxonomy): Eukaryota > Metazoa > Chordata > Aves > Coraciiformes > Alcedinidae > Todiramphus > Todiramphus chloris. Next base: position 22,503,962 of record JANVCC010000035.1, read on the forward strand.
AATGTAATAATTTGACATTGTATTATATAGGGTTTTTTAATGTCAGTAGATATCTGCACTTTATTTACTCTCGCATTTTTAATTTCCATTTTGCCATTTTAATTTTTCCTTATGGCATGTTTTGTGTACTTTTTCACCCTTCTCTTTATTTCCTACTTCCTTTGACATAATTATCCTTTCTCATCTAGTTCTTCTGGTCTTTCTTCCCTAGCCTTTCTCTTCAACACAGTGTTTTCTGTTTTCTCATGCATGACTGTCTCCCATTTTTTCTCTTCCTTGAGATAAAGACAACTAAGAGACTAGAATTTGTTGACAGACTCTCAAACCTTTTTTCAATGCAAGACTCTTGAATCATGAGGAGTCAGTTGATCTGAATCTCTATAGTTTTGCATTCAGTGGAAATATGGCTTTAGCTGTTTTAAACATCTCTTATCCTTATTTTCAATTTCAGCTACTTTTTGTACTCCTTATTGTGCCATGGTAAACATTAGATCAGGGCATTGTTGAAAATCTAATGCAGGAAAGAAAGGAAAAAATGTTGATTTCTCAGGTGGATCAATTTATCAATTGACTTTCTTTCTCAGCCATACAGATACATTCCTTTTGGAACAACAAAGGAGGATAAAGAAGCTTTGAAAATTGCCATTTTTTCTTAATCTATACATACTCAGCTTTTGTTAAGTTTCAAATTTTCATTCTGCTTTCACTCTTCGGAAAACTTTTGGAGATGGAAAGAATAAGCAAGGTATTTTCACACTCAAGTGACTTTTCTTGATAAAATTCAGAACACCTAATCCAGTACTTGACAGGCTGTATATATTTCTTTTTTCCGCTTGACTGTGAAATTATTTGATAAATTACTACTATACCCGAATAAGCTGTTATTAAATCTTTATTACAATTTACCTCTTAAATCATGCATTGACATAAACTTCAGAAAGATCAAGTTTTATAATTAAAAAAAACTAAACCAGAAATAAAATGTCACTGCCATATTAATTTCTGACACCTGTTAAAAACCCCCACAATTTTAAAATAGTAATATAAAAAAAAAAAAAATCTAGAGGATTTAAGTTCCTTAAAATGTCATGTTTTAAAGACAAATATTTTTTTGGAGCTTTCCTTGAGATTTACAAGTATGAAGGATTGACAACAAAGAAATATCCTTTGTAATTCTCATTCTTTTTGCAAATAAATAAAATTAATTGTAACATTTAGCTAGTACTCAGTATCAGATTTTATCATGAGTACTTTAATTTATGCATTGTACAGTATCTCAGCTATTCTTTAAATCAAACAATCTAATTTTTGCACACTGGTATGTCCCATGGAATCACTGGATGGTTGAAGTTGGAAGTGACCTTTAGGGGTTGCTCAGGACACAGTGCTGAAAGCCTTCCCTGAAGTTCAGGTAGACAATATCCACTGCTTTCTCCTTGTCTACCAAGCCAGTGATTTCATCATAGAAGCTTAACAGTTTGGTCAAGCAAGACGTCCCTTTCATGTGTGCATGTCAACTACTCCAGATCACCTTCTTGCCCTTCAAATGCCTGGAAATGGTTTCCAGGATTGGTTGAGGATGATAGGCCTGTAGTTACCTGGGTCCTCCTTCTTGCCCTTCTTGAAGATAGGAGTAACTTTTGCTTTCCTTCAATCCTCAGGCACATCTCTCAATCAATAGGATTATGAAAAGTGGACTTAAAATAACATTAGCCATCTTCCCTCAGTGCTTGTGTTTGCATCCCACCAAGGCCCACAGATTTATCTAAGTCACTTTGCTTAATCCTTCCTTGACCTGATCTTCTTTTACTAAGGTTATGCCTTTCCCTGAGTCTGTGGGGTGTTGGATTCCTGAAGATCAGTCCTACTAGTAAAGATTAAGGCAAAGAAGGCATTCAGTACCTCAGCCTTTTCCTTGGCTTGTGTCACTAGAGCCTCTGCCCCATTCAGCAGCAGGCTCACATTTTCCTGATCTACCTTTTGCTTGTACAAACTGTAGGAATCCTGTCTACCAATCCTGGATGCAAATCACCTTGTGATTGTATCATGAACTGAGATGTGCCCCAACAAAGGATAATGATGGCTTACTGGACTGCAGCTGGCCTGACAGAGACCACTGCCATTCACAAGATCATCTCAATCCATCAGGGAGGATGGTGAGACAATGGGTGATTCACCACCTGGCCCCTGATGTGTAATGGGTGTGTGGGCAGGTAAATAGAGAAGAAGGAGGCAGAGGCCCACCCCCTCTAGGCCCCTGCCCAAACAGAAAGGAATACACAGAAGGATTTCCTGGGATGATTTCCTGGGGGACAATACTTGGATGCATACCAAAGGACTAAAAACTGTATAAAAAAGGCTTGAGTGATACTGGCAAGTGAGAAGAAAGAAGACCACGACATGCTGGCAACACAACAGATCTTGGACCCTGAAAACCCTCTCTCCCCCTCTGACCACTGGTAATATAACCCCTTTCCTGCTCTCTCCCTATTTCTTCTCTCTCCCTCCTTTTATTATTCTGTTAATAAATAGTCTAGATGTTGATATTTTGGCCTTGTTTGTGCCTCTAATTTCATAACATGGAAATATTCAAAAGAACTCAGTCTCTGGATTGAGACACAAACCCTTCTTTTGGTCATATTTCTGTGCCACTTTAGTGTTTTCATTATCAGCTGCAAATTTACAATCCATCAGAACGTGTCAAATTGTATGAATATAGTAAAGTTTTTTGCTTCTTTTTCAGTGCTTCTGTCTGTATTATCTTGAAACTAACAGGAAACATTTTGTCTTTCCCCTTTTACTTGCTGCATGACAACTGATGATCCTAAATATTTTGATATCTCAATAGTGTGAAGCCAGAGAGAAAAAGAATTTTGTTTCAGAGTCCTTCGTATATTTTTCAGCTGAAAGAGCAGGTAAGATACCTCTAGCAGTCAGCTAATGTTTGCCATAACCAAACCGATCAGTTTAGTTTCATCATTCCTGGAAAACATTGCTACATTATTTAAGTAAATTGTAAATGACCAGAAGTAATTATGTCATACAGGTTTTATTAGTTCTAGTGCAAGTATTTTGTATCTGCATTTTCAAATTTCCTCAAATGAAAGCTTTAAGAAGTTAGTTTTAAAAAGGGTAAGCTAGAGTTATTTTATTACTATTTCTGAATAATGGTCGTAGCATCTTTTTTCTTGCCATTAAGAAGGACTACCGTGACCCCTCAAAGATGACAAAGAGTAGAGTAGTAATGAAATTGTTCAGTTCCCTTGATATCCTTATTATCCATTCCCATCCAGTTGTCTTGAGTAATCCCTGAATTCACCTTCCTATAGCTGGGATAGTATTGTAATCCTTCAGATTTAACCACTAGGGAACATAAACCTGAAATGCTTGAAAACAAACATGGCCCCTAAAGACAAAAACAAAGAAGGAACTAATTATGGGTCCATTGTCATGAGTTGTCCTACCTTTTTTTGCATGAGAATATAATTTTCCTTAGGTTAGTTTTTTGCTTCAGCTGTAAATGCAGAAGCTGTCTTTTGGCCCTTTGCATCTCTTCCTCATTTCCAAGTCCAACAGAGTCTCGGCTTTATTACATTTCTGAACATCTGTGTAACGTTTCTGTATTCTTTCTGTACTCATTGAACATTTTCTGTAAAAGTACTCATGTCTGCATTTGCTGTTTACTTAATCATTAATTAACATTGCCAGATCTTTTCCTCTTTGAATGCCATTCTTTACTTCAGTTCCAAGTATAAGTGTGTAGATTATGGTAATTTGCAAAGTGTCTTAAGCCTTTACAGTATCTGCAGTTTTAATACAGAAGTAGTATCCATTTGTGGTTTGTATTTTATGGTTTGGTTTCTTTCTGTCCCAAAGCTTGGCTTCCTCCAGGCACAATATTATACTGAAAATAAGATTTAATCATCAGCAACATTGTTTAATGGTCCTCTGTGAAAGCTTGTTTAATTGAATTTTGCTGTCTTATTCACTTGACAAGCAAATGAAATGAGGAATTTTTCTTAAAATAAGGGATAGGTAATAATTTTCAGGGATGACTCAAACAAAGTGTATGTCTTTTGCTAGGTCTACATGTGTCTGCTTCTCCTAGGCACAGCTGTTCTCTTTCTCACATTCATTAGTTTTGGCTGTTCCCTAGCTCCTACCATTCTTTCTTTCAGTTACAGGTACAATTCTACAGTCTTACACATATCTTTAGTATTGTTCCCTATCTCTCAGTAGATAAACAGACTGTAATAGATGAGGAATATCCCTTACATAGAAAGAATCACTGTTTCCTATCACAAAGACAGGAGAGGAGACAAGAGTTTGGATCAGAAATTGTTACTTGCATAATCTTTCCTTCCCTCGTTGCAGTGACAATAGAAGTAAGAGTATTTAGAAAATCAGTTTTCCTGGAGTGACTGTCAAAGCATTTACCATCACAGAGTAAATGCAGGGATGCTTAGAACAGTGAAATCTTGGTGGTTTCCTATTTGAGAATATCTAATCTTGGCTATGCCATAATAATTGTTTATTTTAAAGCCATCAATTTAGACAGTAGGTACAGAGTACCTTGCCTGCCTTTGAAATTCTCATAAAAATTTATGGGGAGGTATCTGAGGAAATTCCTTCTAAGATAATTTGAGTATATTTAGAGAAAACACAGCCTTTAGACTTTCTTCAGTATCAAAGTGACAGAGCTGGTTTTTGAGACAGTGTTGGAACACGTGGTAATACTAGCACAAATAAAATGTAATATTCTTGCAATTAAGCATGTGCAAGCACAGGCTTAAAGGTCAGCTTCCTTTCATATATGGAACTGAGTTCTGTATAAATTTATATACTCATTTTAAAGGAAATTTAATGACCTCAAACCTTAGACACGTATTTACTTTCACAATTAAGTGATAAAATATATTTTATTTATATGCCTAATATATCAGGTATTATTTCAGATGTGTCTTGTGCATCAATTTGCAAGTGCACTCAGTAGTCATTTCAACCCAACATCTCAGATCTAGCTATAATCACTTCTCCTCCTACCTGTGGGCACTGATCTTGTGCTTATGTTCATGTTGAAAATCTTAAGACATTATAACTGTAATAAAAAGTGTGGAGGATAAAATTCTAAATCACTCATCTAGATTGAATATATTTTTTACCTAGGCACATCAGACTGTAAGTCACCTTTAAAAGATTCTTCAAGATAAAATTTTCAGTTTAGTCAACTTTAAGAAAACATCTTCCTTTATTTAGAATATTTAGAGTACTCCTTTTCCTTCTTGATATTACTTTTCTTTCCTAGAGGAAAACAAGCAGAGTAGATTAAGACAAGATCTGCTGACTCAAGGATTTAGTCTTATAAGGAAAGGAAATTATGAAGCTTCGGTGTTAAAAAAAAAAAAAAAGTTCAAAGTTTCCTGTCAGAGATCTCTGATTACTATTACAGTGTATGGGGGTGGTAAAGATGCTTTAGAGGAGAGCAAGAATCTGAAAGGACCTCTAAGCAGCTACTCTGCAGCTTGTCCTTTAAAACCTTTTGGCTAAAGCTTCACTATTAAATACTGCAATCACCTCAAGGGAAGAGCTGGTTTCTCATTTTTAGACTGTATTGTTTCTTTCACTATAATTGGCCATTCTTGTTAGCAGCATTGAATTGAACATGTGTGTAATGTTCATTTTGAAGTGTTCTTAGCTTTTACTCCATTTTTTTTCTATTATCTTTGTAATATGAGTCAAAATACATATGTATTAGGTAGCTGATAAACAGGAATCTGCTGAATATATTTGCTGTCATCTTCATTTCTTTGTTTAGCACATACTTGGACAAATGTTGAAAATAATTAAAAAAAAAAAAGACCCTGAGATTTTTCTCTTTTTTTTTAAGGTACTTGGTAAATAGTAATTTCAATCCTCTTACTAACTTTGTTGATGATTGCGATAAAAGTTTTAGGGGTGTAAAAAGATCCTTAGCTCAGTAAAATATATATACTACCAAGGATGTAGGAATCCCAACTAAACACTTATCTTATTCAACAAAAATGGGTTAAATAGTAAGAATATGCATTGTGCTTTTATGCACTTTAGAATTAAAACCTGCTCAATGGGCTCTTCTGATCTTTGAAGACTGAATTTTTGTAATAGTAAACAATATCACCAATAAGGAATCTGAGTGATCTTTATAATAAATATCCTGACTGTTTCATTTCCAGTGCATACTGGGATGCCAAACTGTGTGAAACCAAGTCATAGATTATCTGTTTACTGCCACATTGTTCCAGAAGAATTTAACTTGAAGACAAACAGGCTAGGCACTTCTAATAACTTCTGAATAAAATGTGTTTCTATGTAAGCCAAAAAATTACAATAAAATTTTTAAATTTGAAAACCGTCCACCAAAAACTTTGTAGTGCTTCCCTTTGTAAAGACCCAGTTTAACTGACATGGAAGAAGAGATAGTGTGCAAAACAAAATAAAGCTGCAACATATTTAGGGACCAGACTATAAAATAAGTGCCTGCTTTGGTACTTTCATTTAATCTCAAGTTAATTATTTTCATACTTTTCATCAGCAGACATATTATTTATTAAGGCAAGAACATCCAGTGAGTTGAAGAAAATTTGTTTGAAAGAAAAGCACAGGACTGGAACACAAATGTTTGGACTCCTGTTTTAAAATACACCCAAGAGATGCCTTTTTGGGACCAACTGCAAATAGTATGTGCACATGTAAACACAGAAAAACTTATTTCCATTGATTTCATTTAGCATCCAGTGTCTGTGGGAACACGCTGACTTGGGAAATAAGACATTCTATTGCACATTATTCTAACCTTTCCATGTCCCTATTGATAGTAAGTTAGAAAAGAAGTGATCATTTCTAAAAATCTTTGTCATCTTGTTATTTACTGCTAAATTTAGGGGTTTACTGTAAAAATTTATCCTTTCATTGTGTTCTAATGCACATGGAGTACAAAAGACAGTAAAGATATTTATGACATATCTGTGAGAAGAAATAAGTGTATGTAGATTTTTTTCAGTGTTGATTAAGGAATTCTATTATATAATAAGTATCTTAATGCAACCAATTATAAAAATCCAAGTGAATAAACAGAGAAGGGCATTTTTCTAATTTCATTGTAATGATCATGAAATAAATGGTGGTTAACAGAAGCTTTTGTTCTTTAGATATTTCTCCCAGCTTTCTGCCACTTCCACTGTGTACAGTTGAATTTAGGGCTGTAAAATGTATTAGTTTCCAGATTATGTTGTTAGGCTGTAAATGTCTTTGAATATGGATGTGTTAATTGCCTGTGTTTGTAGAATACTATTCTTGCAGTACACAGGGCTAATAAAAAAAAAAAAAAATTGGTTAAAATTTAAAAGCATATATAGAGAATGTATTCCACTCACAAATACAGATTAATTCAGATGCTGTGCATGCTATAATCCACACTGTCATTCAGGATTATTGGGGCCAATAGACCAACTATGTCCTGAGGGTGTGAACTGGGACAGATCAATCAATTTACACAGCTTTGGAAAAGGTTGAACAGCTGGAGCTGAAATTCTTTGTTGGAGAAATGACCAACTCACTAGAGATTATAGATTTAAACCAAGATTGATGGTTAAACCTTGAAAATAAAATCCTCTTCAAATGTGTTCTGACTGATTATAAAGCTAATTTAAAGGCATCATTCCACAGTACACTCTTAGAACAAGACAGTCATTAAAGTGGTGTTAAGCAAGTTCTCTCTGTGGCCTCTTGCTAGAAGCAAATACATTAGTGTTTTCAATTGCAGATTATTTTTAAAAGCTCTCTGTTGACCAGTTTCTTTTTATTTAAACATTCATTAGGGAGAACTTAGATTATCAATAATTACTTTCACATACTTAGCATGAGAGAGAGTAAGGTTTTGCCCTTTGGGCACTTAGCAAAAGCCCTATTCTAGCTCAGAAAGTTTCTAAAGAGTTCATGAAAAAGGTTTGATTATGTGTTAAAGACAGTTCTTTCATAGAAAAGGATGTGATTTTGAATTCACTTGAACTTGATATACAGCTGAAATGGGATTTGAAAAGAAATAGAAACATCAGGAAAGCAGGCCTGCGAGAGCAGAGATAGTAGATGAGGCTGGGACAAGAAAATTTCAATAGAGAAATGACAGTATCTGAAACAATGGGGATGAGCACAAAGCTGGAGGGGTTTTTAGGGAATGAAGAAATTAGACCATTTTGGATGAAATTGTAGAAGGTAGAGATTAGAACAACAGGAGAAAGGAAGGATTGCCAAAAAGGAAGAGAAATGTGCTGTGTGACAAGCCAAAAAAGCCAGGAATAAAGTCCGCAAAAAATATGCAGAATTTTAAGCAAAATAAAGGATGACCCTTTATCCTCTGGACCAGGAGTCCTGTGAACTACTAGATGTGCAAGTACCTATATAGGCTTTTATAGTCATTGTGTGTGTGTATGCATACGGTTATGTGTTTGTAAGCAAAATTGTCTCATAAATTCCATCAGTGCTAGAGTATTGTATCATTTCTTTTGCATAAACAGAAAGTTGCATTTATCATTTTGTTATCATCTCTTTCTCTTTTTCTATTGTTTTTTCTTAGTCAATAGCTATGAGTGTGGAAACAGTGTTTGCTTGTTTATAAATAGTTGGGCTGGGTGAACATTCTTCATAGTCAAAAGGAAGTTGAGGGAATTAAAAATGTAATCTAGAAAGAAGATTGAAGATTAGAGGTGATTGGAAATAATTGCTGTGACATTAGTAGGTATTTGATATATTGAACTGTAAAAATCTTAAATCTTTGTAAAGCAAGGTTGATGGCAGTAATGCTTAGTAACAGGTAAGGGTAAAACTAAAAAAATATATTTTCTACAGAATATTTTAAAATTAATGATTTCCATTTCACTCAAATTGAAACTCTGAACAGCAGACTGTTCTGAAAAAAAAAAAAACAACAAAGAAGTTTGAGTTGTAAGTAGGCCTACAGAAGATGTGGGATGTAGGATATGGAACCTGAAAGTTTAGATTCCATGGTCATCAAGTGAGAGAGAGAGAGATTTTTAGACAGGCTTTAGAGCCTCAAAATGTTTAAAGAAAGTAATTTCTTATTGCTAAAAAAAACCATGCAAGAAAAAACACCTCAACCTATCTGACAGGTGGTAGAGAAGGGAAAGTGAAAAGAGATCCTTGAAAGTTTGTATTTAAGGGATATGGCAACTTTTTAAGTAAACCAGTGATTCTGCTTTATTTCAAGTTTTTGGTATGTGGATGCCACATAAATCTCTGGACTATTTTTTTTTTTATTTTATTTCAGTAATTTTTAAGGTATCTAGATTGGTTTCTTTAGTTTACCATTGTCAGTTCTTGTAGCATACACCATATATTGTAGCGTTTTGTCATACATTTATCTACTGGTATGAGTGGTGCCTGAGTTCATTTCAGAACCTGAAGACCTGAAAAGGACTTTTGCTGCAGTTCTTTTTGAAGTAATTCTCTCTACATATAATTAACCCAATTCCCATATTCTTGCTTCAGAATATGTTCCCAACTTTCAGCATATTTTTCACTCCCCACTCTATATTCTTTAGTTACATCTGATAAATGATACATTGACAGTTATGAACTCTACCCTTAAAAATAGGCTATATTTATAGTGTGTAAAGAAAACTTTGTCTTCAAACCCACACTAACTACACTGATATTGAAGGAAATTCAGGATTACTTATCTCAGATAGCATCTTCTGCACTGTGAGATGAATCTACACACAAATGGTAATTGTTATCAAAAGTATAACTAAAATCACAGAACCATTTCTCACTGGCAAATTCCTTGCTGTAGTCATTAGCCACAAACTTGCATGTGAATAGCTTAAGAGTTATCTGGAGAGACAGCAGAGTTTGTATTACTCTTGAGCATTAAAACATCCTTATTAAGTAACCGTTTTGTTCTTTTTATTTTTTATCTGAAAAGAACAGGGATCTATTTATACACCTATTCTCCTCTAAGGTTAATTTCCTGAGGAATCGGATCATGTAAAAATCAAAAAGTAGAGTGTTTCATCTGGCTTATCAGCACAAATATATTTCTAATGAATGAACCATCAAAACCCATGAATGTTATATGAAGTTATCCTCAATCCAACATACGACATTCAACACAAAAAAAAAAAGGGACTTGTAGAAATGAGATGGGTGAAACCAAGTAGCTAAACACCTGAAAAAATTGTTACAGAGAAAAAGTTTATCTATTTTATTTCAAACTAGATATGTAATATGTAATTATTATCTGTTTTCTGTGTGATTTCAGTAATAAAACAATGCAAATTTATCTTATCAGTAATTTTAGTTCCATTATATGCATAGTTTTCTTTCCTATACTACACAGGGTAAGAGCTCAATCATAGAGGATTTTAGAGTGTTCAGCATTCCCTTCAAAGACCAATTTGTGTGAATGTTAGACAGTGATGAAGGATAGTGCAAGGATGAGACTGTTTAGACATATGCTTAAGACAATTCTGCAATTTGCTATATAAACTGCAACACCAGATACAGCCTTTTAATATAATCCTTTGTACTGGCCAAGAAAGGGGCATTTGTCATCTGTGAAGTATTATGAGACATATGTTGTTACTGATGTGTGTTTCAAAAATAAGACTTATTTCTGCTTGACAGAGACACAGAAACTCAATTTCAGTAATCAAATCAGACTCTGCTGAAAAACTACCAGAAAAGACATATGTTTACAAGTTTGACTTTGTGCCAAAACATAGAATCATCAAAATGAAAGATGAAAAATCTAGCTTTCTATCCATCTCTTTACCAAAACTTAAACCACCTTCAACTAAGTGCTGCATAAAATTTTCAAAAATGAAAAATGCCTCTAGAGAAATGTCCAGACTTCCATGATACAAAACAAGACTCTGATATTTGATATTTGAATTTAATATATACTTCTGTCCATAAAGACCCTTATGCATGAAAGAAACCTAAGAAAGAGTATAGTGTTCAGAAATAAAGCATGTGATATGCTGTAGAATTAACACTTCTGCTGCCTTTTAAAATTATTCATATGCTGCACTGACAAAATTAGAGCTGATCATTAATGATTAGTCTTCAAGTATCTTCAAACCTGAAACTTCTCCTGACCTCATGGATTTGTTAAATACTCATCTCTTGTAAGCAGCTTAGAGATCCATGATGCTGCTTCATAGTGCTACCAAAAAAAAAAAATTCTGAATTATTTCCCTTTTTTTATTAGAAAAATATATTATAGTATCCAAATTAAACTGTATCTTAACTGAAGGTATATATGAAAGAAATTAAAAGATAGAATAACTTGAAAAAGAAAGAGATTGGCTATTCTAATTTCTACCAATGTAAATTTTAATTGACTATAAGGCTGCTTTGCACATTCATTCTTTTTTTTTTTTTTCTGTAGAATATCTAATGAAATACTGATTTCACCATTCATTCCCACAAATATAACTAACAATGTGAAGTTTTACATTAAACATGTTTACACACACATTATATACATAGACATTCTATGGGCTATAGAATTTGAATTATGATTTCTAGAGGAGAAGCAGAAGAATCATTTGTTACATCCAAAAATGATGTACACTTTAACTTGAACAAGCATACTCCATCTGCCAACCAACCATTTCTGTTGAGTACCAGAGATGAGAGACATGTCTTTTACTGATGGCAATATCTGTCAGTACCCTTACCTCACTTGATCATTTTAGCTTTACCTACACTTATCCTGAAGAAGTAAGCTTAAAGAAAATTCTAAAGAGTCATAAAAATCCATCCTGATGAACTATCAGTGAATTGATGTTGACTTCAGGTATTCTGAATAGACTATTTAAATCCCACTGTTCCTGTAGAACCCAATGCTGAGGTTAGCCAGTGTTCTCCTTCTAGGAAGAATCCAAACCAACCTTATTAGTGATTTTGTTATTTCAAGGGCAAGTGTACTGGGTCTGTCTGGGAGCGAGTTTGATTTTTCATAGCAGCTCATATGGTGCTGTGTTTTGGATTTTTGAGTAAATCAGAGTTATAACATGAGTGTTCTGGCTATTGCTGAGCAGCGCTCACACAACACCGAGGCTTTCTCTTTTTCCCTCTCTAAAACCCCAGTGAGTATGATAGGTTTATGTAAGAAGTTGGAAGGTGAGACAGCCAGGACAGCTGACCTGAACTGATCAAAAGAATATTGCATATCATATGGTATCATGCTCAGCATAAAAACTCTGGAAAAGAGGAGGAAGCAGGGATATTCAAGGTCATGGTGTTTGCCTTTCCAGGTAACCCTTGAATGCGCTTCTGTTCCTAAAAGTGTATGCACTACCTAGAAAGTCTGGTTGTCTGCCTGCCCACAGGAAGGGGTATAAAGATTTCTCATTTTGCTATGCTAGCATATGCAGCTTTACTTTGCTTATTAACTTTGACAAAGGAATTTTCTTCCTTTTGTTCTTATGATTCTCTTCCCTGTCCCACTGTGGTGGGAGAATAAGTGAGCAGCTGGATAGGTGCATAATTGCACTGACCACAGCAAGGCAAGTCAGTTGTACGGAAATTGTTAGAATAACTATGCTGGTCAGTGACCTTCTGCATTTCTGGAATGAGCTTTCCTGAAAATGCTCTAAAACACAAGTCATATTCACAAGTTATTTTTCTTGGGCATAGAGCTGCTCCATTTTAAACACTACCTTTAGTAATCTTCTGTGATCCAACAGTGAACGGCTTACAAACACGGTGTCAAACCTAGCTCTGGGGCTCTACTTAAAATGCAGATATGGGTGTAGAATGACATTTTATGTGGCTACAATAGAACTGGATATATTTACTTTCTCTGAATCCCTTTCAAGTCATATGCAGTCTAATTAAACATTCATCATGCAAGGTGGTTTTAAATGATTTACAATTTGACCTGGCAAGTTCTGTTGTGACCTATCCATAATGTTAAATTACTTTTCAGTCCTTTTGTTGTTAATAAAATTTTAATAAAAATAATAGTAGTAAAAATAATATTCAGAAGAATGTATAGAATTTTTATCTGTAGATCTCTCTGCACTTTGCATGCATGAGAAGTTAATAACTGTGTTGTACCTTAGTATCCTCTTTGTAAAGTGGAAAGTATTTAATGTTCATCCTTTGCGTTCTCTCTCCAGCTTACCATTTATGCTCTGTGGGGTTTTATAGTATGTTAAATTGTATTGATGTAATGAGATACACACATACTGTGCTCATGATTATATCAGTAGGGCACAGTGTCCCTCTTTGTAAAAACAGTCAAATCATGCCATTACAGAAGTGCCTTATTTAGTTTCCTATGCTTTGTTATTCTAAATGTGATTCACATACAAAAGTTAAGTATCTTTCATATACTAAGACCATAAATATAACTTAAGTGTTAAAATATAGTAATTCAAGTTACTGGAAATTACTTTTATTCATTCATATCAAATCCTATTTTTTCATATTATACTTGATGTCAAGGATTAATACAGGATTATATACTTTTTTTCCAGAGTGAAAGCTTACATTTAAGGAAGAAGCGGTAGTAGAAAAATCATCTTTAACTGTTATGATGTGAAAGAAATTAAAATAAAAGGTAGATTTTCAGACTCTGATATACTTTTAAAGTATATTTGTTTTGTACAATACTTTGCAAAATAACTGTAATTGCAATTTTTGGTCACTCAGGCTTAACACTCAAGAATACATACATATTTATATATATAAGTGGATGTACATATATTTGTGTGTATATGTATACCTTTTATATGTATATATATACTTGCATGCATATATATAATTGTATTGATTGTTATTTTAAGTTATTTCTATGAGCTACATGTGTTTTAGTTTGAAATCCAAGAAAATGCATATGCACATGCTTGTCTCAAGTTAAGACAATACTTAAATATAGGCTTAGATTTGAAGCAGTTATGGGCTCACTGACTTCAAACAAATCTTTTTGCTAATTTAAAAAGGAAAATGAAAAAAATCATTCAGAATGTCATTGTTAATTTCATTTGAGAGATGGTGCAAAGGTCAGCAATTAACCTTACTTTATTTTTGCAATGAAAACAATTGCTACATGGTCTATTTGCAAAAGCACGACATGAAAACATAAAAGACCTATTCCCTTATAGCTAGAAAAAATCCCAAGTAAAACTTTTTTTACTCTGGCCTTAATCCAGGTATCTAATATATGTTATTTCTAGTTGTGGAGTGTTATATATTTCTACATACGTGTAAAAGGTTGGACTAGATAAGGTCCCTTCCAAACTGGTATTCCATGATTCCATCATTTTGTATAAAATATAAAAATAATAATATGTATGAAAAACAATCCTTCATTTACTGGTACTGACCGCAAGGGCAGTGCAAGTGGTAATGTCTTTCTCCTTGCAATTCAGTGATTGTTGCATGTACCAAGACAAAAGAGTTCAAACAGCAGACCGTGTCTTGTAAGCAGTCCTTGGCAAGTCAGAAACTTAAGTCTCCATTCCCCATGGCATGTGGTTTCCAAGTCCTCAGGCGGTACTGTAGATCCATCCTTCTTTTGTAAGAGTGAAGCATACAATGGGAGAGAGTATGCTTTTACAGGAAAGTGAATTGCAAAGTTTATATCAACATTTCATGTATAACCACATAAAATTCATGGTCAAATGAAAGTCTGCCCGTGATATCAAAGAAATACAGATAAGTATAATAAATAAATAAAATAAATAATGAATGTGTTTGAAATTATTTTAGTGAAACTCCTCATATGATAAATGCTGAAAACTCTAACCCTTGCAAATCTGAAGGGGGGTGTGTGTGTGTGAGAGAGAGAAATAATAGTATTTTTTTACCCCATTTTCTTTCATTTTGTTTGTTTGTTTATTTGTGGTTTTTTTTGTTGTTTTTGTTAACCATATAAAGAACTGAAGCTGTGAGATTTTGAGATTTTGTCCAAAGTCACAGAGAACTCTGGCAAAGTTAAGAAGTAAGTCTCTTGTGGCCTACTCTGGTGTTTAAATACTAAGATCATCCATCCTCCCAATTTATAGTTTCAGAAAGCCTGTTCCAGCATTTGACCACAAACCCTGCCATGACTGGTCTGACTCCAGTTACTGGCCCTGAATTCATTCTCTTTAGTTGTGAAACAGTCCCTAGTAAGTTTTGCACAGTCCCACAGGCATCCTTCAAATATCTGCAATGCTTGTGATCATTTTGTTTCCACCTTCTTATGAGTTACAAATCCCACTCTGTCTCTCTCGAAAGATACACTTGGATTTTCTTAGCCTATTAGATGCTGAAGAGTATTGGTCTTTGTTATTGTTCCTTTTATCACTTGTCTATCAGATGTGTGTCTCTGTCTGTTTTGTTTATCAATTTCCCTGTTACTAACAACTCTGAACTGAAAAGGTCCTTGATCTGATAATCTTAATGAAGCATGTGTTTTTACAGTTCACGTTCCCTTACAGTTTACACATCTGCAAATGAATCTTGATGCTCTGATTTGAGTATGTTTTTTGGTAATTTTACTTTTCAGGTCAGTTCTAACTGGTTACACTGTCTGAAGTTAGCAGCCTGTTTTTGCAGACAGTGTCTGCTTCAAGCAGTGATAACACTCAATATTCAGAGTTACTACCCAGGACTGTTGTGCAGACCAAGGCCATTGCTGGATGTTGTGTTCCATATTGGGGGGTGCAAAAAGGAAAAGCCCACACCTGCAGGGAGGATCGGACCTTAAACTGACCAACAAGGTATTCAATCCCATATACATCATATTTGGTACAAAGTTGAGAGGTCACAAGGGTCTCTTCTTCAATGACCAGCATCTGAGGAGGACTCTGTTTTGCCTTCAATCTCAATCTGTGTGTTTGTGAATCCAGTACCAGATTCCAGCTCCTGAACCTGGTTCCTGTCTGCCACTGAGTCCAGTCAGGGACTTCTGCTTCACAGCATCAGTGGTGACAGTGACATAATTGCCATTGAGGTGAGGGTCTGGCTTTGAAACTGTTTCTCTATATATTTATATATGTTCCATATTATTATTATTTTCATTAAAGCTGTTCTATCTTTCTTTTCTAATCAATAAGTCTCTCTTCCTTATTACCTCCCTTTTCCCCTTTGGGTACAGAGAGGGATTAACAGAGAGCATCTATTATAGGTCTAGCAGACTGCCCTGATCCTAAACCTTGACACTTCAAGGTTTTATGCCCTCACATATGTGAGGGTACAAAAGAGCACAAGGGAGAATGGTGCCAAAAACATTTTTCCTTTACTGTTTGAATGTGTTAACATGGTGCAAGACTCACCTGAAAAGAAGGCTGTTCTGAAAAGGGACATGCTCCAGATTCAGTTTTCAACTTTCCCTATAGCAATTGCTTCAGGCAGGAGTCTAAGAAGCTGGAAAATATAGTGATCCATCTTTTCTTTCTTATTCTCAGATCCCAGCAACCAGAGCCACAGTCATATTATAGTGTTAGTAACCTTTTTTTCATAGAATACAAGCTGGAGTTGGAGTTTGCCAGTATTTTGTGATCCGTATATTTACTAGTTACATGCTTTTCCAGGGAGCCCACTGTTTATAGGCATAGCACCTTAATCATGAAGAGCTGACAATTATTTGCATGCTTCTCTGCCCATGCAGTGTACCTGCATATTCAATTTGGTCTTTTTGTTCACTCTTATCTGTTTTCAGAACAATGTATGCTATAGCTGTCACAAGAATTTAACAAACTCTAAAACATCATTTACTCTTTAAATTTTGGTTTAATGCCAGTATCCTATTTTACCATTCTACACTTTCCTCCACTGATTTTCCATGAATAAATCTAGGTTTAACATGAGTTTATTTACATTTTACTTTCATCACCTTCTTCAATAATTCACTGCATCTATTTATTGCTCTCTGTGTGAAGTACAAAATAATTTAATCTTGATTTCTTATTTTAATGTTAGGTCTCATGGTTTTAGAATCTCTTGCCACATTTCTGCTTAATAAGTACTGTAGTTTGATGACTGATGGAATCAGAAATGTACTCCATTACATTTATGCACTTGCATTGCTCTCAGTAGAGCTTCACTGGCATGGTGCTGAAGTAATGAACAGAGATGAGAATCATGCTCTTAACTTTTAAAGGAACTTTACAGAATGAACCTTATTCCAGATGTTTTGACAAAGTTGTCAGTTTATTTATTGTACATATATATACATATATTAATTTTGTTGTATATTTATTTATTGTATATTTATTTATATGTGTATACTCTATACATATACTTTGTCTCACAAATAATCTTTCTGTCGGCAATAAGAATTCTATTTTTTTCACACAAAATTAAACTGGCATTATCTAATATCCTAACAAACTTTTCAAAATTGAAATCTTTTTAATGCTTAAATCTTTTAAATGCTTAAACTCACAAATTCCACTTTCAGTGGTTTCCTAGGATACCAACACACAAGCACAAACAGAACAAAGCACAGAAAAACATGGTAGAAAGCCTGCAGCACTTCCACTTTTTCAAACTCTGCATTCTCACAAACATATTGACGTTAAGAACATGGCAAACCTGAAACAAAACAGATGGTGATGGGCTTAAACTGTAACTCTTATCTGTGCCTTTTGTAAAGGTAGCCAAAGTTCTCTTGAGAGTTCTGAAGACAATTGAAGTGAAGAATAAGAGATATTGGACACGCTGCATCAGGACTGTGGAAGAATAAATCAGGAACAGCTTATCAAAACTAATTTCAGGGTACATTTAATAACAAATGAAATAAATGCATAGATATTAACAGACTCCAGCTACTAAAGTGGTAGTCTACAAGTAAAAGATAATTGCAGAATGCATTATGGATGCTTGATGGAAGACATTTTCAAATGAAATTCATTTGCAGCCAAAAGTAAAGTTCCCATTAATCTCTCCCCCCACAAAGGTCCCAATGCACACATGCATTTCTGCACACATGCATGAAAATTTAGATGATAGCTACATAATTTTGGAAGAAGAAAAGAGAATGACAGCTTTAGACATGCAAACCTGGCATACCTACATAAAGATAATGGTGATACTGATGCTGGAATGTTATTTTTTTTTTCAATTTTGTTACCCTCTAAAATAATGTAAGACATAGAAAAAATCTACACAGCAAGAAATGAAATGTACTTACTCATTGTAGTTAATCCAAAGGAAATCAAGTGAAGACCAAGAGGTGAGGTGGCCTGATTACAGTGCAAAAAAGCCATACATGGGAAGAAAACCAGGAAGGTTTAACAATAGCGAAAAGAAGAAAATTGAAGTTTGGCAAATTAAAGTAGGAAATAAGGCAAAAAAAATGCTATCAAAAGAAAGCACAATTAATTATTGAAACATGAACATAGAAGTGATGGCTCTTTGTCTCACTATTCCTCAGATCAAGATTTGTGTGAAATCATTCTGGTTCATAGTTATCTTTGTGCTTGACTGTAACTTAAGTAAAATTCAGGAACAGTGATATCATTAGATATTTTTTTTGCTGTCCCAGGGCTGAATGCTACAAATCTCTGACTTAATGGATATATGACTGTACTTATGTTGCAACATTATTAATTTTGATGGCAGTTCAATTTAAGAAACCCAAACCATACTTGTTAAATATATTTACAACAACTTTCAGTGTTTCAGTCTTATTTCAAAGCCAGTTACTTGTTAAAAGGTTACTGGAGCTTTCACAATGCAGGACATAGCTTTGATAAAAGGAAGAATGGCTTTCCAAAAATGAGAACTGTGAGTGTTCTGGCATAGAGAAGTTAATAGATGCTGTATTATTGATATAATTAGACTACAATTTCATACATGTTTTGGAAAGGTAGACAGCAGAAGTTTTCAGAGTGGATTTTTATATGAAAAATTATCATAGAGTCATAATCATAGTATGCTTTGGGTCAGAACAGAACTTTCAATATCATCTAGACCAAACCCCCTGACACAGCGTGCCCCATATTGGGTGTAAATAAATCTGCAAGTTTTAAGCTTAGGGCTGTCTGCTAGACTTATAACAGATGCTCTTTGTTAACCCCTCTCCCTCCTCAAAGGGGAAAAGAAAGGGAATAAGAGAAAGAGAGACTTATTGATTGAAAAAGGAAACTAGAACAACTTTAATAAAAATATAATAGTAAAATGGAATATATGCAAGTTTACAAAACCAGTACTGAACCCCCCAATGGCAATTACATCATTGTCACCACTGATGCTGTGGAGCAGACACTGAGCAGACACTGCTGAGTCCAGTTGCAGGCTAGACTCAGCAGCAGATGGGAATGGGATTCAGGAGCTGGATTCTGGAACAGGATTCAGAACCACATGGATCAAGATCAAAAGTAGAACAGACAAGAGTCCTCTTCAGATTCTGGCCATTTAAGAAGAGAAGAGAACTTGACCCTTGTGATCCCTCAGCTTTATACTGAATATGATGTATATGGGGTAGAATATGTGGTACCCAAGCTCTTGCCATGACCTCGGTCTGCATACCAATTCTTGGTAGTAACTCTAGTGGGTCTGGCTGAGCTGCTTTTCCCCATCCAGCCCTCATGCTGCAGCACTGGGAGCTGGAGGGTGTTGATAACACACCCATGTTATGACTGCCAGTGCTCACACAGCACCAGAGGCTGGGGGGACAAGATGGGGGAGGGGATACCGCCGACCTGAGCTGACCAGTGGGATATTCCATACCATATGACATCAGCTCAGCTGTAAAGGGAGAAGGCAGGAGAAGGATGTGGGGACATTTGGCTTTGTCCTCCTAGCAACTGCTACATGTTTCTGGAGCCCTACTTCCTGGACTCGGCCTGACATCACCTGTGGACAGGAAATAGAGAATAACAACTTTATCTATCATACCCATGGCTCTTTTCTTTTCATCTTATTCTCTCCCTGCGTACCGTGCTGATGGGGGTTGGGGGGAGTGATAGAAGGCCTTGATGGGCAGCTGGTGCCCAGACAGGATAAACCCACCACACTCTGAATATTGAGCATTATCACTGCTTGAAGCAGACACTGTCTGCAAAAACGTGCTGTTCACTCCAGAAATTGCAGTTATTTAGAAGAGACTGAGAGGAAAAGTAAAATCACTGAACAGAATTGTTCTGTTCTAACTTACACCAGGCCACAAGGACATTTTCCACTAGATCAGGTTGCTCAAAGCCCCATACAACATGACCTTTAACACTTCCAGGGATGGATGCCTTCAATCGCTTCTCTGCACAATGTGTCTCACCACCCACATTGTAAAGAATTTCTTCCCTTATATCCAATCTAAATTACCCTTTTTAATTTAGTAGAGTCTTTCTCTGTCTTTCCTAAGAAAGATGGAGCCTATCAAGGCTTCCTTTAAGTACTGGAAGAATGTTATAAGGTCTTTCTAGAGCCTTCTTTCTCCAGTCTGAACAACCCCAATTCTCTGTCTTTCTTCACTGGAGAAGTCTTCCAGCCCTCTGATCATTTTCATGCCCCTCCTTTGGTCCCACTCAAGGAGGTCCATGTCTTTCTCATGAAGAAGGCTACAGAGTTGAAGGCGGTACTGCAGGTGAGTTCTCTCAAAAGTGCAATAGAGGAGGAGAACCACCTTCCTCGAGCTACTGGACATGGTTCCTTTTACACAGCCTAGGATAGGATTGGTTTTATGGGCTGCAAGTCCACATTGCTGGTTCATATCCATTATTTAATCTATCAATAACCCCAAATCCTTCTCCACAGGGCTACTTTCAATCCATACATCACTCAGTCTGTATGGATACCTGTGATTATCCTGACACAGGTGAAGGACCTTGAACTTGGCCTTGTTGAACTTCATGTGTTTTACATTAGTCCACCTCTCAAGCCTAAGGTCCCACGAGACCCCATCCCTCTGGCATGTCAACTGTCCCACTCATCTTGGTGTCATATGTAAATTTGCTGAGGGTACATTCAATCCTGCTCTCTATGTCATTAATAAAGATACTGAAAAATATTGCTCCTGATACAAAGCCCTGGTGGACATAATTTCTTACAAAGCTCCATTTCAACTATGAGACATTGATTGTAACTCTTTGGATGAGGTGATCCAGCCAATTCCTTATCCATTGAAGAGTCCATCCATCAAACCCATATGTCTCCAATTTAGCAACAAGGATATTGTGTGTGACTTACAGAAGGCCTTATAGAGGTCTAGGTAGATGACATCAGTTGCTCTTTCCTTATCCACCAACATAGTCAAAGAATCACAGAATTGTCATGGTTGGAAAAGACCTCTATGTCACCATGTCCAACTGTCACAGAAGGACACCAGATTAGTTGGGCATGATTTGCCATTTGGGAAGCCATGGTTTTTGTCCCTAATCACCTCCTTGTCATTCATATACCTTGACATAGCTTCCAGGAGGTTCTGCTCCATGATCTTAGTGGGAGTAGAGGTGAGGCTAACTGGTTGGTAGTTCCCAGGGTCCTCCTTTTTATCCCTTTCAAAAATGTGTGTGATGTTTCCCTTTTCTCCAGTCACTGAATAATTCACCTGATTCTCATGACTTTTCAGATATGATGTAAAATATCTTAACAACTACATCTGCCAGTTCCCTCAGGACACCAGGATGCATCTCATTTGAACTTGCATATGTTCAGGTTCCTTATGTGGTCTCAAAGCTGATCTTTACCTACAGCAGGTGTGACTTTGTTCCCCTGTCTTGAGATTCAGGGACACAAGAGATGTGGGAAGAGAAATTGTCAGTGAAAACTTAGGCAAGAAATCAGCCTCAGCCTTCTCCATGTCAGTTGTCACTGAATCACCTGTCTCAGTTATCAGGAGATGTACATTTTATTTATTCTTTCTTTTCTGACTAAGGTACCTGTTGAAGCCCTTACTGTTCTTCACATTACTTGCCAAACTCATCTCTAGATATGATTTAGCTTTTCTGATCCCATCCCTACAATCCCAGGTATTATCCCTATAGTTTTCCTAAGACAAGTGTCTATGCTTAAACCGCCTATGCGTTTTTCTCTTATGCTCGGTGAGACAGCACTAGAATAAAATGTATTTTTTCTGTTGGAAGGGACCTATAATGGTTATCTAGTCCAAGTGACTGACCAATTCAGGGCTGACCAAGTTAAAGAATGTTTCAGTTTGACCAGGAGGTCCTTACTCAGACACTTAATTGAACTCTCTTTCTGTAGCTCAACCCTTCTAAAAAGTTACCAGTTACTTGGGGAATGCATAAGAATTGGGCAGTTTGAAATCTTGCCATATAAATGGACAAAGAGCAACTCTAGTAATTCTGAAAACAATGTTACTGTATCATGTTATTAGTAACAGAGAAAACTACTTATTCCTGAAAGAGGTAACGAGTGAAGATTCTGAACTGAATCTTATTATGAATAATGAGATGGCAATACATGGGAAAGAAATAGCTTATCTTTCCCAAGTCCCATCAATCAATCAACTGGAAACAACTTTTTGTTAACAAAAGACTTTACAACCACCTTTAGGATTACTAAGTGCCAGTCAAAAGTAGAGCGCTTGCACCACAGTGTAAAGTAGTCAACTGTCTTGAAACACAAAAAAGTATCTTTGAAATTATAATGACAACATACACGTCCATATAAGTCAGGCTTTCAGGCCATCTAACTTGATTCTTACTCATCTGGGTCCAGGTTAAATTAATTTTCCTGTTGCTAACAAACATATATGTGTTATGCATTTAAAAACCAGTTCAAATAATAAATGATACTTAAATGGTACCACAATAGTGATCAGAAAGAGTACTCTAATCTTGAGTATCTTCATATTATTCAATGATAACACAATGTGCTTTTGTTTTATGAGTGAAACACAGATAGTTTTTTCCAATATCTCTCATTGGCTAAGGTCTCCTTGGAGTAAAGAGATTCCACAAAATATTGTACATAGGAATAAAATTTTACCTGAGTGTTCTAATTGAAAATACCTTACATGTTTGAAATTTATGTGATTGCAGTATATAAATGTACATGTTTGTATATGTATCACTCACTGTTGTATTTAGGAAGTCAGGTAGGTTTCAGCTATACAGATAATATTTTGGAATATTGAACTGATGGTTAAATTTTACCATCTCTAATACAGAACTACAATTTAGAATACACAAAAAGAACACAGTTGTTGAATACCGTACTATCTAATTACAATTATTATTTCTGGAATTATGTTACAATGCTAGAAACAAACAAACAAACAAACAAAAAAAAAAAAACAAAACAAACAAACAAACAAAAAACAGTTTTTGATTTATATTAATTTCTTCTGTTTCTAGATGTTGGAAACAAAATTATGATGTCTCTATATGAAATTATATTGTTGATATACATGTGTGCCAGAAATTGTAGCTCTAGCTAGAGAAAAAATAGTCATATAATACTGTAGGTATTTTTGAACATGTGAGTCTTTCTTCTGTCTTATGAAAATTCTATAAAGCAGATATGCTTTCTATGAATGAGGAAACAGGAAAAACTTTCATAGCAAATCATTGATTTTGAATGTGATAGGATATAGGATAAGCAGAGTATATATGTTTTGTGTGTGTGATAGTGGAGGAGATATATATATATATATATCCGTATTTACTTAGATTATTTTTTTGTTAACTGTCTCCATTAATGAAACTGTTGTTCAAGTTCAGTTAATTTCTTTTCTGGCAGTGTGAATTAAGTATTTTAGGTTATATTTGTTTGTGGGGATTTTTTTTTTTTTTTTTTTGACCTGGGATTTCTATATTTTGGAATTTTAGCAAACTATTAACAAAGTATTTCCATGAGAACTTGCTACATTTGGCACAATTTTCACATTTGAGGGTGAATGGTGAAGAGGATTACAAGGAAAGGACACAGAGGCTTGAAGGCTAAAGCATTTGAAATCTGACACATCTGTAGAGCTTTTATGTGATGCCAAGGAATGTTTTAAACAAACATTTCATAATTGGACACTATTGCATATTTTTTCAGTCTTTTGGACACCCAACTGAACACCTTGGAACTGGTAACAAAAGAAAGTAAATTAAATGTGAGGACTGATTAGAAAAGTATAAGAGGCAAATCAGTGAGTGAGAACATTTTATTTGCTAATGCAACTTAATGTGGATATTATTTAGAATACTGTTTTTGTCTCTGTTTAACCCACTTTAGTACAAAAGATGTAATAGGACTGGAAGAGATTCAAAGAAAGATAACAGTGATAACCAAAGTTACAGAAAAGCTTCTGAGCAGAAACTGTTTGAAGGTTGGGGAAGAGACACCTTAGAAGGAATATGATGTTGTCTGTCAAATCATGAAAAGGATAAATAACAAGTTGTTCATTGCTTTAGAAATAGATAAATAACAAAATTAGATGAAACCAAGATGTGGAATTGTACGATGAATCTACTTTGTACAAAGTACAGTGTCTATCGAAAATTAAGTTGAATTCAAAATGTCTATATACTCAGAAAAATTCATCAAAGGGGACTAATTAAAAAAGGATATCACACCCAACTCAAAACATTCCTGAGCCCTAAACCAGAAAACTAGGTGATATTTCAGGTATGCTTACACACTTCTTACACAGACAATCAATGTTGTTCAGTGATAGGCAGAATACCAGGCTAAAGAAACTTTGACTTCTAGTCAATGGCTATTCTGACCAATTTTTTAAAATATCTGTGCAAATTCTGAGTTCTTGCAGTACCAGATAAATCTTCATGTGCTCTCCTTCAGACATACATTTTCAGACCAAACATTAAATACTCAGAAAGCATTGGGTTCTACTTACCTTAAGATGGATTTCCAAACTTAAAGGAAATTGTGTGCTTTGAATTCTCTAGATTGGATCTGTTAAAGGTAATGCCCTCAGGACATTACAGTGTTAAGCCAGTAAGGGCCCTGTTTTTATGGAATATGTATCCTTGTAAAATATATGGATAAAATTATATATCTGAGGATATGATTAACAGAAATTCAGCTGAGGATCTGGCAAATAGAGATGCTACAAGACTGAGTGTGTCTTCAGAAAAAAAAAAAAACAAAACCAAACAACAAACATAACTTTTCAAAGGCATTCAGCTCAAGACTTAAGAACGTATCAGAGCTCTGAGAACACTACCAGGCCTGATTGGTCTTGCCTAGCCATACCAGCGGTCTTCCCTCACTATTGCCACAGTTCAGGACCCCATTTAACTATCAATCCTTGCTCCAGGGATGATATGGGACTGCAAAGCTCTAGTACTAACTCTGATTTTGTCTCCTGCAAGTACAATTCATGTATTGAAGGTTGCCTATCTCCAGTGCTCTGTCCCGGATGGACTCTTTTGTTCACATATTTGATTCTCACCTATGCGGCTTGTACTCTTTTGGCCTCTACATTTACTTACAATGACTTGGAAACTATAGTTCTTAAGCCAATTGTTAAAAGTGTGAACCTAGATCTCTGTTGTGATTATACTTTCAGTGATTTTACTTTCAATCTACGCTGAAACTAATAATCAAGAAATCAGAAAAAAATTAAATGAAATTGAGAAGCCAGTTATGCATTCATAATTGTTGTCTCTTAAACACCTTTCTGACAGTTGCTTATATGATATCTGGTATGAGCCAAATAGTTGTCAGTCTTTTACCATCAGCCCACCAGCTGCTAAAACTCTAGAAAGCTTGAATAAATAATTTTCTGTTGTTTTTGAATTGTTTCACTTACTGTTTAATCAAAAGAAAATTGTTTAATCAGAGAAAAAAAAATGTTAAAAAACATCTTTATTCTATTTACTCTTTGAGAACAAACTTGTTAAAAACTATAGTATGTAACTGCATTCCAGATGACTTCATAATTGTCTATACAGAAACAGACATATGCATGAAATTGTGTCTGTGTAATTTTAATTAACTCCATTATAAAACTTGATTTAGTTAATCTTTTCTCATTCAAAAACCTTGTTTATAGCAGTTCTCCTAACTTTTTATGAATTATAAAGAAAACCACCTCTGTTTCTTTATTCATATTTTAATATTAATATATTTATATAGTATATAAATATATTCATATAAAATATTATATAATTATATATAATAAATAAAGATTAGATATAAAATATTTAAATAATATGAAATAATAAGAAATTTATTTTTAGTATTAAAATCTGGAAGATGAAAGCGATAAACATGGAATAATGTGTTTTAAAATAAATCATTATAGACTCATATTTGAAAAAACATCACAAGAGATATTTAAATATTATGTGATGCTAAAATAAAAGTTCCTATACTGATCCACTGCATCTTTTAATCCTAATTATCCATTTCTATCTATTGCATTATTTCAGCTACCTTTTTCCTATCTTAAAAAGCCTTTTATAGATGAGCCAAAAAAACCAACTAAACAGTCCTCAGAGGAATTTGATATGGCACTTGTAATTTGCTTATAATTATGAATCATTTAATACGTCAGATCAATGGATAAAGGTGAAGGAAACCTGTAGTAAAATTTATGCTCTTCCTGGCTAACAACAGCTTCATGGAGCAACTTTCTGGAATACACTTTGTGATTTAGAAAGTTGTCTACAACTACAACAGTAATTTCGTTTCTCATCAGTCTTCAAGGATAGTCTGCATACTTTGCACAGTCATACACTGACAGGAGACTGTCAAGTATTCAAAAATGTTCTGTACTTTTTTCAGTTACTGTTAAGTGTATATTCCTAGGCTTTTAAAATAAACTTCTTGCTACCAGTTTAATGATTTTTTTTTTTCTTTTAATGTGACAATATATGAATAATGTCACCCACAGCTACAGCTGTACAAGTGTGTAAACAATACTAGTGATTGACTTATTTTGCCAGGTCCACACTTGATTATTAAACATTATGCTAACGAACTTTGACAAATTCCTTTGAAATGCCGACTAACTAATTTTTTGCTAAGTAATGATAACAGAATTTTGCAGTTAAAAAACTTACAGTTAGGAATACACTTATACTTTAAAAAAACCCCACGAAACATAAACCACAAAACCATAGAATTTTAGGTCTAAATTCTTTCTATCTTTCTCTATTTATTTAAGGTCGAACACTAAGAAGTTTTTTCTTGTTATGAGTCTTAAGACGTAACTGTAACATTATCTGCAAATTATGTAAGTATTCAAGTCTGTAACTTTCAAAGTACTTTCATAAGGTTTCCTTGCAAATTCCTCTGAATACAGCAAATGATTTGATCTGAATCTTTCTCTACAGAGAACCTATTGAAAAATCTGTCTACTTTACTACTGAATGAAATGAAAGTTTTGTAATTTGGTTTCCCTGCAAGTTGAACTCTTAAATTTGTTACTTTGTGAGTGTGACTTTCACAGTTACAGAGTTAAATATTTAAGTAAATAAGTTTACTTCTTTTTTTTTTTTTACTAAAGCCTGATTTAATACCCACTGAATTTGGGGTATACTTATATTCTGTTATATTCAGAAATCCAATAAAAGTCACTGTTCTTGTTGTGCCACAAAAAAACACAAGTCCATCCTGAAGAATTTGCAATATATATTTTAAATAAGATAGTGCATGCAGGTAAAACAGAAGCTTTAAAGGAGAGTAGATGGGAGGAATAATAAAACACATTATAGTCAGTATGAAATCCACCACTGTCAATGTGTACAATTAAGCCTGTCTGTATCTGCTCTTCAGCTTAATTTTCAATGGTCAACTGATTTCTTTTGTTTATAACAGGAGACTGACATATGAAGTATCAAATTTAAATGTAGCAACAATGAAAAGAAGGAATAAAATTAATGATTGTAGTCAGAACTGCATGACATAATATTTCAAAATCAACTTTGTATGAACAATAGAAATAGAAGTTTTGTAGGGAGACATACCATTATTTTAACATGTAGTTAAAAAATTAGAAAATCTGGCAGGATCAAGAAGCACAATTATCAGTAGGTCAACAGCAGGTTTGTTTAAAGAGAACATTGTTCGTTTGTACCAAGTAACCCTATAACGGTATTTGTTAGAAGCTAACTTCAGATAATGGCACAAATTACGAGTGGCATGAATGTTTTCAAGTTACTATACTTGACAACAGCTGTTTTGCAGGGTTTTAGATGCAATAATATGTCATTTCTCAAGACAGAAAAATAGTATGTATTATAACCTATCATTACATAATATTTATCATTTTAAAAGATCTTTGTCATTTCATGTCTCTCTCATTTCAGAAGTATCACTTTCATCTCTTGTCAGAAGTGGAATCAGATCATATATATTTTTTATATTCAAGCTAGGCTGTTCTTATTGTTCACATAATTGTAGTAATTAACACAGTTGTTGCAGTCAGGTACTGACTGATCTGATAGTCTAAGATAGGATGGTGATGTCAAGCTTGTTGTCCTTTGACATGCTTACTGCTTCTGTTGAAAAGGAGATGCTCTTCATTCTCTTCAGTGTGACTGGTTTTTGGTTGATTTTTTTATTTGTTTGTTTTTAGTTGGTTGGTTGTTGTTTTTTTACTGTGGTTTTTGGTTGGTTTGTTTGTTTGTTTGTTTGTTTTGGTTTTTTTTTTTTGTTTTGTTTTTTGTTTTTTGGGTTTTTTTTGTTAGAAATCATCTTCCATAGTCTGCCATCTTAAGTGCTCTGGGTAGAAGCATGGTGCTTAATTGCAAAGTGTCATAAATTCATATGCCATTTGTAACTTTAATAGTAAATCATCAGTGAGATTTGTTCTGCCAGCTCTAGGGCTGTGGAACATTGAAAGCAAAATTTCACAAGTTAATGGCCTGCCCTTTTCTGACAGCACACCAAGCTTTCACACTATTAACTAACACTTTGCTTCACTCAACCACTGAACTGTTGACAAGACCACTTTAGCAAGTCTGAGCAGCAGAAAAATATCAAGTAAATCAAAAGCCAGTTTGGAATAAGACAGAAAAATAGAGAAAAAAAAAAGATAAATCAAAGGAAAATTTTTTACAAGCAAAACAATGAAACTTGCTATGCTTTCATAACCCATATTAATAATGCATCAATATAATTAATAATATGCTTTAATTTTACAATTTTTGAATGGCTTTCTTCTCAATACAGAAGAAACAATAATCAATTTGACCTGAGTTTCAGATTAGTTTAAAGGTTTGAGTCTAAATAGATAAGATAGTGCCTATTTTATTGAAATTGTTTTGAAAGATAAAGAAACTCCAAAATTTTCCCAGTGGAGATAAGTAAATTTCCTAAATTTCCCTTTCCTTCTTGAACTGAAGGGACCAGAACTGGACACAGTATTAAAGATGAAGTCTCACCAGGCCAGAGCAGAGGGGAAGGAGAACCTCTCAACCTACTAACTACACCCCTTCTAATACAATCCAGGATGCCATTGGCCTTCTTGATCATGAGGGCACATTGCTGGTTTATGGTCATCCTGCTGTCCACCAGGATCCCTAGGTCCTTTTCCCCCATGCTAGTCTCTTAACAAGTCAATCCCCAACCTATACTGGTACATGGTGTTATTCTTTCCCAGATGAAAGACTCTACACTTACCCTTGTATTTAATTTGATTTCTTCCTGCCCAACTCTCCAGACTGTCTAGGTCTCGCTGAATGGCAGCACAGCCTGCTGGTGTGTCAGCCACTCCTCCCAGTTTTGTATCATCAGCAAAGTAGCTGACAGTGCACTCTGTTCCCTCATCCAGATCACTGATGAATATATTGAACAGTACTGGCCCCAGCACCGACCCCTGAGGGACTCCACTAGATACAGGCCTCCAGCTAGTTTCTGCCCCATTGTCACCCATCTTTAGTTTAAGACAATTCATCTAGAATTTTGTGTAGATGTATCATTATCTGTTAAATACATGCACACATACATATATTTTGGCTGATCACAACTTGCTCATCACAATGGCAGATCATTAATAAAACTGTATATGCAACTTTCTTAAGCAAACTCTTGGAAGTATATGAAACCTAATTCTTTTCCAGCAGATGAGTCAACATAATATCAAGATTTTGGTGGAGTGGTGGATTCTATTACCACAACTTCAGGCTTAATTGTGTATCGGAAGTAACACATCTAGGAGGTCTGTAAAACAAACAAAAATTTCTGATCCACTGCATGGAATCTTGTGAATACAGATATTAGGAAATTCAACCACTTCTTAATTAAAGTGATCTATATACTCAGATATTTGGCAGATGGCCCAGACTTATAGCCAAAGTAATTTTACATTTGTTTGTAATCATGGTTGATAAAGTTTTCTTTGCCACTGCATCCATCAGGATTCCTTATTGTCTGAAAACATGTTGTAATATTACACCTAATGTCAGTGAGATGCTCATGTTACACTGAGGAGAAACTTAGCTTCCTAACAAAATAATCTGTGGTCCTGCTTTCCTCTCTAACCATTGTAATTTGAATCAAGATCGAGAATTCACTCCAAAGCACTACACATATGATTTTGGTGCAGCCCATTTCATAGACCATTTGGACATTTGAAAAGCTTTTGAGGATAAGAAAAATGGAATATTACTATATTATTTCAAAATTTCAATTTTGTTACATTTTGACATCTACATATATGCCTTAGAATCCTTATATAAAATAACAAAATGAAGCAATATAATTTGCAAATTAATTAAAAAAATATCAATGATACAATGAATATGACCAAGGTTTAATCATATAATTGTCTACGAAAGCCAAGGGGTCACAGCTGCTCTTCACAATCTCAAAGCTTAGCCACCATTATGAAAAAGTTTCAACCACTGCTAATGCTAAAGACCTCATAAGCAGTTTAAATACTTAGTACACATTTTTAAAGTCAAGCAGGACAGATGCCAGAGAAATAGGTGGATAATAAGAGTGAGAGAAGTGACAGAACAGCCCAAGGATAAGAAAAAAAAAAAAAAAGGCAGTTTAGCTGTCACTCAACATTTCCTGTGAGATATTAACAAATTTGGGGATTATTGCTTTCTAGCAGCTTGCTCTTTGTCCCATTTGTCTCAATTAAGTGGCTCTGGAAAGGCTCTACACCATTAAAATTGGTATTTAGTGATCTGAAAAATTCTGCTTCTTAAGATCATCTTTGGTTGTTCGTTATGGACACAAAATATTTCTTCTTTGACATCCTTTTTTCTACTTTTCAGGAATCATTACTCATTTATTTCTAAAAAATTTGATGTAAAATCAGTAGACAAAGAGAGGAAAAGATTATTGGTGACAGCAAGCAATTTAAAACAGTGTTAGATTTAGATCTTGAGAAAGAAGGTCTTGAGATGAAGACAATTTTGCTGTCATAAAACCAGACAGCAAAGAAAATAAAGTTTGAAATAACAATAGTAAAGTTAACAAATATACACACACTCAACATGAACACATAGGTAATTTTGGGGAGAAAGTAAAGGTATTCCTTTAATCAGTTTGATATTGAATGTGGAGAGATCTCAAGCTGATCAAAATCCCTTAGCTTTGTTTAAAAACAATAATACTTTAAAGAAGTCATACTGCATACATACAGAAATGTAATAATTATTTTATATAGTGTTGTTTATATAATTAAGTACTTAAAAAGAGATGGAGAGAAAAAAATACATTCAAAACACGAAGAGAAGGATTGCATAATACAGGACTGAAAAATTATTTCCTTTTTAGATATGTCCTTCATTATCTGAAGGCAATGTTCTTAAATTTGTATTCTTTCAAATGGAATAAATACATCAAGTCAAATCTGACTGGAATATGAAATTTCCTTGGAAATTCAACTGTGCTTCAAGAACAGTGTACAGATGAGTTAAGCTGAATAATTTTCTACTGGAATATGAGTGACATAAAGAATATTTTTAAAGTAAGTTTAAATATTTTTGATACATTATTGGTTACTCTTAAATATAATAATAGCTCAATGTCATTTCTTATATTATTGCAATTTTTTTTTTTTTGAGGCAGTGAGGCTAACTTCTTTGGTTCTTATACTAAGTGATCTTCCTCCACTCACAATACAAAGATACCATCTACTTTTCACAGAACAGTCCAGTATTTCATTATATTCTTTGATTCTCTGCAAAGAAGATGACCGAAGAACTGTTGGTTCCATGACAGAAAAATAGAATTCTAACCTCTCTGTTTGTCTTTGAAATCATTCGGCTTCCTTGTATGCAATCATGTAACCGAAGATTGAACTTCTATGACCTAATGTTTATTTGCAAGAGTGAGAGACACTTATCATACTATTTGTTTATTTATTTTGTAGACATGTAATTTTGTGATCTACTGATCCAAAATCAAAGTTTAATAAAGTCATTACATGTCCAGAAAACCCTTATTTATCCAGAGGTCAAGTAACCAGTAGTCCGTAAGATCAAGTTGTATGAAAGCTACGTTCAATGTTTTGGAACAAATCAAGTATGCAAGGCATAGAGAGAGTTTTTGGGAGATGACTATGGAACATTTATGCACTACTGAACAGAACATATTCCTATAATTATGCTGGTTAATTATGTTTGCATTTGCATAATCACCACAATGTTTCCTTTAGGTTTTGCATGTTCCACATTTTTCTTTCCATTTAACAATTTCTCACATTGTTTGTGGGGCAGTATGATGAATTAATCCTAGAATATTTGCATTTTTCTATAAATAGCATTATGCATTGCTAAATAAATAAAGTAAGGAGAGAGTTGTGGGGTTTTTTGCCTGTTTTACTAATCATTTGATTATATGCTTTTCTGTTACAGTTGTTTTGTTTGTTTGAAGAAATAGCTCCTAGGCCAGAAGTTTTATAAATCCCGTCAGAAACTGTAAGGAGACATACAAATTCTTCTCTAATAAAACATATATTTCAAGTGACTATAAATTTTACTTAAGTTGGGTAAGGGGTGAAAGTCACATCTATAATTTTGTTATGAGTACTATCTCTAGTGTGTAGAATCACACTTGCGGGATCTTCATTGCAAATCAGAGACTTTATGAAAAGACAGATACAGCTGTTCTTATTATTTATAACTAAGGATTACAATTCTTCAAGTAGTCCACTCTATATCCATTCTCTCAAAAATGCTCAACCTACCAAAAGATCTTGACTTTTGGCTGTTGTACTCTTTGTGTGGCAAAGCTTAAAAATGACCCTTCTGTTTATTATTTGATGCCACTGACATCTGAAAAAAAGCAGTTCTGATCGGAATTTCCTATTTCATGTGAATGAAATAACAACTAGACTGTATGTTCATACTGACAACAGTCTTCTTTTTGTGGTACAGTAAACCTTGAAGTATTTCCCATAGAGGGGACTCACATCGGAGATGGAGATGCTCACTTCACCCATGTATCTTATTGATGAGGGCACTACTTTGAGCAGAGTTCTTCAGTAAACACCCTTAATTTCATGTGTGCAGCTAGTTTTAATTTCCTTCCCAGGAGCAGTTCTACTTCCTTAACTCTCCGGTGAAAGGTAGAAACCTTGCTGCAAGGTGAAGCTGTGAAAATAACGTGTATTTCCATATATGCAAAAATGGGCAGTATAGTTTCTTCTAGAACAAATTCATATCTGAAGTGATGTGTTAGATGTATGTATTCTTGCTTTTTGTATATACAGAGAGAATTCATGGCATATTTATTCCTCCTTTTTTCACATAGCAGGAACTGAGTGGGAAGCAGTAGAGTATTGCCATTGTGCATTTTTTTACAACGATCAAGTTATGCTTTCTTGAAACTGAATGCTGTCATTCCTGGATTTCTACTGGAGTATTACAAGAAATGTTCAAATCTCCATTAACTGATATATCGAAACACCACTGGAAAGATTTTTGGGCTTGATAGCTTAACTGAGAAGAGGCACATGCCTTCATGGCAAGATACATATTCGAGACCTTACAAAAAGGCAGAAGTTCAAAAGCATCTGATGTTAACTATTTTTCACTCATTATTGTAAATGATTTATTATTACTTTGTAAGAATTCTGACAGCTTCCAAAAAGACCTAATTCTCCTGTATACAGTGCTTAAACTCAGAGGTTTGGATTCCATTTTTCAAGCTAAACAGAATCAGTTATTGAAATGGCTACTTTATAAGTGCTGAATTTCTTGTTTGGATCTAACATCAATGAATATAGCTTACTTAAACATTTTTCTTCGCCTTTCTTATTTGGTCTTGTCATTTTTCTATCTATTTAGACTACAAGCTCTATGCAGGGTGTTTTCTTACTTGTGGGATCATAGCAATAGAAAACATTGATGGTGTTTAACAAAACTAAAATTAATTTGGTACCTTTCTTCTGCTTTCCCTGGTGGACTTTTTCCACTCAGGTTAAACATATAATGAGTAAAGTACACTTATTACTTATCAGCATTTTACATGGATACTACTTGACTACTGACACCATATGATTAAAATTCTTTCTTTTTCATATTTTGTAGCTATTCACTGCTCTGTTTTAGAGGCACAGTACTAAGCTCCTGCTGCTTAAACCTTTGCTAGGTACTTGTGCTCAAAGGTAGCAAGTAGGAGAAAGAGCTTGTGTGTTCCCTAGAGAAAAGCATAAGTATTTTTCATAGATTGTATTATAACATGGAAAACTTCCAGATAGCAGAAGTAAAGAATCTTAGAGGTTATGTCTATTTTAGCTAGCGAAGCAGTACAATAGAAATGAATTTGTAAACCAGAGCTGTTGTCAATAGCCTGACATCCACCATTAGCATGTTTCCTGTGGGGTTACTTCAGACTGTCTTCAGTTTGCTTTGATGGACTTAATGGCCTTAGTGACTGGAATTCATTTGGTGTACTTTTGGTGTGCATCTTTGAATTAGTTTCACTTGAAGTGAACCCAGTTGTTCTCTGAGACTGCTAGAAAGTGAATCACAACATGGCATGTGGGGATGCTTTGCTTTAAAAGCACTCTCCTAATCTGTACCAAAACTGTAATACAGACATACACAGCCACTCTATAAACTCTAAGCAGTTTCAAAGACTATAGAGATCTGAAGATGCTGATAACTTCATTAGGTCATTGAATATTAAAATTGGAATAAATAAGAAGTTCTTCTTGTTTCATGGACTGCTGTTGAGGCTTTTTGATTATTTTTTATTTTATGACTGTTAATAAGCAATCTATGGACCAAGTAGAGTAAGTGTTCTCATAACTAATTTGATGTAAAATACAATTAATACTTAAAAAAAAAAAAAAAAAATCTTTAAAAAAGATAAGGTATTCACTGGTTTGTTTTGGGGTTTTTTGTACTGTGTGTTAAGTAATTTCCATATTCAATAAGGCTTCTTAACAAAATTTCATCCATTGCTCTGATTACAAAGGTGAACTTTATAGTTCATTTTCTCTGAAAAACAATTACTGTCTTTTCTTATGTGCAGTATTACACCTATAATGCTTAAAGCCTCGAAGCTTAGAATTAATGTGTTTTGTCTTAGAACTTCAGTCGTCAATATTTAAAATCTATTATGTCAGTAATTAAGATTTTTTTTTGTTCAAAACTCTTTTATGCCTTTTAAAATAAACTGGTGATCTTTATAAAGTATACTTATGAATGATTGTAAATATAATATTTACATCCTTATTTCCATGTGTTAGTCAATTGGAGTTCAATTCTACAATACAGGTTTTTAATGTTGGGCTTTTTTTTTGCATCAAACAAACCTGCAGCTATTTGTTCATTAAGAGGGAAAAAAGCTTTAGATCTTCATATCATAAGTCTATATTTTTATCTTAGAGGATCAAATCTTTTGATAAATATCTGACATCTTAGTGTAGATTTTATTATTTACATAACATAGCTTTGCATTGATAGATGTGAATGTAACTCTTCTTGTTTTATAATTGAACACCTATATAACTGTAGATAAAAATATTAACTAATTGTAACTTTTCTCAATATTTATGTTTATTTAACCTCAGTTTGACTTTCTCTAAGTATGACAACTGGAAAATTGAGCAACTTCTTCCTGAAGGTAGGTATGTATTGGGGGACACAATGCAAGAGAAAAACTAAGCAGCAGTTTCTGTATCTCTGGCAGGTCAGTTCAATGAGAGGAAATCACATCTCAACTTTCAGAAATTCTCCCCATCTGTGCATTTGTGATTTTTCTCAAAGAGAACTCCTGAAAAAGTGTTCCTTATAATATTCTGCTTCTTCAAATAACAGGCAGGAATCTATTGCATTATTTTCTGGCTAAGCCTAAGACCCATCAGCTTCTTAAAGCTTGAGATAAGACTTTTTGTACATATATATATATATATACACACACATATATGTGCAGCTTCCTTTGTTTCATATATTCATTGGAATCATAAGGTACAGTTAGAACCAGGTTTACATTATTTCAGCACAAAAATTAGTGCAATTCTTGGTAAACAAATGAGTTCACTTATACAGATATCTTCAATTCATGTACCTTAGTACCAAGAATTAGACTCTGCATGTCCCTTTAGTAGTGAAGTACATGCAAACCTAGTGAAAGTAAATAGATAACTTCAATGTATAATTACAAACCTGAATGGATCAAGCAATGAATGATGTACATCACAAAAAGGGTGTATCTGAAGCCACTATGTCTGGGTGTTAGATATCTATGATTCCCAAGCCTTTTCTATTTTGGATCTACACTGAAGATTACTGATTCATTACATGCATATTCCTGTGACTGCATCTTACTGATTTTAAAACTAACAGCAGCTGTGAGGCCATTCTCTCATATGCTTTATAAAATAGTGTAATACCCAAGGAAATGGGATAACTTGCTTTGTGTCTTTGGTCCTGTACCTCCAAAGATAAATGTAAGCACCTAGATCACCTCAATATAATGGGGCAAGGAAAGGCACCCACTTTCCCCCAACCTTCTTTTCCTTTTGATAATTTCACTTTCCTTTTGCAGGCACATTGCTACATGTCATATGCTAGAAAGAAAAAAAAAAATTACAATTTGTAAGCTGAGAAGTACATTATTAATCTCAGAAATTAGAGTAGTTTTGGTTTTATCAAACTCTTTTGGGTAAAATACATGTGAAATCCTAATTTAGACAGCAGAGTAAATATAGAAGATCTTGCTCATTATTCTGTTCTTGCCATTCCCAGGGATGACTACCGTCTTACTTATTTATACCTGCTTTCCTCAACCTTGTCCCTTTTCTGCTGGATACCTTTCCAGCCACTCTTCCCCAAGCCTGTAGTGTTGCATGGGGTTGTTGTGACCCAAGTGCAGGACCCAGTATTTTGCCTTGTTGAAGTTTGTACAGTTCACCTCGGATCATTGATCCAGTTTGTCCAAGTCCCTCTTCAGAACCTTTCCACCCTCAAGCAGATCAACACACCCAACTTGGTGTTGTCTGCAAACTTACTGAGGGTGCATTCCATCTCCTCATCAAGAACACTGATAAAGATGTTAAACAGCAGTGGTCACAACACTGAGCCTTGAGGAACAACACTTGTGACCGGCCACCAGCTGGATTTGACTCCATTCACCACCATTCCTTGGGCCTGTCCATACAGCCAATGTTTTACCCAGCAGAGCATACAACCATCCAAACCATGAGAATGCTATGAGAAACACTGTTGAAGGCTTTACAGAAGTCCAGGTAGACAACATTCAGAGCCATTCCCTCATCCACTGGGCAGGTTGTCTTGTCATAGAAGGAGTAGGAGTCAACTTTTCATATGTGAGTGGAGAAAGAAAATCAGCCTTCATCCAGTCTGTCTTTGTTCTTTTCATATGATGGAAAGTCATATTTTATTTTAAGGAAGTGTAGAGGATGATAATTATACTTCCACATACTTAGCACTTACTTAATCACTGTTACCTGACTTCTCACACAGCCATCAACTTCTATATAAGGTCAAACTCCAGTTTCATAAAGCTCCTAAAAATCTTCTTTTTCTCATCCAAAAAACATATATAAAATTATTATAAGACATTTGTTTCCTCCAAAGTAATGTTGTGAATTTGATTGTAATTTTTAGAAACTGGATAAATGCATTATGGGTATTTTATCTTCAAAGCAGAAGAGAACTTGGTCTGGAAATGAGAAGTATGGATGAAGTAGGGAGTGGTAATGTTTCTGTAAGGTAGAGAAGTAGAAGCTTTTCAATTAAAAATGTTACAATACAGAAACTTCAATGCTTTATTGTATCCTCTCTTTTTTGACAAAAGATAATATGAAAATAGCTGGCTGATTATAATGGTAACATGGAAATGTGGGATGATGAAGTGAAGTGCTTATTCTGGGTCAAGGGAGGAAGAACTTCATCCAGAATTTCCAAAATAGATTGGCTATTGGTTAGCTTAGGCTATTTCTTTTTCTTATATTTGTGAGGGAGAAAGTTGGCTTTCATTTTGAAAGTAATTCAAACCAAGTTCTTATGCTTCTTAGCTTTTACAATAAAGAAATATTATTTTCTGAGTATTCCTACAACAAATGTGTATATGTATTATGTTACTTATATCAGGAATTTTGGTTAACAGTTGCGTGTTTTCCATTAATAGGCAATAGGTGTTGAATGAATGTTATATATCCAGCTTGCTGAAACTTGTTCCACAATGCTGATATGTCTGTAGTAAATGGTGGTTCATTTTATGGTATAAATGGAAGATAAAGCTTTGTTAGGAACAATTTAAAAATCAAATTGCAAAATCTAGCAAAAGGTATGGCTTTGCTAAACAGTAAAAAAGTCAGTGACAGTTTGAATATGCTCAAATGTCATTTATTACCAGTTCAGGAGAATGTTCCTTAGCTCACCAATCTATACTTTCCTATACAAGAGCACTAGATTTTAAAACACACACACATATATATATATAAAATAATAACTAATATTACAGAATATAAGCCTCTGAAATTTCCATACCATTCATCCTAGTAACAGGATATGGATGAGTAGCCAAGAATAGCACTCAGAAAGGAACTATTTTGACATAAAGGTCTAATATAAAAAATAAAATTAATAATATCCATATAAGAAAGGTATATTAAAGTTACATACAGAAATTCAAGCATCTCTAAACTTGTCAGTTGCTATGGCAGCAAACTATTTGTACATTACCTAGTATTTTAAGCACTGTATTTTCTTTCTTGTGATTTTGAAGTACTCAGAGATAATGTGAAACTGTTGTATTTTTTGGAAAATGAACTCTAATCCATCTTCATTTATTTTACAATTTTTAAAATATGATTAATAATTTAAACTTTAGTTTTGGTCCCTGCATTTTTGAGGTTTTTTTTATTATTGTGAGGAAATGGCATTTATGCATCCACAGCCTGCAAATCTAGTATGGAGTAAGATTTATAGAAATACTTAATGATATAGGAGACAGTGTATGTATTGAATTTTTTTCTTAAATATTTTTATATACTGCATTAATTTTTTAGAAAGATAGACTATAACTGGAAGTGGATCTTTCATTTACAAAAAGTAGAATTTCTACATTACTACATTCCTAGTAAATTGCCCTAATATTTCTCATAGATGATGATAAACAATTACTCCAGTTTCATGGGTGAAGTTAGTCTGTTCAGAGAGAAAAATAAGAATATATAATAAGTATTATTTTTCCCTTCTCATTGAGGAATAATAAATAATGTAAACAGAAAAGGAAAAAAAAAACCCATGCTTCTTTTTCTTTTTTTTTTCCCCACACAAACACTTTAATTAAAATAAATCTTGCAAAGTCTTCTAGGAAATCAGTCTTGTAACATTACCAGGAGATTCCACTAGAATCGTATGGATTTAATAGATATAGTCTGATCGCACTTTGAAATACTATATTTATGAAAAATAACCCTTAAACTTTTGAATTTTATATTAGGCTGTATCTCTTCTTATGATTGGCATCCATAATTGTATTTTTTGGTACTGAAGTCCCCAAACCAAAATTATTAGTCACTACCAGTGACAAATGTGAGAGATCTGTTTTGGCGTACCATTTCTAAAGTGCCATTACTGTTCAGCTGCAAAGAAGAAAGAACAGTTTTTCTTCTTTAGACTAAACTGATTAAGAAATGCTTTAATTGAAAGGAACTTTCAAAAGCTGATGCATATGAAGATTTTATGTAATGTATATTATCTATTACTATAATTTTAATATTGAAATTCAGTGCATACAGGTTCAAAAGAAATCAAAGTGTATATAGAAACCTAAAAATATTATATATACATAATGCAGAGTTTTATGTTAAAAAAAAAAAATCAAATTATTTTTTTTCTTAAAAAACCTTCTATGTTATTAAAAAATATGAAATCTAAGTGGAATATAAATTTACATAACATTAATAGCTAAAATATCCCAATTTATATGTTTCTAATAAATGAATGGATCAGAAGGAAAGAGATATGTAGCATTTCTCTGCTGCATTTTCATAGTCTTATCCTTTCCAAGAAATAAAAACCAAAAGAAAGTAATACAGATGATATTTAACAACAGATGAATAATGGGAAAAGGATTAATCAGAACAAGAAAAACAAAGAGCTGTAGTAAAGTCGATCATGTTCCCCAGATTTTTTTGATGAAGACAAAAATTAACTATCAAGAAAATAAGAGATTCTTTTTAAGAAATAACCTGTTCTTGTGCAAGAATTGCCACTAGAGCTTGGAATTTTGGATATTTCATGCTTGAAAATTACATTAAAAAAAAAAAAAATGCTGGATACCATATCCTGATTCACTCAGTTACTAAATTCAGTAGGGATAGAAATTAAAATTTGTAACAATTATTGAAAATAAAACAAGCAAAAGAGGTTATCAATCTTATTTCAATTGCTTGGTTTTCAGTTGATTATCAGTTGAAAATGAAATCTTCACATACAAAGGAATTTATAAATCCTAAATGTTAGATTTTCTAGAAAAATATGATGGGAAAAACACATAATTAGTTTTCATGTTTTTCTTTTTCTGTTCTGCTTTGATTGTCTCATAATATGACATTCTGTTCTTCTGTGAAACTGTTTTCCTTGACAGGCAAGAAGCACTATTCTTGGAGTCATCCGTGAAATGTAATTTCTCTGCTCTGTAATGCTATATTCAATGCATGGTGGGGTTTTTGTTTTTGGTTTTTTTTTTTTTGTTGTTGTTGTTTTGTGGGGGTTTTTGTTTTTGTTTTTGTTTTTTTTGTTTGTTTGGTTTTTTGGTTTTTTTGTCACTGAGAGTTTTCTGTTTATGATAGCACCTGTCTAATAAATGCACAGTTGAAAAAAATGTGTAACACTTAAATCCTACTCAATTCAGCTGAGTTAAGTGCATCAATATTCAAGCATATGGCTGGTTTTGCAGAATTGCTATCTTAAGTCAGACAACGATCACACTGTGGTGGAATACCTGACTTACATGGGCATAATATTAGACAACATTAAAGTTCCTTGTGTATGCATTTTGGAAAATTTCTGGTGAATATAATAAGTACATTATGTAACCTAATTTATGAAGATAATAGATTTCTTCAGTTTCTTTTATGTTTCATCAGAATGGCATGTGCTCTGGATTTCTTAGAAGAAATCTAGATGCTCTGCATTATTTACACAATGCTGCAATATGCATAACATGTTATATATTCTTGTACTCAGAACAACTGTAATTATGCCCCATAGGGATTATTTATTTGTTCTATCTAGAATTTAATGGTCACACAGATTGTTACTATGCTGAAGGCTCATTGAGAGTTAGCATTTATGAGGTTTGCTTCTAGAGAATTTTCATATTCAATTGTTGCATTTTCGACATATAGCGAATCTAAGGTTGTGTCACATAGATCTGATATTAAATTTCATTGTTTTTACAACAGTTGATGAGAAACTCAACAGCTTATGACAACAACATTGAGTTAGATAATTAATTTAAAGATCATGTTAAATGTTTGAGTTCACTCTCCGCAAGTTTGTGGATGACACCAAGCTGAATGGTGCGGTTGATATGCCAGAGGGATGGGATGTCATCTAGAGGGACCTGGACAGGCTGGAGAGGTGGGCCCAGGTGAAACTTATGAGGTTCAACAAGACCATGTACAAGATCCCGTATCTGGGTGGGGACAGGCCTCGTTATCAATACAGACTGGGTGATGAGATGACAGAGAGCAGTCCTGTAGAAAAGGATTTCAGGGTACTAGTGGATGGAAAGCTGGACATGAGTTAACAATGCACATTTGCAGCCCAGAAAGCCAATTACATCCTGGACTGCATCAAAAGAAGTGTGGTAAATAGATTGAGAGAGGTGATTCTGACACTTTACTCCACTCTGGTGAGACCTTACCTGGTGTATTACGTCCAGCTCTGGAGCCTTCAACACAAAACCTGATGGAGCGGGTCCAGAGGAGGGCCACAAAAATGATCAGAGGGGTGGAACACCTCTCATATGAAGACAAGATGAAAGAGTTGTGGTTGTTTAGCCTGAAGAAGAGAAGGCTCTGGGGAGATATTACAGCAGCATCACAGTATCTGAAGGGGTCCTACAGGAAAGATGAGGAGGGACTGTTTACAGAGGCATGTAGCAATAGGATGAGGGGCAATGGTTTTAAGCTAGAAATGGGTAGATTAGATCGGACATTAGGAAGAAGTTCTTTACTATGAGGGTGGTGAAACATTGAAATAGGTTTGCCCAGGGAGGTGGTGAAGGCTCCATTCCTGGAGGCATTCAACATCAGGCTTGATGGGGCTCTGAGAAGGGGGGTTGGACTAGATGACCTTCAGAGGTCCTTTCCAACCCAAGGCATTCTATGATTCTATAAATAAATATAAAAATCTGAAAGAGAGTAAAGACATGATAGATGTGAGGATGTCTCCAGGGGGAAGATTATGCCATGATCTCTTCATCCCGATGTATTGTATGCTCTAAATGTACTAGGTAAAAAATGCTACAAAACCAGATAACTTTCCTGTAACTTCATAAATTCATTTCTTGGCAGTGCTAAGTTAACGGTTGGACTAGATGATCCTAAAGGTCTTTTCCATCCTAAATATTTTTATGTTTCTATGATTCTATCCTATGTATAGTCTGTCAACATATTTTTTAATGTTGGCAAAGTCTGCCATTTCAATAAATGTGGGGGCTTTTGCCAAACAGAATTGATAGAATATTCATATGTAGTTAAGTTGACAATGCTGAGCATGTTTTAAGCTAATTAATTTAAAAATTAGATAATTAAAAATTAGAGAATACAATAATTATTAAAATTAGAGTAGGGGGTAAGGGGAAAAACCTGGCTCACAGGAAACAAGCTGGGGACATCTGTGGGGTGTTGTGCCAGATCCACTGCTACCTTGGGGTTGGTACTAGTCAGGAGTTACTCTAGCATTGCCAACTTACTAAAACGCCTGTACACCAATGCACGCAGTATGAGGAACAAACATGAGGAGAGCTGGGCGGGGAGAAATTTAATGCAATTTGACAAGAGCAAGTGTAAAGTGCTGCATCTGGGGAAGAACAACCCCATGTATCAGTATAGGCTGGGGGCTGATCTGTTGGAAAGAAGCTCTGGGGAAAAAGACCTAGGGGTCCTGGTGGACAAAAGGATGACCATGAGCCAACAATGTGCCCTCGTGGACAAGAAGGCCAATGGGGTGCATTAAGAAGAGTGCGGTCAGCAGGTTGAGGGACGTTCTCCTCCCCCTCTACTCTGCGCTGGTGAGGCCCCACCTGGAATACTGTGTCCAATTCTGGGCACCCCAGTTCAAGAAAGACATAGAGCTACTGGAGAGAGTCCAGCACAAGGC
Organism: Todiramphus chloris collaris; assembly: GCA_025345505.1. Lineage (NCBI taxonomy): Eukaryota > Metazoa > Chordata > Aves > Coraciiformes > Alcedinidae > Todiramphus > Todiramphus chloris. The sequence goes on from JANVCC010000035.1 coordinate 22,547,656, forward strand.
CACCAAGATTATTAAGGAAGTGGAGCATCTCCCTTATGAGGAGAGGCTGAGAGAGCTGGGTCTCTTTAGCCTGGAGAAGAGGAGACTGTGGGGGGACCTTATTAATGTCTATAAATATGTTAAGGGCAAGTGTAAGGAGGAAGGAGACAGACTCTTCTCAATGTCATCCAATGTTAGGACAAGAAGCAATGGGAATAAGTTGGAACACAAGAGGTTTAGGGTAAACATAAGAAAAAATTTTTTCACAGTGAGGGCGAAGGAGCACTGGAACAGGCTGCCCAGGAAGGTTGTGAAGTCTCCTTCTCTGGAGGCATTCAAAACCTGCCTGGACACATTCCTGTGTGACTTGATCTAGGTGATCCTGCTCTGGCAGGGGTTTGGACTAGATGATCTTTCTAGGTCCCTTCCAACCCCTAACATTCTATAATTCTATGATAATTAAAAATCAGATAATATTTTTCAGTTTTAAAATGTAGGGTTTTTTTTGTTTGTTTTTTGTTTTTTTTATTTTATTCAAGTTCCTGGTTCCTGTATATCTGATCATTCTACTTGGAATGATCTGATATGTAATTTTGAGGATGCCAGTGAACACTTTGACCATGGTGAACTGAATACCTAGGGTTCTGTAGTCTTCTAATAAAGCAACCTCTTGTCATTACTTTCTCAAACAACGATAATAAGAGACACACTAAAGAGAAGAAACAGAAGTAACTTACCATTATATCTTACCAGCACTTCTGTGCTATAAAATAGAATATTTTTATTAAGTTAGATGGTCATACTTTTCAAGAAATGTATTTATAGAAATATTCTATTACAGGCAGGAATATTTTGAAAACATCTAGGTGACGCATTAAGTTTCACAAGAAGCAATATGTGTTATAGATACTAAGAGGTATCTGGAAAGATTGACTTTTTTCTCCATGATGTTTCTTCACAGGGTATTGAAGCTCATGATGTGTCCTTCCAAATCAGTAATGATCAGGAAGTCAAATTGGACACAAATCACACAGGATTAAGGTCAAGTCTTCTGCATCTGGCTTAAATCCTGATCTCAGATGCACCTCTTGAAAAAATGTTGTTTCAGTAACTTGCAGTTGTGTTAAATAGGTGAAATGTGTACAGGAGCATTACATGCTGAATGCCTGACTGTGCTTGAGACCACCGCCAAAGAATTCTAAGGCTTTAATTGCAGCTCAGCAATGCAGCTCAACTGTGTGGAAACATCCATGCTTAATTCGTTTTGCACATGTTACTGGCAGAAAATCATGCATCTGTGAGTTACTTGGAGTGATCTGATATGTAATTTTGAGGATGCCAGTGAACACTTTTGACCACGGTGAACTGAATACCTAGATAATTAGATAGGCGGTCAAGATCTGTCTCATTTTGCACATAATCAGGCCTGAAAATTAAAATAAAAGATCAAGTTCACTCTTGTCCTAGTGGATTAAAGCAAACACTCTGTAATAAATTCTACCTTGTAATACAACTGAAACTATAAAACTTAAAACAGGAAGTTTGAGGGAAAAAGATAATATCAGATCAATAAGGACAGCCTTTTTCATTAATAGCTACAGCTCTTCATCATCCTAAGCAAACAGCACTTTTACTGTATAGTGATTATGGTGACATAGACACAACTGCAGGTTTATGCTATTTGAGTTGAATTTTTTTTTTTTACATGACAAAAAGAATTAGTTATTTGTTCAACATTGATAAGAGTTGCTAAGAGAGTTCACTGAAAGGCATATTGAAAATGTTTCTATTAACAATCTACTGATTGTTGTGATTATCCATTCACATTCTCCTTCAAAATAAATTACAAAGGCCAGTTATCAAGCTGAAACATATCTACATTAATTTTTTTTTTTAAATTAAATAGGGAACATCCATCTAAAGTAAGGATGTTTGCTGCTTTGTACAACTGATGGTGTTTTTGAGGATGTTTTCTACAGGTACCCTGGAAAACTGACAGTTCTATTACTAAGCTATGTTAATAACAATACGCACCAGTACAGGTTAGGGGTAGACCTGCTGGAAAGCAGCTCTGTGGAGAAGGACCTTGGAGTCCTGGTGGATAATAAGTTATCCATGGGACAGCAATGTGCCATTGTGGCCAGGCAAGCCAATGGTATCCTGGGGTGCATAAAGAAGAACATGTCCAGCAGGTTGAGAGAGGTTGTCCTCCCCCTCTACTCTGACTTAGTGAGACCATATCTGGATTATTGCGTCCAGTTCTAGTTTCCTCAGTTGAACAGGGACAGGGAAATACTAGAGAGAGTCCAATGGAGAGCTACAAAGATGATGAAGGGACTGGAACATCTCTCTTATGAGGAAAGACTGAAAGCCCTGTGGCTGTTTAGCCTGGAGAAGGAGACTAAGAGGGGAATCTTATTAATGTTTACAAATATTAGAAGGGTCAGTGTCAATTAGAAGGGGTCAGTCTCTTTTCAGTGGTGCCCAGTGATAGGACGAGAGATAATGATCACAAGCTGGAACACAGGAAGTTCCACTTCAACATGAGGAAAAACTTTATTGTGAGGGTGATGGAGCCCTGGAAGAGGCCATTCAGAGAGGTTGTGGAGTTTCCTTCTCTAAAGACTTTCAAAACCTAAATGGATCTGCTCCTGTGTGGCATGCCTTAGCTGTTCCTGCACTGGCAGGGGGATTGGACTCAATCTCCAGAGGCCCCTTCCAATCTCTACCATTCTATGATAGGTACAAAGAGAATGTTCTTTTCTCAAAATGAGGTAGAGTTAACTTCAAATTTTCATAGATGTGAGTTATCAACCTTTTCAAAGAACGCTAAAACCTCGCTTGGTGGAAAAGGTCCCAAATTATGCATATGCTCAATTTTACTTAAAGACTAGTGGATTGACTATTTTATTAGTCTTATAATCAATGTCATATTGTAACTTTTCCTTTTCACTGGTTTATTTTGGCTTTTTGAAAGCATATACATTCTGCTTCATGAGATATCTTTAGCTTACAAATTGTGTTGGGGAAGTTGAAGCATTATCATTATAGTGGTGTATATCATAATGAAAATATTCTTATATAATGTTTTAGCTTATATTATATATTAGTGAAGGTCTGAAAGTTGTGAAAAAGTGCGCATTGTCTACCTGGACTTTAGTAAAGCCTTTAACACTGTCTCCCACAGCATTCTACTAGAAAAGCTGATGGCTCATGGCTTAGACAGGTGTACTTTTCACTGGGTTAAAACTTGTCTGGATGGCCGAGCCCAGAGACCTGTGGTGAACAGAGTTAAATCCAGTTGTCATCTGGTCACAAGTGGTATTCCCCAAAGTTCAGTACGGGGGACTGTTCTGTTTAGTATCTTTATCAATGATCTGGATGAGGGGATCAAGGGCATCCTCAGCAAGTTTGCAGATGACACCAAATTGAGTGTGAGTGTTGATCTTCTTGAGAGTAGAAAGGTTCTTCAGAGAGGTCTGGACAGGTTGGATCAATGGGCCAAGGTCAATTCTGTGAAGTTTAACAAGGCCAAGTGTCTGGTCTTGCACTTCAGTCACAACAACCCCAGGCAATGCCACAGGCTTGGGGAAGATTGTCTGGAAATCTGCCCAGTGGAAAATTACCTGGGGGTGCTGGTGGACAGCCAGCTGAACACAAGAAAGCAACGTTTCTTAGTGGCCAAGAAGGCCAACAGCATCCGGGTCTGTATCAAAAATCGTGTGGCCAGCAGGAGTAGGGAAGTGATTGTGCCCTGTTGTACTCAGTACTGGCAAGGCAACAGCTTGAGGATTGTGTTCACTTTTGGGTACCACAGTATAAGAAAGTCATCAAGGTGCCAGAACAGGTCCAGAGAAGGGCAACAAAGCTGGTGATGGGTCTGGAGAACATGTCTTATGAGGAGCAGCTGATGGAACTGGGATTGTTTATCCTGGAGAAGTGAAGCTGGCAGCCACTGTGCTGCTAGAAACATATAATCTTGTTCCTGTTAAGGAAACTTGGTGGAATGGAATCTAGGACTGGACTGTGGTTATCAATAACAACAGACTGTTCAAAAGTGTCAGGCAAGCAAGGAGGGGCAGAGATGTTGCCCTTTATATCAAGAAATAGAGAGTGAAGTGCTATCCCCAAAGAACAGCCACTAGCAGGTCAAATGCAGGTCCTTTCTAATTCCAGTTTTTTACAAGATGGAAGCTTGATTTCCTGGCAATTCAGACCTGTCATTCTTTACTTTTTAGTAGGAATCTGGACATACTTCCTCAAGAAAAGATCTATGACAAATGTCTATTTTATCCTACCCTTTTTTACAGCTCAAAACTATAGAATATAACTATCTTATCTCTTGACAAAAATGGTTCATTCCATAACTAATTGTAATTCATTAACTTTATTGCTGCATTCAATAATTAAGTAGGATTTCACTGGATAGGAGCTTTAAATGAGCAAGAATGAGCAAGAATGAATCTACATCTGCTTTCATAACTGAGGTCACTATATTTTTGAAGTAATCATTCAAGAAAATTCCTATATGAAATTAAGATAAGCCATCATGATTTTACAGTATTAGAAACCTGAAGAAATATACTGATGCAATATAAATTGCTGTAACGATTTTACTTTTTGTTTTGGTTGACATATCCTGATTTTTAATAATGAGATTTTGACATCTATTTAACTAACACCATTCATTTTTCCCTTGCTTTAAAAAAAAAAGGGGTGACATTTTAGAAGATAGAAAGGAAAATAAGGCTTTGTTTGCAATGTATAGAAGGTTTTTTTTTCCCCTAGTGCAAGATGTGCAACTTGCCTGCATAATGGTAGGACAACAGAAAAATAGGTTTCTTAATTCCTATGGAGTTGCTTCATGTTCTGCAGGCAACCAGAAGAAAACCTGGGCTAGGTTTTGCTTTTGTTTGTCTGTTTGTTTTGTGGATTTGTTGTTGTTGTTTTGTGTTCTTTGTTTGTGTTTTCTTTTGTTTTGTTTGTTTGTTTATTTTTGAGGAAGAATAATCTTAATCGCTAAAAGTTTGTTTTTACCACAGCAACAAACTCAACAGCCAGGGTCAACAGTCAAAGCTTCAAAACAGACTTTATATTCCTCTTTAAATACTTCGAAGCTAGTAAGAAGTGTGAACATATGCTTTAAAGCTTGAATGTAGTTGCCTCATCATCTTTTCTCTATCCAAACTTCATGAGTAAACTACACTCTAATTTGTTAAAATAACTTGGGATACATCAAACTATAATATGAAAGTTATTTAATATTTGTCAGCTAAGACTACAGTGAAAGCTACTTTAGAAACTTAAAACAAATAGGAAATTTGGATAAAATTGTTGGGAGTATGTCTGGAAAAAAAAAAGCTCAATACCGCCCCCCCCACCCCCCTTCTAAACATAATAATACTAGTAATTAAATAAATCCCACTTAAAATCCCCAAACATTTTGAGACACTGAAATCCAAATGGAAATTCTAGAATTCTAATTGACTTTGAGATCTTAAAAATAATATTAAATAAAGCAAAGGATTTCAAGCATAATCCTGGACATATTCATTATAAGACGGAAAATATAAACAGATTATGGGCTGACAGATAGCTTAAATTATGTTCACCGCTATGCTGAATATGATTATTAATGTGTTTGTAAAACTCATAGATAAATAGGTGAATTCTCAAATGTTCATCTGGTCAGTTTGGAATCTTGAAATTCATCATCATGGTTCAAGGGGGTATTGTTTGTTTTTGTAATAAATGAAGTGGGTTTTTTCTCCTGTTCATGAACCAAACTCAGGAAAAAAAGAAGAATCTTTCTGGACATAGGCCCATACCTTTTTCTTCCAGAGATTTATATCATACTGCCCTGGTCTGTAATGTTATATGGTATGTTATAAAGAAGACAGAGAAGTTGTCTAACAGTGTAATGGTTTATTCCCAGAGAATGGGATATTCCATGAGACAATATACATGGAACATCCCGTTGGCCACTTGGGTTCAGCTGTCCCAGTTGTGTCTTTTCCAACTTCTTGTGCACCCCAAGGCTACTTGCTGGGGGAGCAGTGTGAGAAATAGAAAAGGCCCTGTACAATGTTATATTAAATGACATAGTTTGCACATCACTAATTTGCTCGTAATTCACACTGACGTGTTTGTTATTTGAATTGGGTTAATAAATTTACAGCCAGATTTACAGAGGAGTTTTTTATGAACACCTAAACAGAAGTTGGACTTCCATTTGTCAACAAATGTGACCCTCAATGTTAAACTTGATAATGAATACTTATTTAGAATCATAGAATTGTCAGGGTTGGAAGAGACCTTAAAGATCATCTAGTTCCAACCCCCCTGCCATGGGCAGGGACACCTTCCCCTAGAGCAGGTTGCTCAGAGCCCCATCCAGCCTGGTCTTAAAAACTTACAAGGATGGGGCTTCCACCACCTCTCTGGGAAACCTGTTCCAGTGTCTCACCACCTTAATGGTGAAGAAATTCTTCCTAATATCTAACCTGAATCAACACATCTCTGGTTTTAATCCATTCCCTCTAGTCCTATCACTGCCCAACAGACTAAAAAGTCCCTCCCCAGCTTTCTTGTAGGCCCCCTTCAGATACTGGAAGGCCACAATAAGATCTCCCTGGAGCCTTCTCTTTTCCAGACTGAACAACCCCAACTCCCTCAGTCTTTCCTCATAGGAGAGGTGCTCCAGCCCACTGATCATCCTTGTGGACCTTCTCTGGACATGTTCCAGCACATCCATATCCATCTTGTAATAGGGGCTCTGGAACTGGACGCAGTACTCCAGGTGGGGTCTCACGAGAGTGGAGTAGAGGGGGAGAATCACCTCCCTTAACCTGCTGGCCACGCTTCTCTTCATGCATCCCAGGATACGATTGGCCCTCTGGGCTGCAAGAGCACACTGATGTCTCATGTTGAGCTTCTCATCCACCAGTACTCCCAAGTCCTTTTCTTCAGGGCTGCTCTCAAGCCAATCACTGCCCATCCTGAATTGGTGCTTGGGGTTGCTCTGATCCAGATGGAGGACCTTGCATTTGGCCTTGTTGAACTTCATGAGGTTGGCATGGGCCCACCTCTCCAGCCTGTTAAGGTCCCTCTGGATGGCATCCCTTCTCTCCAGCTTGTCAGCCGCCTGACACAGCTTTGTGTCATCGGCAAACTTGCTGAGGGTGCACTCAATGCCACTGTCCATGTCGCTGATGAAGATGTTAAACAAGACTGGTCCTGGTACTGATCCTTGAGGGACTCTGCTTGTCACTGGTCTCCACATGGATACAGACCCATTGACAACCACTCTTTGGGAGCGGCCATCAAGCCAGTTCTTTATCCACTGAATTGTCCATCCATAAAACCCATATTTCACCATCTTGGAGACCAGAATGTCATGAGGAGCAGTGTCAAAGGCTTTGTTCAGGTCCAGGTAAATGATGTCGGTTGCTCTTCCCCTATCTATTGATGTTGTGACCTTCTCATAGAACTCCACCAGGTTAGTCAGGCATGATTTGCCCTTGGTGAAGCCATGTTGGTTGCAGCCAATCACTTTGTCGTTATTCATCTGCCTCATTAGTGCCTCCAGGAAGACCTGCTCCATGATCTTACCAGGCACAGAAGTGAGACTGACTGGCCTATAGTTCCCAGGTTCATCCAACTTTCCCTTTTTGAATATGGGGGTTATATTTCCCTTTTTCCAATCAGTGGGCACTTCACCGTTGTAGTGGGTCTGGCTGAGCTGCTTTTCCCCATCCAGCCCTCCTGCTGCAGCACTGGGAGCTGGAGGGTGTTGATAACACACCCGTGTTATGACTGCCAGTGCTCACACGGCACCAGAGGATGGGGGGCAGGATGGGGGAGAAGATACAGCCAACCTGAGCTGACCAGTGGGATATTCCATACCATATGACGTCAGCTCAACTATAAAGGGAGAGGGCAGGAGGAGGATGGGGGGGCATTCTGCTTTGTCCTCCAAGCGGCTGCTACATGTTCCTGGATCCCTGCTTCCTGGACTCGGCCTGACATCGCCTGTGGACAGGAAGTAGAAAATAGCATCTTATCTATCATAACCCACACCCCTGTGTTTTGCGTCTTATTCTCTCCCTGTGTGCTGTGCTGAAGGGGGTCGGGGGGAGTGATAGAGGGGCTTGGTGGGCACCTGGTGCTGTGCCAGGGTCAACCCACCACAACCGTACTGCCATGACTTTTGGAATATAATAGATAGTGGTTTAGCAACCTCATCTACCAGTTCTCTCAGTACCTGTGGGTGTATCCTGTCAGGTCCCATGGACTTGTGCACTTTCAGGTTCATCAGATGGTCACAAACCTGATCTTCACTTGTAATGGGCAGTTCTTTCATCCAATGCCTGCCATTATCTTCTGTGACTCTGGGGAGTCTGGAGCCCTTGACAGTGAAGACTGAGGAAAAGAAGTCATTGAGAACCTCAGCCTTCTCAGTATCACTTGCCATCAGTTCTCCCGTTTCCTTTCTAAGGGGGCCTGCACCTTCCCTAGACTCTTTCTTGCCACTGAGATACCTATTGATATTTTTGGTGTTTCCCTTGATCTCCCTGGCTAGATTTAATTCTTTAAAGCTTTAGCTTTTCTAACCAGGTCTCTTGCTGATTGGGCAGCTTCCTTGTACACCCCCCATTCTATCTGTCCTTCTTTCCATTCCTTGTAGAGTTTCTTTCTGCATGATTTCTTCTATTACCTATTTTTGCCCATACTGTCTATGAAATTAAATGAAGAATAAGGTATGATATTTGTAAGTTATATTTAGAGAAAAGTAATCATATTTTTTAAATGCTGTTCCGTAAAATTATTCACTACATTTAAATTTTATTCACTTTTTAAATTCTCTTATGTGCAAAAGTAACATTTCAACAGCAAAGTTTAAATTTTTTTCAGAATCAAAAGAACAGTTTTATTATAGAACAACTTGATTTTTAAACTAATTCTGTTCTTCTTCATTATCTTGATTACATTGTCATATACAATGACCCAAAAAATCAGATTCTTCTTTTCTGTGTTCACTGAACAAAGGGAAATTCAGGAAACATCTGCTAAGTCTAATAATTCCAGTTAAACAAGCAATTGTTTCTAAAACTACTGGGTTAGGGTTTTTTTTTGTGCAGAGGAAATGGGAGTTTGTAAACAGTTTGAGCTTAGTTCCCAAAATGATTGGTATTCATGTGGTAACCTATGAAACTTAAGTATTAATTAGTGTATTTTCAATTCTTGGGTGGTTTTTTTGCCTTTTTTTTTTTTTTTTCCTGACCATGAAATGACTCTTTAGGCACAAAAGTGTCGTTTTCCTGTTTCCATACACTTTCTTTTTTTTTTTTTTTTTTTTTTTTTAACAATATTATGTGGATGGAATTGCAAAGTTATTTGCTGATGTATTTTTCTCCCACAACAATCCATTCACACGTTATTTTTATTTTTTTAATTATTTCTCACATTTTGTCCACCTTCTCCCTGCTTCTTATTGTTATAACTTACCAATGCTTTGTAAAAGTGTTTAGATTTCTTTTGTGATACCTCTGGGATTGGAAAAAAATACTGCTTTCAGCACAGATGATGGAATAGAAGATGAAGCTGATACAGCAGGACTAGCAAAAGCATTTTGCAAAACAAAATTAACAGGCTTCTCTTAGCATTCGTAGCACTTTGTTCTATTATTACTGATAGGAGATACATCTTTGAGGCTTAAGATTGCTTCATGGCTCCCAGGCAGGTAGAATCTGCAGCAGCTGCAAAAGCAGCATTTTTAGCTTTTGGCGAGGGGAATAAAGTCTCTTGTAATTTTCAGTCTTTTTGTAGTTCCCATTTTTGTAGTTTACTTCTTTTCAGTCAAAACTCTTGACTAACAGACTCTGGAGAAACAGGTCTTGTATTCCTAGCTGGGCTGAGACATTCAGAAAGAATGAACCTCATCACTCAACAGGAGGTTTCCCTTACCCTTTGTAGCTCTTCCATTAAACATAAACCATTCACCAAGTCTCATACTAGGACTGGATCTACTGCACCTAGACTCCTCTCTGAGGAGTTTAGAAAGCAAGTGGGTCCCTTGTCTCTGCATTAAATAATCAAGAGTACCTTTTCACCTTTGTTTAGGTAGTATAGATTAGATGAGTGGACAGTGAGGTGGGTTGAGAACTGGCTGAACAATTGACCTCAGAGGGTTGTGATCAGTGTCAGAGTCTAACTGGAGGCCTGTACCTAGTGGAGTTCCCCAGGGGCCAGTGCTGGCAATGACCCAGATGAATATACAGTGTACCCTCAGCATGTTTGTTGATGACACAAAACTGGGAGAAGTGGCTGATGCACCAGAAGGCTGTGCTGCCAGACCTGGACTGGCTGGAGAGTTGGGCAGAGGGGAACCTAATGAAGTTCAACAAGGCCAAGTGTAGAGTCCTGCACCTGGGGAAAAATAACCCCATACACCAGTACAGGTTAGGGGTTGACCTTCTGGAGAGCATCTATGAGGAGAAGGACCTGGCTGTCCTCGTGGACAAGACGTTAACCATGATCCAGCAGTTTGCTCTTGTGGCCAAGAAGAGGAATGGTGTTTTGGGGAGTATGAAGAAGGGTGTGACCAGCAGGTTGAAGGAAGTTCTCCTCCCCTCTCTACTCCGATCTGTGAGGTCACATATGGAGTACTGTATCCAGTTCTGGGCTCCCCAGTTCAAGAGTGACAGGGAACCAGGGAACTACTGGAAAGAGTCCAACAGATGTCTACAAGGATGATTAGGGGACTTGATGTATCTCTCTTATGAGGAAAGTCTGAGAGAACTGGGGCTGTTTAGTCTGGAAAAAAGAGGACTGAGTGGGTATCTTACTGATATTTATAAATGTCTAATGGGTGAGTGTCAAGAGGATAGGACCAGTCTCTATACAGTGGTGACCAGTAACAGGACAAGAGGCAATGGTCACAAACTAGAACACAGGAAGTTCCACCTCAATATCAGGAAAAACTTCTTTACTGTGAGGGTGACATCTCACTGGAACAGGCCATTCAGAGAGGTTGTGGAGTCTCCTTCTCTGGGGACTTTCAAAACCTGCCTGGATGTGTTCCTGTGCAACCTGATGTAGGCAAACTTGCTTTAGCAGGGCATTGGACTAGATAATCTCCAGAGATTCCTTCCAATCTCTACCATTTTGTGATTCTGTGGTTTTGTGAGTCATTAAAACACTGTTGCATTTGTTATCAAACTTTGTTAAATCACTATTTTGTATCAATAAACATATAGTTACTTCTCTTTTATGAGTGAAGTTCTTCACTCCATTCATGAGACGTGCACAGCAGGGAAAAGAGACACTGGTTAAAAATTAACAGATTATGGATGAATGAGATGCAAAGAGAAAATTCTTCAGGTGTAATTAAGCATTGAAGCAGATCATCCAAATAGACTTCACAGTCTCCATGCTTGAAGTTTTTCAAAAGACAGTTGAACAAATTTCATCATTTCAGTGTGGTCTTCATTTTGAACGGGATGCTGAGCTAGATGACCCAGTGAAAGATTCTATGATTCTGTGATTTTTTATGCTTTTACATATCTTTGACAACAGTATTTGATTGTTTTCAGAAAGCAAGTCAATGTGTACCTGTAGAGGAGTTTTTGTCTAGAAACGGATATGTGAGCAATCCAGCCTTCATAAGCTAACAGAATTTACTGCAAGAATGAGGCCTCAAGGTTGGCCACAGCTGCAAGGGAGGAAGATAGCTAAGAGAAGAACAACTCCCTGAATCCAAGAAGGAAGATAAGGGTAAAGACTGCTGTGTGCCTGCTGTATTGACAGCCAGAAGTCACCAATCACGTGTAATTAAGAGTGCATAGCTTTTTACAAAGTGACCAGTTATGTAGAGTTTAGTAGTGCATGTTAGGAACAGTGAGATTTATAAGCAACTGTGTAACCCATAATAAACAGCATTCGCTTGATCACATTGGTCTGTATGTGACTGTCCGTTATGGTCTCTCGCATGCACCCAAGAATTTTCTGGATGAAATTTTTTTCTAGGTATCACTGTTAAAAATACCTACTTTCCTTTAACACTTCCATGGTGTTTTTAATGAGTAAAATATTAACACTTTGCAACACACTATTTCCATCTGAAGAATGACCCCTTGAACAATGATGGGATTCAAGTTCACAGCTTACTGGAGAGAAAAAAATTCATCTGCTGAATTACCAGCATAAGCACCTGAAGTCACTTGAATCTTCATTTTTTGTTTTTTCTATACAGATTCAAATTTAGTCTGACACACAGCCTGTGAGATTTGAAGACACCACAGTAATAAGACACAGAAATATAATTTGTTTGTTTCTTGCTGGATGTGCAGTTCTCATTAGCAGAACATCAGTTCTTGTGCACTCAGCAAGTGAAAAATAGACACTTTTTATTTCATGTTCAATCAATAATATTACTGATTGACTTCCCTGTTCAAATATTTATGGAGGAAATCCAGCTGCCTACCTATTAACGAAAACCATTTTCATTATTTGTATTTGCAGCTTCCGATTCATGTCAGACAAATTGAATTACTGTGTGAAAATGGTTTTGATTAAAGCAAAATTAGAAATCTAAACAGTTTACAGCAGTGGATTTTTATTTCATTTCCTAAGGCGAATCTTACCTAGATACTAAAGCAGGCTACTCATTTGATAAGATTTTTCTTTCATCTATATCACTACCAGTTAAGTTTCTTGCCTGGTTTCCTAAAACACACCTTATGCTCAGTAAAGATTTATACAACTGGAGGTTATATGGAATCACCACTAAGACAACTAAAAGCTAAAAAAAATGTTATTTAATGTATCTTCCTGATCCTGGAAAATTAAAGAGAATTTTAATATGGCATACTGTAGTACATTGCTTGGCAATATCTTCCAATACCAAACAGATTAAGCATTGATTAATTTGGAAATAGGTTTGTATCAGAACTGTATAAAAATTTTCCCATCTAGCTATTCTACTTTTTATATTTTGTTGACTGAGTATTAACCCTGAGGCTACCCAAGTGGAAAATAAAAATGAACTGTAAGAAAAATAACTACTTTGTGTCACCTCTCATTGTTCTTTTTACTCTATATGCAAAAAGTGTTATTCACAAAAAATGATAGTGGTTTTAGAAGAATTAACAATGGAAAATATTCATAGATGTTGCTACGTAAATTTAACAGAACTTTTACAATGTGTACAATGGTAAATGGTAAATGCAATGAGTAAATAACACAATATCAAATGCAAAAACATGACTTTTTCTCAGAAATCCATGTACAAAATGTAAATATCACTTTAATAAAATTAAATGCAATCTTTTGAATTATGCATTGTTAGATATGTCAGTCTCCATTTTAGACAGGCCCTGAAACAACAATTCCCAATTAAAGTCCACAGTAACAAACATAACATGATGCATTATAAAACTGTAAAATGTTTAGAATAGAAAATTAGTTTCTTAGATAGCAAGATTAACATTATCATTTGATTAGCAAATGCCCAATACTATTTTGCATGAGATTAGTTTCCCTTTAATTACCCATGTGTTCACATATTGAGGTACTTCATTACTTGCACATTTCTAACCGCATCCATCTCTCCCATTACACCTTTTCAATTACAATGAAAGTGGTATAAAATTACATTATTATATTCACGTTTTAATTTGTAGTATAACTATTTATCTTTCCTACACCTTTAACCATCTGGGTGGATATTATGACATATGATTTTTCTCCACTAAGTACTCTTTTTTCTTCTAGTAAGTTTTTATTCTTTTTTGGGGATGTTGGTCAAAGACAGTTTAGAATCCGTCACACCAGTCCTGACACAAACATCTGTATGTGTATTATCAAGGTAGAGGTGTGGTTTTTATGTGACAATTTACAGTGTATTTTGAATGTCAAGTTGAATTCCATATTTTTGTCTTCAAATCAGAACTCAATAAGCATTTTAAATGTGATACATAAAAAATGTAACCATTTGGAAAATACAGGGCCAAGGCATTGAGTAGTTATGTTCTTTTTAAGAAATGATAGGACAGTTAATTTTGGTAATTTCAAAACATAAGGAGTGCCATAAAAAATGATTGGCAGCACAGGCCACATTCAGCCCATGAAATTATGTCTGGTCCATAACTTCTCTTTATATCACATTCTTTCCAATAGACCCACTGAAATCTTTAGACTTGACTTTTGAATAAGACCTTCTATCAACTTTGTTTCATACAAAATTTACTAAAACAAGTAGGTAACTTTATTCCCTTTATTCCAATGACAAATTTATTTGTGAAACACTTCCATGTCAAAACAGATTCACCAAGCAAATTAGGTAGTTAATTCCTACTGAGATAAGATTCTAAAGTTTAGACTGTTAGGCAGTATTGATACCTGTAGGCAGATCAAACATAGAAAAATGGCTTGGCATCTTTAAAACAGGTGAACTTTAATGGGAGTTTAGGTACCTCAGTAGAAATTAGTTGACTAAGAAACATTTTCCTTGATATACAAATAATTTAATGTCTTAGTTAATGTCTAACACCTCAGATTCTGGCCACAACTTCTGGGCATGTAGGCAGTCTCATTAGATCTGATATCAGAAAAGAAGAAGTAATGGAGCCTTAATCTCTGGTTGGAGGTAATTCTATTGCACATACTTCAGCAGCACTGAAAAATAACACTTAACAATTCTGGATTTCATTAACTGCTCTGGCCAGAAATGTTTCTGTTCATCTTCTAAATATATATGTATATATCTTCTAAATATATAAATATATCATATATAATATATAAATATTACTTACTGATTTGAGATTCCCCTGCTAATGTGATCTAAATATTCTGTTTTCATCAGTATGAGGTGACAACTTTGAGAATATCCCTGGCATATACAAAGTTCCACATTGTATAAATAGTTGAATATTTACTGATACTGTGATTGACTGTAGCACATATAGCATTTATAACCCTTGAAATCTCAGACCCACATTCCTTCTGAACATTTATGGAGGTGAGCACCAGACAGGGAAACAGAAAATAAATTGTCCTATAAAAAACAATAGTGTGAATAAGGCAGAATATAATTTTGAGCAAAACTTGAACATAAACTTTAATCTCACTGTTACATAAACAGTGATAATTGTTTTTAATTCTGATGCAGAACAGTAATTTTTAAAAATCTTGAGTACTTGTGCGGAATGGGGGAAAAAAACCAAAAATCAAACAATGCAAAAACTATTTGGAAAAATCAGATTTTTTTTTTAATCGGCTTCTAAATTCAAGTAAGAAATTAAATATTTAGAAACTAATCAAAGCTTTAGATTCTTGTGAAAAAGAAGCAGTGGTGGTATCTCTGCATCTGGCCTACAACTTGGCCTACAACAATAAGTGATTCTTATTTACACCATAAGATCTTTACAAATACTGTTTGTAGGAGTGTTCAGGATACTGTATTTTTTGCATGTTTAAGTTACTGTAGTGTAATTCTATTACAAGATTTTGCTCCACAAGACTAGTTTTTCTAAACTCATTCTTTCTTAGATAAATTTAAATGAATAATTCCTTTTAACTGAACAATTTCTCCCTTGAATGAAGTTACAGTGTTGCTATCTAAACTTTGTAGTATTGACAAAATCAAAATTAAAAAAAAATCCATCAGCTTAAAATCAGGAAAATAAATCTTTTATTATGACATTGAACTTAATGTATTAGTTCTCTTTAAAAGTTCTTAAATCTTCAGCTGAAAAATTAACCTATTTGCTTGGAGCTGCTCAGTCAAGGAGAGTATTTGGACTAAGAGTTTAGCCACAACTGTGTAAGTTTATGGTTTTAAATAGTGAGATGAATTTAGGCAAGACAGCATTTTTGTGCTTTGGTGAAAGTATGCTACGGTATGCAAATATTGAAACAAATAAAGAATAAGTCTTCTATTTAGATAAATATGGACAGATAATATATCAGAAAAGATAATGTTTATTTCTCCAAATAAAAATAATCTCATTTCATATTCTGCACATCAACCTGATAATTCAAAATTAATCTTTAGTATAATCTAGGAAATTGAGTTTATTTTACTCAGATGCTTATTTTGCAGATGCCTGTGTGAACATATGACACCTCTTGAAACCTACAGGATTTCCAAGTGGTGGCATGAGTGTAGTCTTTTAAATCACTATATCAGACTGCAATCAAACCATAAGAATTAATTTGGAAATGCTTTAAAAGCTACATAGAGGTGAATATCAAATACTTGCTGCAAGTTTCTTGGAAGTAGAATATTAAATGAACTTTGTCCCCTTTGAAATTTACATCCCTAATATTTTTTAGTTACAACACAGCCACTGTTGGAATGTCTGAAAGCCTTGTCTTGTTTTCATTAGGTGTTGTATTAGTTCTACAGTAATTTATATTATAGGCCTCGGTATTAATTCAAAGTCATATGAATAAAAAAAAAGAAATGCTTAATCCGGGCCCCGAGAAACTCAGCTAGGATAATATGTGGTGAATGGAGCCAGTGCAAAGTATTTCAACAATAGATAAATAGCACTCTAATGGTTTGGATGAAGGAAACGGAATAGTCTGCAAATTATTCCAGTAGGTAACCAATGATAACTGTAGCTTATTAGCATCCATTTCCACCTGTGCATTCATCTATTTGTTTTATGCAAATTCTCTATTCTCTTTTTAATTCTCTGATTTTCTCTATTTGTTCTTTTATTCTCTAAGCCATCAAAACAGTTAAATTTCTATGTCAAAAAAAAAAACCAACACCTTTTTCTTAGTATGCACCTTCCAATTCTTGTAATTAAAAATTAGTATTTATTAACACTAATATATTCTTATAAGCAGCTTATAAACAGGAACGTTGTCTATTGATCACACTTCTGCTTTATGCAGGACACATATACACAAATCTCTGGCTATTCTTTGGTTTTTATTTAATTTGATTATAATTTTAATAGCAGAGTTTGTGTTCTTAAATGCTAACCTGGAACTGTCTGGGAATATTTCAACATATTTTTCAATATAAAAAAGATTTTTCTTTCAAAACAGAAGTTTAGTATAGTCATATGTCCATTCTGATTAGGTGTTTTAAAATAGCAATAAAAAGGAACTTACAAATATGAAAATGGGATCAATACTATGGGGGAAAAAAACACCATTTTCTGCTTTGAATTTATTTCTACTTTTCCATCTGTAGAAGAAATGAAAACGAGTAAAATCAAGGAAGGTAATATGCAGTGTGATTTTTTTCTGAAATTTGGTGTATAAATATATATCAACATACAATACATTTCTTAAGATTTTATGTTAACATTTTTAATATTGTGTCCATTTTCATCTTGGGATAGAGCTCATTGCTTGCCACATCTATCGGATAACTTATGCAAGTCATTGATACTTTAAAAATATTTACCACAGACACACTGTCTTTCAGAAATTCTATTAGTTTTTGCTAAAATGTTCCACCTATGTAACTTAGCTCCTCTACTGATTTTCTTCATGCATTAGAAGACTATTCTAAATATAATTCTTTGCTCTGGAATTCCCTTTCATTTTTCAGTTAATACTATAAGCTGATACAGCACAATTATGTCCAAAACAGTAACTTTGCTTTGTTTTGATCTCTCTAATCCTGTGACATACCCTATTTTAGCAGGTCCAAAAGGCTTCAGAAAAATGTAGTTATAGCATTTTCCAGTATCACCAACTTTTAATTCCTTGCTCTCAGCTCATAAGGACAGATGATTTTTGGCATATCACTATGCAAATACACACATGTAACCTCAATACCAGAGCTGCTTGAACATTTCACCAGCTGACTCTGTGCTCATGCCCACAGGGACCTGTGTTCCTGTGTGAGTTTTAGCTTTTATGATCAAATGATCTAGCTCTTCAGTGGGACTGTCTTTTACTTTAATATTCCCTTGGAGTCTATACACATTTATGGAATAAAAATGTAAGTCTGTATGTATTCCAAAATGCAATGCAAACAGCTTTAACTAGATCTGTCACTGAATAGATTTATTATGTGTCTTCCTGACTTCGTCTTTCAGAAAGTCCATGTAGGGCCTGCAAAATGGTTACAGACAAGAAGTCAAGTTGTCAAGTCTAACAAGCTAATTCATTTCAGGTCCTTTGCTGTAACTGCCTGTATACCTAGTGTAAGCCTAAGACACATTGAAACCAGATTATTCAGTGAAAGATAATTGTCTATCTCAAATTTATCATAAAGTAATATGTCCAGTTAGCGCAGAACAGCTCATGCACGGTAATTTCATCCTCTAGCATGTCCTGGAGTAATTTATATGCATATTCAGAGGCAAAAATATTCTTATCATTCCAAAGCACATACATTTTTTTTTTTTTTTTTTTTTTTTATAATATCCAGATCAGTACTGCCTATTATGATGACAAAAAAGAACAAGTGACTTTCTAAGGTTACAGAATCACAGAATTACAGAATCAGAATAGCTGAAGTTGTAAGGGACCTCTAGAGATCATCTGTTTCAACACACCTGCTCAAGCAGGGACACCTGGAGCAGGTTACTCAACACCATGTCCAGGTGTCTTTTGTATATCTTCAGGGAGGGAGGTTCCACAGCCTCTCTGGGCAACATTTTCCAGTGCACAGTCACCCTCATAGTAAAAAATTGATTCCTTGTACTCAGATGGAACCTCCTATGTTTCAGTTTGTGCCTATTGCCTCTGGTCCTGTCAGTATTACTGCTGAATTGTTAAACACAAGTACTGTGGATCCACTTGTAGCTTAGGAAGGTAAAGATGTCCTTAAAGTGGAAGTGTAGAAACTGCATCACTTCCTGGTTTTCTTACTAAGCATATATCATGGGGTTCTTTCAAGACATATTTAAAAAGCCTTGAAACTAAGATGTGATATATATATTTGTCTCTATTTCATATGACAAAGACATAAGCTATTGAACTTCAAAGGGGAAAGAAAGGAAGAAAAAGTTTCCATCATTTTTTTTTCTCCTTTCATTAAAACTTCTATTCATTTAAACTTTCTTGAGAGTAAAGAACAACATGATATGCATTTTGGAAAATGTTTCATGACACTTGGAAAACTAAGGCCACTCTTTCAGTGATCCACTTTTAAGTTTTCTTTTACAGAGGTTTGTACTATTTTTTGTCCATTAATAATTGTCTGTTCTCTTCCTTTCCAGTGAATAAAGTATAATTAAATCATTAACATGCATATAAGAATTTAATACCAATTGATACATTAATTTCCTGAAATGCAAAAAATGAATAAAGCATTTTGATCATGCCATGGTTGTTAAGTCTCTAAAATTAAGTGTACTTTCATAGCATAAATAAATTGTTCTATGTACTGTTTTGCATTTTTATATTGTGGGATTGGAAGATCTAGATATACCATAGGTTAATAGATAGAACCCTATATGTTAAACAATATATGTAGAGACAAAAAATAAACATTTTTTAATTACAGCTATTTTCACACTGAGTGGGGCACTTTGAATTCAGGAGACAAGCAGTGTCAGAAGCTATGAAAGCAGGTTCAGTATAATATATTCTGCATTTAATATTCAAAATATTCACTCCTAGAGTAAATCAATCACATCTCTCAAAACTTATTAAAAATGCACTTCATTTCATTAGAAATTAAAAATTTCTTCACTGAAACTATTCTGGACTATTTTTGAATCCTTATTTACATGAAAATTTTTTTTCAAATATGAATTTTACTAAAAGTCCATCTGCTTCCCAAAATTCTCTCTGTTGCTTGTCCTGATCACTTATTATAATTATTTAAAAAGATAAAAATAAAATTTCAATGCCAACATACTTATTTACTTTGCAAAATATATTTGTAGAAAATAAACAGAAATAAAAAGTATCAACGGTCACAGTTCTGCATATGAAATATGTCCAGAGAAGTAAAAACAATAGAAAAAGTCAAGACACCACTATGACTTATTTGGGGAATAACTATAGGGCCATATATAGCAGTCTTTAAAATGGACGAATGTATTGCTACACATAAGGTAATGATTTCTTTTAGCATGATGTACATAGCAAGTCTACAAGAAGTTACGATTTTTTCCTTTTTTAAATTTTTTTTTATTTTCTGCATTTCATCAAAAGGATTACTTGAGTCCTTTTTGCAGCAGGCATGCCATGCTTACAGGTTGAAATGTGAGCTCTGTAAGCTCAGTAAGCAGTTGATAATGTTTTCTGTTAATAGACCAAGCTTTCTGGGAATACTTATACTCTGAAGAAGAGGGAGACAGCAATGGAAAAAAGCCAAAGTTTATAAAGTAACTATGGCAGTACTGCAAAGGCCTGAAAAAGGAAAAGACATCATTCTACTACAGATGCATTCTAAAATAGCATCCTGCTGGGCTATTACTGTTGCTTGATTGTTGTTTGATTATGCTTTTATTATTCAATGCCAGTATACATCAGTACAGAAGTACTGCTTTATTATAAGCTCCTTTTTACTTTGACTTTCGTGAGTGTGGATATGCCATTAGGCAACCATTCTAACATTGCTTGCCACATACATTCTGCTATCAGACTGGAAATGAAAAGCTAACTGTGCACACTTTATTTTACTGCAGGAATTATCTGGACTGTCAAGTACCAGTATTTTGAACTTTCCTTACAGTGGGGGAAGGACTTAGATATTCTGTTAAAGCATTTTATTCTGAATTCTATTATTCTATATTAATAGTGGCCCCTGGAAGAAGAACAGAAAGGGAACACTCCTGAAACTGTCCTTATTTACTCAGGAAGCTTTAGATTTATCCCCTAATGTCTGTGAGCAAGGAGAACAAAAGAAACTGAAAGCCACCTTTCCTTGCTTGTTTACAGAATTAAGTGCCAGGAAAGTACAGCAATTAATTGGGTAGAATGTTTGCATAGTGAGATTATATTGTCTTCCTATGAGAAGGGGCAACACAGCTTTGGCACTTAGACTCTTTATTAATACTGAGGATGTAGTAAATTCTAAATCTGGAAATAAACCCAAACAAAAGTCAAACTATAACTTATTTAAAAAAAAAAAAAAATAATATAAATGCTGATGAACGCCGTAATAAATATTTGCATTAATGCATATTATGTATGATTTAAAATGACATCTAATTTCAGCATTATATCAGAGTGCACATTAATTCTACTGTAACTTTTAATTATTAAAAAAAACCAATAAAAATTCTATAAACAACCATGGTAGTTTCTAGTTAACATTTATGCCCTCTTAAGGAAAGTAAAAAATGATTTTTACGTTTTGGCTAACATGAAAATAATGGACACTACACACTTAGCAGCTTCAAAATGTTTCAGTGAGCAAGTAAGCCATTATTTTGTAAAATCTGCTTTGACTGCCCTGGAATTTTACTATGTTTTACTATGTCTGTTCTTAGCATAACAGAAATCTCATCAAGTTCATCAAAGATGTGAAGTCCTGCACCTATGAGCAATGAACACCCAGTGCTACCCATATGTTGATCTGCCCTAATTTTGGTCCTGCTCTGGCAAGGGGGTTGGACTCAATGATCTTCAGAGGTCCCTTCCAACCCCTAACATTCTGTGATTCTGTGATATGGTGAAGCATCTGAAATGTATAAGGTATAGAATCAATATGCATCTTGTTCTTGCTGTTAGAACAAAAGGGAAAATAACATTTCAACCTTTATAAAAAATGTCTAACTGAATGAGCAGTTTGTTAACCGAGATATTAGAAAGGAAAGAACCATGTCCACAATGGAACATTGTTGCTGGCAGAACACATAAAACAAAACTGACTGAGACAAAAGTCTTTCCATGCTATACTGTGGTAAACAGAGAGATCCAAAAATGTAATCTATATCAGAAGCATGCAATCACACATATGTAGTTATAAAAAGATCGGAGTTTTTGGTAACTTTGGTAACTTTCCTATCTTGACACAAAAACTCCTCTGGTTCTGAATCATTGTAGGAAGAAATGGACAAAATCAGACTACTAAAACAAACAAACCCTCATTCAGGGTCTTCTAAGAGACATAATTCGAGCCCTAAAGCAAATACTTTTGTTTGAAATAATATTTTGACAAAAAATGCAAATCTGTAAGATTGTGTTGAGAGCTTGTGTTGAAGTCATTATTACCTTCAGCTATCTTTAAGTCCTGAGTCTCAGCTTTATATATATATATATGTTGCTTTATTCTTAGGATAAAACACATATTTGCTACGTTTCTACGTTACATTTTCTGAACAGGACTTGGAACTGCAGTCTGGCAAGCCTCTCTGCATGACTTTTTTTGTTAGTTTTTCACTTCGTAGGGAGAATTAGCTTGGATGGATTGCTATTGTTCATCTCATATTATTTTACAATTCTACTTGCAGAAATGTGCTCACCAGTAGAGGATGATGATAATTTCAATGTTTTGAAAAATCTTACCACTATTTTTTTCCAGCAAAGAACATTTCCACTCCTTTAAAACATAAATCACTCTTTTGTTTTTAAGCAGAAGGGATTGTATAGAACAGAGTATACCAAGCTAAGTTCTGATACTATTTTGCAGTTAGTAAGCATATATTGACTTTTTTAGGTCATTATTAAGCTTATTGACTGGAGAATTTAATATTTACAGTATTTTGCCAGAATCAATATGATGACCTTAAGGGTGAAAATAAAATGTCTTTGAGTCAACTAAATAACAATGTTTTATGTTTGTGCCAGAAGTCTGATGATATTTAAATAGATCTATCATGAAAAATTTAGAATGTGGTTATATCTAACAGCCCATCTTTCTTTGCCTTCTGGAACTCCAATTTTTTCAACACAAAAAAATGTAATATTTTTGAAAAAGGTTATGACTAACATTATCTGATGATTCAAGCTATTTTGTTAGAGACAACTAACATAACATGTGAGTCCACAGACTTTAATTTCAGATAAATTCTATTTTATATTGTGTTTTTAACAGGTAAACTGTTCCTTTCAGTTTTTGCTAGCCATTGTGCATATTAGAATCACCTCAAAGTAGATCTAATTTATACATATTAATTTAGTCATAGTGTCTTTAAAATGCTTTGGAGCTCCTATCTAGTTTGGAGTTTATGTAATCAGGAGAATCAGAAAACTTCATGAGAATTCTATGAATTATTTGTGTTTCAAATCCTTATAATTTTATTAAATGTGATATGATAAACAGAACACAATACAACATAATTAATATAATATAATGTCATATAACACAATGCAATATAATAAAGGTGGATGACTGACTGCTATTTGCCAACTTCTCTCATATTGGTTTCAATGTTCTGTTTTAGGGAATATGCTTGGTTTTACTCAGTTTATCATGAAAATAAAAATAAAATAAGAAGAAACAAATATTTAAAACTTTACCAAACAGCTTATAATGCACTGAATTAGCTGTGTTCATTGCTCATCAACCTCCAGAGCAAAACAATATGCTATGTAGTGGATTTTTTCAACAAAGACACATAAAAAAACTAGCAAAGTTTAATGCCACACTTTTTAGTGTTTGTATGCTTATATAGAAATGTATAAATACTTTTTTTTTTTTTTTTTTTTTGCTTATTAGTGTATATTTTTTTTAAGATTTATTTTTACTTTATTCACTTCTTTCATCTTTTCTTTTAGAGATTCTAAACAGTAAAAATGCCAGTGGAAGTCCATTCAAGAATCCCATATGAAGGGAAAAAAAAAAGTTATTTATTTTTTTCTCTCCATAGATCTTTAACTATTAAACCAGTAATAGATTAGATGATGATGACCTAAAAGCTTATTTACTCTAAGAGACAAATATAAAAGGAGAAGGGAGAAAGTGTCTGTAACAATCCATAGTACATGTGCTGTTGCAGAGATACAGTATTTCTTAAGGAAAAAACTTTATCAGCATGTAATAGGAACTCTTGCTTTTTGTTACAAGGCAAAATAGCATTTACAGAAAGAAGAAAACATCACTCTCTTTTAAAACTTCTCTTTGTTTTTTTTTTATTTTCTTCACCTGTGGATGCAAATAAATTTGTCCTTGTATTTTTATCTAAATGACACCAAAAGTAATTGAAAGGTACATGTGATTTCATCACAGCATGGAATAAAGACTGAAAGACATTATCAGAGTTTGTGTCGTACTCTCTAAGAGCCTGAGCACACAGACTTAAAACTTTACTCTTCTCCTCTTGCCTTGTTACCTTCACTTTTCTCCTACCTAAAATTTATATTTAAGCACAGGCTGTTATCTTTACTAACTTTTTCAGTGAACATAGCAAGAATAATGTGAAAAGTGAAAAGGGAAGAGCTGAACTGGTGAAATGTTAATGCAGTGGAAGTTCAGTTATACTGACTCTAGGAATAGCCAAATACAGATGACTAGCAAAGAGTAACAGGGTGGGGAAACCCCACAATACTCTCCTAGAGTACCTTTGTAGTCTCCATCTATTTTGAGCACAAACACTTTTTGAGCAAGAGGTAGTTTCTATGTATTTGAAATTCTGGATTTTTTTCTGCTCTCCCTCCCATGTTTGTCCAACCTGCCTTTTGATCCCATGTAATGTAAATTGCTACAAGGCAGACTGTGATTTATATTACTTTCTGGCAAATGCTGTTTGTTTCAGATGTTCCACAAAACCTCTACACAATTCTGAACATAATAAACCAAACATTTATTAACATGAAGAGATCATTTATTTCAGTTTTCTTTTTTTTTTTTTTTTTTTCCTTAATGTTGCACTGGTGACATTGCACTTGCTATTCCATGATTGCTATAAAAGAATTTCCCAAATTAGCTCTCTCATACTGCCTTGTCATTCCCTGATGTCTTCAACTGTTCTGTTTCCCTTTTAATGGGGAATAAATATTTTATTGTCTTTTTTATTGAACTCTTCTGCTGAAAACCTGCAATATATGTGTCAAATGGAAGTATCTTCATCTTTATATTTGAAATTGTTGTGGTTTAAGTGTAAGTAGACTGGGGAAGGGAGGGACAGGAGGTAACCCTAGGACCCTGAGGTGTGGAGGAATAATAGATGCCACACACGACCAATGTTATCAAAATAAATAATGACAACCCTTTACTGCAATATATGCCCGGTTTATATAGCTCAGGCAACTAGCCATGCGCCCAAAAACAGACCATGATTAGTTGTAAGTGTCCATGCGTCCTGTCTTGATTGGTTCCCCGCAGGTGGTCAGGCAGCAAGCAGTCTATCCCGATAGCTTTCCATACCAGGAACTGTGTTGCCCTTCTTCCCTTTCCTGACACGCACGCCACCTACTGTCCTTCAGTCGAGCTCCAGTGTGGTATCCTTCAGACAACAGGTTATAGTTTGGATTGCCCATGTGTCCCTTTTTCGACTAATATCCTGAACTGAGGAGTCAGAGGGAAACTGTTATTCCCTCATCTTCCCTGACACACTCCAGATAACAAGGAGACAGGAAGGTCAGAGGGGCTTTTCCTTCCCCAGCTCTGCTGTTGTAATGCCATCTCAGCACGTCTGGGCCTGACAACGTGTGGTGCACAATCCATAACCATTTGAGATTGGGTTTTGTATATAGTTCTGTATCTTCTTCCCTTAATATTCCTTTTTGTGTTTTTCTCCTGTTATTCACTAAGTTTCCTATAGTCTTAATTTCCAGTTTTGGGTGAGGCATTTTTCTTTTACTTTATTCCCATTCTTATCTAATTTATGGAATGGCACATAGTCTATCATCTTGATGTAATGAAAGAAAATCTGAAAAGGTGTTTTCAGTGAATAGAATCATAGAATGGTTTGGGTTGAAAGGGACCTTAAAGATCATCTCATTCCAACCCCGCTGCCATGGGCAGGGACACCTTCCACTAGAGCAAAGCCCCATCCAACCAGCCCTTGAACACTTCCAGGGAGAGGGCATCCACAGCCTCTCTGGACAACCTGTTCCAGTTTCTCACCACACTCAAGGCAGAATTTCTTCCTTATATCTTATCTCAATCTAATCTACCATCTTTCAAAAAAATTACCCCTTGGCCATGCTATTGTAAAAAGTACCTTCCATGTAGGACCTTTCATGTAGGTCCCTTTTAAATTTTGAAACTCTATAATAAGGTCTCTATAGAGCCTTCTCTTCTCCACACTGAACAATCCCAACTCTCTCAGCCTGTCCTTACAGGAGAATATGGTGATGCAAACAGAATGTGCATTATATCTAAGCTGTATTTACACCAGTACTCCTGCCTTGTGGTGTAATAGAATACAACTATTGAAATACAATACACTGAAAAATTATCTTTCAAAGTATTTGTTTCATATTTGAAATTGTTGCATATGCTTGTTTTCTGATAGTCTGAAACTTAAAAGCCTACATATGCAAATATAGGGATGACTAATTTCACAGAGTAGAGAGTAGAAAGTATCTTAACATGTCTTAAATCTATGTAGGTATTGTTTGTTCGCTTGGGGGTTTTTTTTTGTTTTTTTTTGTTTTGTTTTGTTTTGTTTTTTTTAATTCATTTTTCATTGTATTTATTTTAAGACGAGATTTGGTGAAAAACAAGCTGTGGATATTTATGTGTAATTCTGCTTAGTGCAGACTATCTGCTATTCCTGATAAAAGATAAGAGTTATTGAAAGGTACTTAGCACCCTTCTGAACAGTCTGAATTTGACAGAAGAAATACAATTAGTTGTCTGCTTATGGACAGTGTATTTATGACTATTACCCAATATGCAGCCACAGGCAGAAGTTTGGTTCAGAACTGATTAATGAGTGCCTGATTTGAAAGAGTATAAAAGTATAGGAATTTACCCAGGCTATCTGCAGTAGACCACTGTTCAGGCTCCACACATCCATAATTTTAACAGTCTGGTTTTTTATTTATTTTTAGTGATTTTAAAACATGTAAATATTGCCTAAAAGGACTGATTACAATGATGAAAAAAACCACTCCAACAAACAAAAAACCCCAGGGAAATAGTGGAAAAATAAAATCAAACAACACAGCCACCACAAACTAAGCAATATCATAAGAGGCAGAATGAAGGCAAATATGAAAACAAGATCAGAACAAATGGTATGAATGGATATCCAGTATATTTTTTCCATATTACACAGAAAGTTACTAAAATTTAACTTACTAAAACCAGTTATTTTTGAAAATAGTAATTTTTAGATATAGTTCATCAAAGAAGTAATAGCAACATGGTAAAAATTTATTTTCCTCTACTTATTCTATATCTTTAAAAAAAAAGAATAAGCATGTAAAGTAAACAATATTTATTAATGTGTGTGACAACTATAAAAAAAAAGTAATCCAATGCAATTAGAAAAACAAATTGTCTGAATGCAGCACTTTTAGTGGAGATGAAATCTGAACCTTCATTAAAAGCAATATGAACTGTAAAATAACAGCTATATGACTTGACTAAGGGATCAGTTTCAGGTGCTTCTGTTAATTTTGAATTGATTTTTGAAGGTCTAGTTTGATGAAGTTATTTAAAATAACTTTTTCAGATTCTCAACCATAAGGCTTGACCTTTATGATATTTTGACTGGGAATATCAGTCACCTCTGATCTGAACCCTGAGGTACAGAAAATAATGAGATGTTGAGGTTATAGTTGATATTCAGAAAATAACTTAATGCACTGAGTAGGAACATATTTACAGAAATAAATGACCGAATAAGTCAATGGATGGAAGGGAATTAGAATGTGCCATGTTTTTTGGGTTTTTGGGTTTTGTTTTTTTTTTTTTTTTTTTTTTTTTTTTTTTTTTTCCAGAAGAATACTTATATTATAGTGGTTTATGGTCCTTCTCTGTTAAAGTTAAACAACAGGCAAAATGTTCTACTTTTTTGTGTATAATGAAACAATGGCTGGATAGATACTCATGTAATGTTTCTCAGATGGTGAGAGAAATTAACAAATTTACAAATTCTTCTCATACAAATCACACAGTATTCATGCAATATTTGAAAATCTAGATTAAATAGTATTTTAAAGAAATTAGAAATTATATTTTATACCTCATTCTCAGATCTTCTTAAGAATCATTTGTTTTATTGTGTGCAGAGAGCTGCAGCTGTCTATGCAAAAGGACAGTGTTTCTGCCATTTCTATTTGTTATTGTGTCTATAAATTCTCTATCAGAAAATTTGTCAGAGGCTTGTGCAGTTCTGTGATCTCTGTTTAAGTGACACCGCCCCATTTACTTTTACCTTTAAGTCCTGCATATTGCAAGACTGCGCTCAGCACTATGTAGTATTCACTCTACAGTCTAACCAACCCTTTGTGCTCTTTGAGATCCTATCAAAGTGGTATTGAGCCGCAAACATGCCTGCTTAAGCACAATTTGACTCATGAACCTTATGGCAAAACACAAGGAAACAGAAGAAATACATAGCATTCAGTGCAAGATGATCATAAAAGCATCATTTGAAATATAAACCCAAAAAGGATAGACTATTTCACCAGAACAGAATTAAGATAGTAATTATGTTCCATCTGATTCATTAAAAGCTGAAGAAAAATACTTCCCTTTTGCCCCTCTCTTCCTCCCCATCCCACTCCTCAAAATATATTTTTTTCTCCTAGAGTAATAATCTAAGATCAAAACTAGTTCTTAAAATAGATGACTGCATGGCCATATTTCATAGACAATTAATGACAATGAAAGAGATATGAGTGGGTGCCAGTAGGACAGTAGTGAAAAGGTAATGTTCAGAGAGAATATGATTTTGAAAAGCTTTTCATTTGTGGACTGATAAAAATTCATATATTCAAATATTGGTTAGGAAATGAATGCCATAATGAACTGCACATATAGAACTATTCCATTAATTATATTTATCTATTGTTTTACATTAGACACTTTCTAAAAACTATAATGAATTTACAGAAATAAATACAGGAGTTTATTTCAGATATGACTGAGTGAAATAGAGTTTTTCTTCTGTATTCTGCTGATAATTGACTATTTGCAGTAGATATAAATCAAGCAGGAAAGGAAGTGCAGAACAGTTCTCTTAACTGACTGTTCTTTAAAATAAATTCAATAGCCTTTGACATTCATTTGGGGCAGGCTCTCTTTGCATTCTCAAATACATCAGAAGAAAAGAAAAAAGACCTCCTCCAAACTACAGTTTCCTCATTCTCTTGCGTGAATATATCTGCCTTTGGGATTTCTTTTTCCAGGAATAAATTCTTTCTTCTTTCTTCAAGCATGAGAACTTAGCTCATGTAAGGATAGTGAAAAGAAAGCTATTGCTGGCCTTAAAGTTTCCTGTGTCTACCCCTGTAAAATACTGAGAACTTTGTGTCAAATCAGCTGAGTAGCAACTCAAAATTCAAAATTTCAGATGTATTTTTAATGCCTTGAGAATTTTAAGTAAAAAAAAGGTGAAACAATATTAATCACAACAGTTGTTGTAATAGAAACTTAGAACATTGCAGAGAATACCACAAGAAAACCCTGAGATCTTCAGAATATCAGAAGTGTCTTGATCTTTTCTGATAAATGAATGCTTGCATCTTACTATTTGCACACATCCTTTTACATATTGTAGAAGACAGTCTTGTCTGGAAAAGCTAAAAAACAGTGATATAGATTATATATTAAAAACTTCTATAAATTCTAAAACATTCATGAGGAGTAATCCCAATACTTTATTGCATATTAGACCTAATCCAAACATTTACACAAAAGCATGTTATTCCTTAAAGAAAAGGAAAGTAATTTATTTCTTCTTCCTTGGTACTTAGACATGCTCCTTTTAAAATTAAACTTTATTTTCTTATTCTTTATGGGAGTGTACTAATGTCCTATTTCCTATGTCAAAGGAAAAATACACTGAAGAAAATATAGTGAAATACACTGAAGGTAGGAAATTATTCATTGTTGAGTTAGATAGTAGAAAACATAGTATATTCTTCCTGACTGCAAAACCTTTAGATGACATTTTCCCAGTGATTCAGTACTACACAGTGGCTTCAAATATGTAATTTTCTTTTCTTTTGGACACAATGTATTTACATTCAGAATATGTCTATGTCATGTTTGGGCTTAGATTGCCTGTCTGGAAAAAGTTACTGTGAAATGTATATGGAAGGACTTGATTGCAAAGTATAGATGGCAGTTCTCTAGCAACTGTTCTATTTTTGAAAAGACCAAGAGGGCATTTCAGTCATGTTTTAACCATTGATAGCTTAACAAGTAATGTCAAAGACAGGTAACTTCTGTTTGAAATATTAATTACATTGAAGACTCTGTATCCCTTTATTAGTTAAAGAGTTTGCGTACTTATTATTGCAAGAATACTTAATGTAGAAGTTGGGCAGATATAACCGATTCCTCTAAAAATATTTACTCACATTTAAGTGAACTAGGTGATCTTTATTTTAGCATGTGTTATGTTTTCTTCACTTTAATATTCTATTTCAACATTTATGTATATTTTTGAAAAATATTAGCCTCTAAACTATTATTATGCCATATGAGCAGACAATGAGCTTTGAATTTACAAATGCAAATTCAGTTACTAAAACATTTCTCTCATCCTATCAGAAAGAAGAAATATTCCTTATAGTCTATTTCTCAACACAAGCTACTCAACAAGCTTTGGGTTTTGAATTTTAGATTCTTGCAGCAAACCCAGCCTGAGAGCAAGCTACAGACCAATAGTTACTACTAGCAAATATACAAGAAATAATTCTAACAATTAATATATTTGATTTAGAAAGAAATCTCTTTGTATGAGCAGAAGAAGGATGTATTGGATAGCTAGAATACATTATTTGCTCAGAACTTATATTTCTTAAAATCTTTATAGTCTTGTTATCATAAATTATTATAATTTTTCTAGTTTTGGCTAATACCTTGCAATTTGAGGAAATGACAAAAATATTTCAGAGTTCTACATTGTTTCAGCAGATTATTTAGGGCCATGTTACCCTAAAGCTGGTGAAGTGAAGGACTGTTCATTCAAGTTGTCCATGAATAAACTCATCATGAGTTGCTGTAGTACAGAGCAGCTATCTAAAACACATTAGATGTTTTCTTTGAACTGTGGAAGTGTATTGTCTGACAAAATAACTACATATAATTTGGATAATAATTGAAAATAAATTTGAAATAAAAGCATTGTCAATGATAAATTAATACAGGGAGGCTTTATACTTTTCTGGATGATACAGTAATTTGAAAACCAAAATACTGAAGTGCAAATAAATTATCAATAAATACAGAAACACTAGATTTCCTTTTGACTTCTTTGGTCATATCTGGCCATATCTGCTCCTTGCATCTGGAAAGTGATGATTCTAAATTTCATAATGACAATTACAAAGAAGTTTGCTTGGTTTTGAACAGTATGCTATTTTCTCATTTCCACATATTTTAACAGAAACTTTACTGAATGAGAGGGAGAAATACATGTCACTAATTTGAACTGTGCGTTAAGGCTAAAAACTAGCTCCTGATTTTGTGGTTTCCTAACAATATATGATAGTTATTATGATAAAGATAAGAAACTCTCTGACTGAAGGTGAGAGAAAAAGATCTTCAATAACATTTAAAGGAAGGAATTATCCATGGTCAAGACACCCATTAATATGTGTGAGTTTGTACCAAGCACACTTGCAAGTAGTGAACAAAATCTCATAAACACCAGAATTTTTACTAATTTAAGTTTTCGCTGTAATTTTTCTATGCTTTTATATCCAGGATGTTATGTTAATATAACTGCTATAGAGCACAGTACTTTATTTCACTTTTGAAAAATAATCTGTGGAAAGTCCATATGGCCCCTTGTCTTCTGTTTAAGATGTTAGCAGATTATACCAGATGAGAAAATACATTATGTAGTTAGGCAATGCATATTTAAAATTAGCTTTCATTTTCATTCAAAATCAGTTGATTGTCCTTGAAATTCCCTCACCTTCTTCATGTTTTATAGAGAAAGAACACAACAATTATATTGTTTTAGAAAATAATAAAATTCTTAATGTATTCTTCAAATTTAAATTTATTAGAGTCAAACAAATTTAAGAAGCATAAAAGCTGTACTGCTGGCTTATTGCCATATATAATAGTACCATGAGGGACAGCTGCAATTATGTTGTACAGCTAAATGAAACAAAATGGAACAAAACAAAGTAACAAAAACATTTGACTATGCATCACTGACCCTTGTGCCTGCATTATATTAAAATAGTTAATAATCCTCATTGACAAAAGCTGAAAAAGCCACAGTAAAAATGGAGAAACACAATAATCAAGATAAATATGGTACAGTTAAATTAAACTGTAAAATAAAGATAAGCAATTAGAACAGTAACCATAGAGATTCATGTTACTTTTAGTCTGAAAGTATTTACTGGATTTTTTTTTTTTGTTCTTGTAAAGTTAATGAAATCTATTTGAAATAAGAATAAACTGAATTCTTTTTCAATCAGCAGTTAGTGTTATTACAGGTTTATACCTAAATGTGAATCTCAAACAAAAAGGGCATTGCCCATTTTCTACAATTATATTATAAATGTCATCCCACAAACAGATTCAGGTAAAGACAATTTCCAGCTCTATTTTGTAATACCTTTATCTTCGTAAAACTTACAGTTGAATTCCCAGATCCCTGCAACAAGAGTAAAACAGAAAACAAATATAAGTTTGGCAAACTGGTTTTGGTACTTGTAAGAGAGGACAACAGGGACAAGCCATTAGAGCCTCACTTGAAACAACATACTTATTTTCAGCTGTTGCATTGACTCAGTGTAGGTGACATTTACAGTGGGGATCAGGTTTTATAAATCTGATGGCTAATAAACACCAGTGAATATCTGAATGAATTTTATCTCTTCTATGATCAAAGGTTTTCGTGCTGTTTTAGATTTTATGGTAGGCCAATGTCCTTTTAAATTTTGCTCTTTTCTAATGTCTTTGTTATTTTGGAAGGAATCATTTGAGTAATGGGATACATTCAATAATTAATTAATTAATAGTAAATAATAAAAAATACATTGGACAATGGAAAAATGCCCATATAATACATTATGTAAAATGCACAATGTTTTTAATTATAGGATGTTTATTTGCATGACAATATAGATACAGGAAGTCTGAGGGTGATCTGAAAGTGTCACAAGACTGTTATACAAATTGGTGAACTTAAATAAAGTCATATTACATAAAAACATGCAGAGATAAAATAACTGATTTTGGTTTGTTTTTTTGTGTTTGTTTGTTTTTTGTTTTTTTTTTTTTTGTATAGGCAGCAGTTCCTTTGAATTTGTACTTGAGAGAGTAGATTGCTAGGTGAATTTGGAAAGTAGTTGAAATGATGCATGACTCCTTCCTTGTACAAATCTAAATAAATTATGCTTACATTTACCTAGTGCTTGAGAACTTTAGGATTACGTATACACTATTCATTACAAATGTTATTTTGATTATGTTTGGAGTGTCTCTGGTGATAAGAAACCAAAGTATTGACTTCACAAAAAAAAAAAAAAAAAAATCACATAGAAGTTCAAACTCACAAGTGCATTACTTAGCCTAAAGAAGTGGAGACTGAGAAGGCATGTAACAGCAGTCTTTAAATATACGGAGTTTTTTGAAAAGAAAATAATAATTTGTTCTTTATGTGTGTGGTAGATAAGGCAAAAGCTGATGGGTTTATATTGTTGGATAGAAGAGTTATGTTAGATACAAGAAGAAGCTTTATTCTGATAAAGTTAATGAAACAGAAGGATACAATGATTTGAAGAGAGTTGGTGTATTCCTCATATATAGTCCTTAAGAACAAAGTAAACTATCAGGAACTAAATAAATAGGCCTTTTGTCAGGAAAAGGCCTGGGAACAATGATCAGGACTCAATATGAGTTACAGTCATGTTCAACTTTATTACTGTCTATGCTTCGCTTATATGTTTGTTGCTTATTACCGATTGGCTACATACATTGTTCACACGCTCTAATACATATTGTGATTGGTCTACATACGGCAAGCACGCTTAAGCACCCTGGCCCACCCCACCCCACAATGCAGGGAAGCAGACTCCTGTCTGCTCCTCCCTGCAGACACAGTCTTCCCCTTTCTGCACCCCGCAAGTCTCCTGTTTTCGGTCTGCGCGCCCTGGGAAAGAGGCCTGTTTGTTGATTGTTTTATTGCTTTCTCTTCCTCTTATCACTTGCTCAAGTATGGTTCATTGCTCATCTGCTGGATTGTTCATGCTTGTAGTCATGTATTAGTGTCCACTCTGCTCCTTGAGCCATTCCTTGACAGCCTTTCCCTAGTGGAAGATGAATATTCAAGATCTATCACTTTTTCCTTTTATTGTCCTTTAAGGCCATTCATTTGAAAAAGAGAAAAAAAATGTTGCTGAGACTGTTCGAAACTGGCAAGTGGTAGCTTAGCTTTGGCAAGAAACAAACCAAAAAAACCCACCACAAAACAAACAAACAAAAAAACCCAAACCAGCAGAAGTGTCATGGTTTATGGTCAGGGCAGCCCCTTAGACCTATAACAGACACTCTCTGTTAAACCCCCCTCCCTCCCCAGAGGGGAAAGAGAAAGGGAAAGAGTCTTAGCGATTAGAAAAGGAAAGTAGAACAGCTTTAATGAAAATGAAATTAATAATTATAAAAATGGAATATATACAAATATATACAAAACCAGTATGGAACCCAACCCCCCTGATGGTAATTACATCACTGTCACCACTGATGCTGTGCAGGCACCGGGGCAGTCCCAGACTGGACCCCGCAGCACACGGGAGTTGTGTTCAGGAGCTGGATTCTGGTACCGGGTTCAGGAACACGCAGACCGGATCGAAGGCAGAATGGACAGAGGCCTCCTTGGGTGCTCTGAGGAAGGAACCAAAAGAGGACCCGAGGCAAGCCAAGCAAAAGCTGGCAAAGCAGGCCAAGAGGGGAGAGAAGAGCCCAGAGACCCTTCGGGTCCCTCAGCTCTAGACCAAATATGGCGTATATGGGATGGAATACCTTGCTGGTCAGTTTAGAGTTACCCGTACTGTCCGCTCCTCCCTGAAGGTGCAGTCTTTCACCTTCTGCACCCCCCAGTGTGGTACACAGGACCCAGCAGTGGTCTTGATCTGCATACCAATCCTTGGTAGTAACTCTAAACATGAGGTGTTATCACTGCTGGAAGCAGACACTGCCTGTGAGAACAGGCTGCTAACTTCAGAAAGTGCAATTAATTAGAAGAACTGAGCTGAAAGTAAAATTACTGAACAGAATTAGTTCTGTTTTCACCCAAACCACGACAAGAAGTACTAGGACTTTTTACATGAGAATTACATTTTTCAGTGAGAGTTCAGTGGACCAAAACAACTTATTTGCTTTTTCATATCTTGGTGAAACTGTAGCTATGTTAATTCAGAAGATAGTTTGATTATCTTTACACCTTTTTTCCCCTTTTTTTTTTTTTCGGTTTTTTTTTT
>JANVCC010000035.1:22583176-22626408 GCA_025345505.1 Todiramphus chloris collaris
TAGCCAGTGTCATTTGCAGTGCTCTAGACTTCTCTGTCTTTTAAAAAATCATTGATCTGTGTAGACTTTGAACATGACAAGCCTTTGTGTTCTATGGCTTTCTGTACCTCATATGAGGGACTACATGTATTTTACTTAAAATACAGTTTGGTCTTTATCAAAATCATGCTGAATTTAAAGGACAGCCTGCTACTGATTTCTATCCTGCTTTGGATCCAACTTTTTGCGAAGTACCACATTTCCTTAGGAAAGTTGCATGTATAATAATTATGTATATTATGTTTTACCACCACTGTTGACTGACTTCAGTGCAGTACAAATTAGTAGGGCACACAGCTGAAGCACCAGAGGTAATTTAAAGACACTCCAAACAATAGTGAACCATTTCTACATATTGTATGAAGCTATGTGAATTTCTGTCTCTTTATGAATGCCTTCTTTGAAAGTAATTATTTTTTCAGTTGAATCATATGTGCTTCATATTCATCCAGATGCCCTAAAGATGGTACTAAGGCAACACATATATATGATACATACGATCATCGTCCCCCTTGGATATTACTGAAAATATGTATTACCAAACCTCAACCATATTAGCTACCTAGGGTTTTGTAAGTTCTCATTTAGAAGGTTACTCTGTTCTTTGAAAACTCCAGTTGTTAATTTTAATATTTAATAATTCTCACTAATACAATCAGTGTTTGAAGGCAGAAGGACTCCATACAATAACTGGGGTATTGTCAGAAGATAAAGTTGGCTAAAGCATGTTTTAATATGTGAATAATGTCTTTGTTGAAGTATATGGTTTGTCACAACAAAAGGATTACAATTAAAAGATTATATGCTTTAAAATATGCATGCATAAGTTGTGTCCAAATTTAAGACACTGGAAAGAGGTATTTTACCTTAAAGCCTATGACTGATATACTGTATTACAATCTACAGAGTGAAATATAACCCCTGTTTTGCTTGTGTATAGTACTAAATTATTCAGTTCAATAAATGACATAATAAAAATATTAAAATAGTAATAATGAGAGTACCTGTTTTTGCCTGAGGCATGAAGTTGTAACACCATTTACTATGTAATGTTTTTATGTTCTTACTAAAGCCAGGGATTTAAGGACTGATTTTCAAGGTACAAAACCCCTACTGCTAATCAATTAGTTCTTGCACTTTATTGTTCACTTTGAGCTATGCTCCTGATGTCCCCTGAAAATGTTTACACTTGTCTGCATGGCAAAATATTATGCCAGCAGATCACATTGAAAACTGTTACATGAACATCAGTTTATATTTAGTGCTTTCAAATAATACTGTTTAGCTGAGTTTCTAAATTTAGGTGTACTTGACACCTAAA
The DNA here is from genome assembly GCA_025345505.1 of Todiramphus chloris collaris. Classification (NCBI taxonomy): domain Eukaryota; kingdom Metazoa; phylum Chordata; class Aves; order Coraciiformes; family Alcedinidae; genus Todiramphus; species Todiramphus chloris. The sequence continues at coordinate 22,584,537 of JANVCC010000035.1, forward strand.
TGTGGTCACTTGTTTATTTATTCTTGATCCTCATAAAGTTCAACCACTAGCTCTGAGCTCTGCTTCAGGGTAAACAGAGAACAGACATAAGCAGTTGTTACTTGTAAGACATGTATTTTCTATTGCCGATTTTTTGTCGTTGTTAATAGATTTAATTTGCATGCTACAAACAAGTTAATATTTTTTATTCAAAGAGGTAAATTTTTTTTTTAAAAGAAAAATTTTTTTGTTAATCTGTCTCTGGAGACACAACATTTGTAGAGATGGTTAAGTTCATAGTGGTCAGTCTGAAATAAGAAAAGGGATGATCGATTTCTGCTACTACTGTTTAAGGTATGTTACTGGTGAGGAAAATGTCAATATTATTGTTTCAAAAGTTATGAATATGTAGTTTACTTGCCAGTGCTCTCACTGGCACTCACCAAAAGGTAATTCTTGCACTGGTCCTTGATTTTGGAGTTTCTCTACTTTAGGCCATAATGTGTAATATAAAATATGTACAATCTTTTAAACAAGAGAAGCATCCATACTTCTCCCTCTCTGATGTTTGCCTAATAGAAGAAGAATAATTTCTGTTGTTTTCAAGGTGGTTTTAAATCTCTTCTACAGTGATATAGGTTCTCTGGGAGGGCTGGGGGCTGTCTGCCTTTCTTTAACAGTGCCTGTATTTTCCTAACTTTCCTTGTAAGATAAATCTGTCAGCATTCTGAGCATTTACCCACACTCCTGGGAGTTTGGTTGCTTGGACTCAGGGTCAGCTTTGTAACTGTGATGCACTGCAGAGGGCTGCACAGTTGACAAAGAGCTGTGAGAGCCCCTAAAGTGGACCACCCATCTTGTCCCTTCCCTCAGGAAGTGCTTTGCATCTTGGCACTTGCTTTTGGTCCATTCCTGAGCTACACTGCAGCTCCACCTTTGCAGGGACAGGTCCTTTGTTGATCTGGACCCTGAATTTCACTCACAAATGTGAATACCTGGTTTGACCTCAGACCAGCCCCATCATTATGGACTTGCTGATGGCTGTGGGACTGTGTCTAATCCTGGTTACTACCACCAGGCCTGAGACTCTCTTCTTCTTGTGTAATTTCTGCCCCAGCTTCACATTGTAACCTTACCTATCTCTATGGTCTTGTATGGTGATCTGTGTTCTTGGCTGACCTTAGCTGTTACCCCCAGGTCTACCCTGCTCCTCTTACTGGGCTGCACTGGTACATGACCCACTCCTCCTATTCTCTCGTAAAATTATTCTCCTGAGAACCATTAAAATATTTTTGACCAAAAAAAGGATATTAATGTTAATTGCTGGGTCAGTTGGAGATAACATAATTGGACAACTCACCTGTTTTCCAGGTAAGTTGTCTAATGATGCTACTACAAGAAAGAAAAACACATTCTTTTACAGGAAAATGCAGCAGCTACTGCTGATGGAATTATTACTGTATTTGGGAAGGTGTCCACTGTTACTAGAAAGTTAGGCAGACTTTGAAGACACCTAATTGAGGATTTTGTGTGGAAGGCTGTCAGCATTTTGGATCTCCATTGCATCAATAATGATATGATTCAAATCTATAAAACTGAAACAACTATTGAAAATGTACTTCAGTCCCCTTTTGACATGTAAAGGCTACAAATTGTCATAACTCTTAAGCTGACACAAAAGGTGGATAAGTTTTACGCTGAGCTACCTAAATACTATGGAAGTTCTATATTAAAATAGGTCATGCTTACACTGTACTATGGAGTATAATATAGAAATCTCACCTCCAGAAACATAGCAGTATGTCTGTGCAATTTTTGGAATATGTCTATTTTAATTAAGCACGTTGAGAAATAGAGCTGATTAGTCCAGGCACAGTGTCACCCTCCAACAACTATCCTGCTTTTGGGACCTGAGCTCACAATCCTTTATGGCATGTCACAGCATGATGTAAATGTACTGGCTCAGACTGAAGCTAGCTTGGGGGTGTCTCATGAAATTGCCCTTCAGTTCTGCACTACATAAATCATGAAGTTTTACATGAAAAAGATCAAATTTGGGATAAAAAGGATGTAAGATGTAGTAAAAATATTTTTATCACAGCTGTGATTCTTGTTGTATCTAGGAAACACATTTTTAGATCACAGAGTATTATGCTTCTTAACAAATAGGGTAAATGAAAATAGAATGTTATAAATTGCTGACAAGAACATGAAGAAAGATGATGGAGTCTGTAAATTGTTCATAACTCCTAACATTTTATTTGAATTATCATCTTTCAGTACACTAAAAGCTAGGCAATTTTGTTTTGTCTTGGAAGACTCTGATTAGTTCATACTTTCCATTCCACTACTACACAAATCCATTAAATGTGCTTGACAAATGCATTATTATTTATGGAAATATTTGTAAATGATCGTATAAACATTAGGTGAATTTTATAACAGAATAGTTTAAATATCACCTACATATTAAATTCCTGTGTATCAAAATGAAAAATCTGGAAAAAACAAATCATATAAAAATATTTTTGGAATCTTTAACTTTGTTCAGTTTTTCAGCATTTTGTTGTTCCAAAACAAACTGCTTTTTAACGTAAACATTTTATATATATATATATATATCTGTTTTTGATACACACAGACTATTATCTCTTATTGTGGTTCCAGAAACTTTCCTACTTGAATGACTGGAAATCCACATTAAGAGCATCATTTATTATAAACCACTTTTGTAATTTGCTCTGAAACTAATACAAACCAAAAAGTGTTTCTAAGGTGTCTAAGTGGATCAATCATCAGATTATATTTTAAGAGCTGAGTTGGAAAACCTTTCACCTTCTCAGATGCAAAGAATATACATGAAAGGAAAGAAGAAATGTTTTTATGTTTTACAGAGAAATATGAACTTAAAGATGATCATTAAACCTCATGAAGAAAGACATTTCTGCTGTGTAGTTTTTGTCTTAACAGACATTTATAACAATAGTAAAAAACACAAATTAAATTAAAGAATATAATATATTTATTTCATTAATTTCTTTGGATTTATTCCATAAAACAAACAGCAACAGAATTGATCCTTGCTTATAGTCTGATTGATTTTGTTTTCATACAGAAAGGTGAAAAAGGAAAATTGCTTTATATGTGTCACGTGCATATGAAGACATTTTGTTAGGTCTGTAAGAACACATAAATTTGATTGAATTATTTGAATATACATAGTATTGTTTTGTGTTATAATGAGTGCAAAAGTTGAATTATTGTAACCCTAAATTTTTGCCTTCTTCCCAAGACCATCAAGAATTCAAACTATAGAATTAACAAAAGGCTTACTGTAGGAATATCGGTAGAATGACAGTAGACAGACATTTTTTTACATCCAGTGAGACTGCCTGTTTTCTAGTATGCGTTTCATTAACTTCTGACATAATGTTAACATAGGCAGACTAGATACTATATTTTGTTTTCTCAAAATAATCCTTCTGAGGTTGCAAAAAAATACAAACATTTATTTGATTTAAAAGTAAAATATTTTCTAGTTTGAACCCTCCTTTCCTTCTGGTAACTCCATGAAAATTCTGCTGAAGAGCTTTTGCCTACTTTGTGTGTATTGTGCATCCAAACTAAGAACACATTGCTGTCAACAGTGAAATATGTGCATCCTCATCTGTGGCACAAGGACAAAAAGTTTGTTTATAGAGCTGATGGCATAAATACTTCATTGTGGAATCATCACACTCTAGGAATGGAAAATTCTTTCTCTTAAGCATCTGTAGTCAAATGTTACATACTGGGATAGGAGAAACAACTTTCTTTTAATTTGAAAAAGATTGTTCTGTTGGAAAAAGAGACAAAAAAGAAAAAAGAATTTGAACTTGAATTCATTAAGTAAATAAGTAGGATGAAAGGCTGACTGATTTTGTCTGTATGCACCTAGATATGAAATTAATTTATTCATCTTCTTTCAAAGTTAAAATTACCAAACAAAAAAGATTAAAAATATATATATAAATTTCCTGAGGTATCTTTTCCAGAAGAGTCACTTAACAAAACAGGTCCTGCTACTGAATTGCCTTATATCCCAACTCACACCAGCATGTTGATGGAACCATTTTGTGATCTCAAAACTCCCTATTGACTTACTTCCAGAGTTTGTCAGTCCCTCTCCTGGAAAACACCAGCTGGAGACATAAAGAGCCTCACTTTGAGGGAATAGCTTTTTACCTTAAAATAATCTTAATTTAAACAAAATAAACAGTAATATTACACTTTTGTTTGAAAAATTTTAAACTTTGTGTTGTTAAGTTTCCAGACAAATTATTAGAACAATTCTCAGAGGCTTAGCAGGGAATTTAAGAACAAAAAGATCTGACATCCTGTTACGGTGGCTACCTTAATTTCTGCTGAAATAATTGATGATTTGCTATATGTTGGATCTGTTCAGACAAAAGCTCAATGGATCATCTTCCTGTCAGACTGTCAGTTTTGTGCATCTCAGATGGTTTTAGGTATAAGCTGATTTTCTATAGCAAATTAAACCAGCTGGATAGTTTTTTTGGATGACAGTTTCAGAATAACACACCTGAATTCCATCTGAACTGTATTTTCCATCATTAAACTGTATCCAGAATCTGACTAATTCTGTATCTAAGCCTTGGAACATAATTGAACAAAATATTCAAACACATGTTTAACTGAGGATTATGTAATGTTGTAAAACCACTTTCATATATAGAAGGTTAATACTTTGCTGAAGAAGTCTCAGATGCTAACACATTGATAAGGTATCTGCTACAGTGGTCAGGGCCTTGTGGCAGTGATTATTTTGAATATTCTAAGTTTTGTAGACCATTGCTCTAGCTTCCCAGAATGAGTATCTTTATGTGAGAAATTACACAGAATTATCTGTCTTTTTCATATTTCCTTTTTGAGTTAATTGTTGTGTTATAATGATGAATTTTCTTTCCCCTTGTTCATCGACATTCATTTTGATTCTTTCCTTGTTCATACTCATAGGTGCACACTCACACACACGTAAACATTTGTTGCATTCAAATTACAACGAAGCCTCGAGGATAAGTGAGTAGATCACATATCCAGTGCGATTTCTGCAGGTTAAATAAACACATCTTATTGATGTATGTAAAATGTGAAGGGAGGTTGTAATGAAAATGGATCCAGGTTCTCTTCAATGGTGCACAGTGACAGAACAAGAGGCAAGGGACACAAACATAGGAGACATAAGAGGTTCCATCTGAACATAACAAAATACATTTTTAGCTGTGATGGTGATTAGACACTTGTTCTCAGAGAGGTTGTGGAGTCTCCATCTTTGGGGACATTCAGGAGACATCTGAATATGGTCCTGGACAATGGGCTCTTGGTTATCCTGCTTATGTGTGGGGAAATGAACTAGACAACCTCCAGAGGTACTTTCCAACTTCAACCTTTCTGTGGTTCTATTATCTTTCACATGGAACTAAGAATTTACTATTAGTCAGTCTAATTAAATTATTTGTAATCTGATAAAGACTAATAAAAAATTAATCCAGTTAAAGTTATACTAGCAGTTTAAATCCAAACTATTGATTTACTCAAAGGAAATAATTGCTTTTGAAAATATGGAAATTTATGACTGCATTTCAAAATAATCTTTCTTATTTTCTACCAAAGGCTACACAAATTATTCCATAGAAATTAGCAATTTTAAATTGTTTTGTGATAGAATTTGGTGGCTCTGGTAGTCCCACATAAGCCAAGATGTTTTGAAAATGGAAATTAAAGCAAAGAACTCAGAATTTTGATAATTCAAAAATGGGACGTTTGAGGCAAAATTCCCAAATCAGCACAGCCTGCCCAGAACTGTGCTCTAAAATGCTTCCAGATTCTGTGTAAGAGTGGAAATTCTGGGATCTCTCAATGTAATCTCTATCATCAGAACAATGGCGCTGACACAGGTATTTGGAAACATCAAAACAAAAAATTCCTAAACCCCTTCTATTTCAACATAAGAATCCTTTCACTGTAGAGTTCCTGTAAGTTTGAAGAGTTCTATCACAGGATGGGGAAAATGAGTAGGTGCCCTTTTACTCTTTTGTTGCTCCATGTTTAGGATCTCATCAACAATAAAAAGGAAGAAAAGGGTTGTAAATGCACAGGAAAAGACTCAGTGTTACCTCTTTTTCCTGGTCTAGCAAATAAGCAAACCAAGAGGAAGTGTTCATTTGTCTGGTAAAATTTGCCATGTATTCATATTTTATAAACTTTTGCTGTTGCTTCAATGCCTGAATTTTGTATTACTTCATTTTATTTTTTTTTCTAAACTCTTATACAAAGAAGTCAGAGGAATGGACTTCTGTTTGCCTGTATCACTTTTTTCCTCCCCTCTTTTTCTTAAATGCAGATAGTACATTTACCAGTCTCCAGTCACACAATGCAACTTCTGTTTCAATATAAAATCCTTCCAGGAAGTTCACAGTTTACAAATTTATAATCTGAACTATTCAATTCCTCCAAGTTCAGCACATCATAAAGTAATATCAGTACTCACTTAAAACTAAAATAGGACATACTCACTGATGACATAGTGCTGGATCTCCCTTTTTCAATTGATTTTTAAATTGATTTCCTTCAGGCAAATACAGTGTCATCACAAACACACGGTTTGCTTTGAATAGATATAATCAGTGAGGACATTCCTCTTGGATTGATTTCAGCTGATATGCCTGAAGCATTGAGATATTTTACAGCTGCGTGGTAGCCAAAAGGAGAGGATCTTGCTAGAAACATAGTAACTCCTGAACATCCAAAGCTGCTTACCAAGGGTTGACCAAGAAGTATATGCACAAAAAAAAAATGTACATGTCACTAAAATATTGCCACTTTCACAGTTTTTTCTTCTTATCTTGAGGGTGTTTACTATTTCCTCAGACAGTTAAGGTAAGGTCCGGTGAGAAATTAAGATTTTGAAATATCTGATGTCAGTAAAGCAGTCTACATACTATTTATTCAGTTATATACAGAATTCATGCCTCTTGATAGCTGTAACAGTAAAAAAACAAACAAACAAACATTCTTGCTGTTGTGAAGATGAACAAATAAGTCTTTTAAATCTTCTAAAAAAAAAGCAGAGAGAAATGTGAAATTTGAACTAAAATTTACTCTGCTGGAATCATGGAGATCTTGATTTACTTACTACCGTGTTTTATCCTACTTGATGCCAGACTGGACTAGTACTGAAGTCAAACACCAGTATTTCCATTCCTGAAACTGGACAAGGTAAATGATGTAGAAAAAAACCCATCACTTTATTCAAGAAAGTTTTACTAGACCAATCTGAGGAAATAAGAAGAAAGGAGGAGAAGAAAAAAATAAAAATAATGTCCTCTGTAAATGTAAAGAAGATTGTCTCTTTGTGAAATATCGATGAACCTAATGGAAGTTTTAAAACATATGAAAATAAACAAATATATACACTCTGAAAATATGAAGAATTTTTGGGTTATATCTCTGGAATCCATTGTCTTCTATCTCATTTAAATTAAAAAGTTTATTCAGTTTCTAGATACCATAGGTTTCTGTTCTTGTGTTCATCATCAAATGTTTGTATCACAGTTAAGTCTTAGAAAACTAGATATGGCTTAGATATGGCTTAGAAAAAGGACTCTATTCAGTCATTAACTCAAATTAATCTTTTCTTCTATGTTTTCTTTTTTTTTTTTTTTTAGAATCACATTCTATTTTTATATATCAAGCCTTTAATACATTGTAATATGTATTGATTAATGTGTTTTTACTTAGAGAATACTTGGGGTTTTGTAATCTAGATTAGATTATTACTTCACTAAAGTCAATTATTAATGTTATTGCATCCAAACACAGTCTTAAAGAAATATAAATTTTAATTCCAGAAGAAAGAACTAGATATAGTTTGATCTTCTGTACAGACAATTTTTTTCTTGGGTTAATCCTAGCAACATATATTCATCTAAGCCTATCTTCTGGAATGGATCTGATTTGAACAGTCTTAGATGGACAGAATTTATTGTCTTCCTTAGGTGTCAATTCCAGAAATTAATTATCTCACTGTTAAAAATGTGCCTATTTCTGATTTGATTTATCTAATTTAGTTGAAAGGCACTGATTCTTCCTGTATCTTTCTATGACATATTAAAGCACTTTTTAGTACACAGTATTTTCTTCCTTTGAAAATGCTTTACTTCTGTGCTGAAATTTGCAAACAATGAAGAGTTCATTTAGGACAAAAGATGACTGGCCAACATTTAATGTATATAGGTAATTAGGAAATGTGTGCAGTCTTCTCCTATGCTGGTTAAAGAATAGAGCTTTCTACTCAGCTTTCAACACGTTTAGTGCCAGCTTAATAATCCTATCTAATAGAAGTATTAGATATGAAAAAATGACATTTTATACCTGGTGTTTATCCATGATTTTGAAGGTGAAATGCAACTTATTTTAAGCTTTACTCTTTCAGTTTTTTTAGAACTTCTGAAAAACAATATTTTAATTTTTGTGAATGTGTGATATACTTACTATGGCCTAGCTTTAAGTTAATCATCTTTAACTATGGTTGAATTGTTCAGATACTGCTCTGCCAAACTTGCATAGGTAGGATTTATTCATAATAACAATTTTCTTTATTTATGCCTGGTTTTTTTATTTAATTTATCCATGTGAGGAACTGTCTTCTATAAGTCATTCTTCTTTCATTCTTCCATGTACAGTTACTAAAAACCTTTTAGAAATTTGTATGTGGACTATAGGCAACAAGATAGCAGTAAAAAAAACCAAACAAACAAACAAAAAAGAACATCTGTGCTTAGCTTTATTCTGCAAGTCTTATAAAAAGTGATTTCACAGATTGCAGTTAGAAGCATTGATTATTGAACAAAGTCTTCCCCAAAGCACTCTGATTTTCCTTTACAGTAACACTTCTATACAGATATGAGCACTTTCATATTTGGAATGTACAGTGAACTGTGACAATAGGCATCCTGAAATTCAGATGATACAACTATAGAAAATTCTAATAGTAATATGGCTTTCCATGGGGATTATTCAAGGGTATAAAAAAAGGAAGAAATGAAAATTAAAGAAAAATATTATTCAGTATGACTTCATTTATATCTAAAGGCTCTGCTTTTAGGGTAACACAAGAATTGAATGGCTGCAGTTCACAGACTGACTGCCCAGAGGACTACAAGGCAAACAAAATCAAGAAATGATCTCTTTGCATTTTTAGCCTGTGTTTTTGTTACTTCAGTAGTGCTACAGGGCACAGAGAGACTCAGTGGATTAGACTTTGTATGTTATGCTGTAGATTTGAATCTCTTGTTCAGAATGAATTGTTATTACTTTTCATAGGTATAGATATTTTTATAAAGGTTAGTTTTTTGGGTTTTTTTTTTTTTTTTCCTATTAGCTTTTCTTATCTTATTTTCCAGTTACGAATTTTAAATTGTTTTACCAGTACAAAACTTCAGTGAGTTCATATAGGATTGCTCTCTGCCTCGCAGTTTTTGGTTCTTCGTTTTGTTTTGTTGTGTTTTGTTGTTTGTTTGTTTGGGTTTTTTTTTCCTCTAGAAACAAATGATTCAGAATTAAGGTACATAGGTTTTCTTATGCAGGTGGTTTAGCTAAGAATAATGATCATGAATCCATGGCAAAGACCATGGTCTGAAATCTCCCCTGGAGCCTGCTTGACTAATAATGACCCTTTTGTCCCCCACAGCTATGAATGTTCCTCTAAATCAGTAACCATTTTCCCATGAGACCATAAAATCTTCAGTTCGAAGCAAGTAAAAAATTTCTTATGTTATGAATGGTTTCCATACTTCTCAGTGAGGCCATATAAAACTAACTGCACTATCAACTGCCCTGGGCATTTCTACTGGTTCATGATGCAGCAAGGTCATAGAGGCCAAAGGCAAAAGTATAGGTTAAAATGTATGCAGGATGTGTAGTAATGCAGAATCATAACTTTCACTAAGCTTTGCAAATAGGAGTTGAAGTGAAAGTGCTTGCATCTGCATGCTGTGTTACTGCTGTAGGTGAGTCTACTGTAGGTGACTCTTCAATGCTATTGAAAACAACTTTTTCCATTACTGCTGTTTTCAGCAACCTATGGCCCTAAGAAACATCTATATAGTATTCCTTTTGACCCACAGTATTCACTTGGACTTAATCTCTGCCCCATAGCGTTAATCTTTCAGTCAAAGTCAAAAGAGTACAAATAGTAAAAATGTACTTAAGAATAACTAAGCCAGTGTCAACAACAAAGGAATATCATAAAGTTCTTCCCTGAATGTTATGAAGTGACGTAGCAGAACAGATTATCACTCCATATTGGAGAATGAAGGTTCCTATGAAACAACGATGGTAATGTGAAGAAATCAAGTGATTTATTATGGTGTAGCAATAGTCTTCTAATTATTATGTCATAATGAGACAAACAAGGAAACTATTAGGCCTACTAAAAGATGTTATTTCAAAAACTGGAAGTGAAAATGTTTAAATTCTGGGCATGGAAAGAAACATTATTTTGTTATTTATTTCTTTGATTTTAATAATGGAACTGTATTATTTCGAGAATAATAAGGAAAGTTTTACACTGGATGTTGAAGAGGTTTGGAGATAGAATGATAAGGACTTTCATACAATTGTAATTGGTCAAAAATATTTTTATTATATAGTTATTTTAATATGAGCTATTGTTTATAATTTGTTTTGTCAGCTTTCATCACAAAGGCAAGGTTTTTAAGGTTCATAATTTTCCATATGCATGTATTTTTAAAAAAGTGATGTAATTGTTTATGGCTTCTTTATTCGGTAAAAATGTCTTACAGGTATTGTTTATCTCCAAGGACCTTTGTAAAGGCAAATAATTTATAAAACAATCACTAAATGGTAGACTAAAACATACACAACTTTATTATACAGCTTAATAATTGAATATAAACTGTATTAACAAGTTGCAGTTATCAAGAAGAATAGAAAATATGTAAAAAGATATTTTTGAAAGACAATAAAATTTCATTAAAGGAGGATCACAATAAGTGATTCATCTACAATAAAAGATCCATTCTAAAGTTAAAGTTCAATTTTAAGGAAAAATTTCAATTAAAATACATATATGCATCCATAAACACACCCACTTTTAATGTTCCATGTAGGTGTAAGGATAAAATTAGAAAATCCAAATATTTTAATAGTTTAGGAGTTTGTATAAGTGGAACAGATTCTTTCTGAAATGTAACAATATTTACATATAACGTCATTTCTAATTATCCATATAGTCTCCCAAGACATAGTTTTTTAGAATCAGGTAGAATGTGGCAGATGTGTAAATATGTATGTATAAAAAAGTGCTAGGAAATTTTAGTATTCCTTTATGGTTTGAATCTTGGTTGTTATTATTCCAGTCTTCTGTGACAGTTAATGTAAATCTCATTTCATGTCAGCATGTTAGGCTTCATATCATAAATATTTTTATCTTAAAATTGCTAGAGTAGTCTGATCAGGAACTGGTATCAGATATACATGCACAGTTTACAGTAGGGGGCAAAAGCTAACTGAAAATTTATATACTGAAAATCCAGTACTCCAATGAAAAAACATATTTATCTGAATATAGAGAATCACATTACTATTTTATGGTCCTTCTACATGTTTGCTAGTTAACAAACAAACACAAAAAGAAAAACAAAAGAAAAAGAAAAACAAAAGAAAAAGAAAAAAAAAGAAAGAGGAAAAAGGAAACAGAAAAAGGAAAAGGAAAAAAGGAAAAGGAAAATGAAAAGAAAAAAAGGAAAAGGAAAAGGAAAAAAGAATTAATAGAAGAATGTTGAAATACTCTGAGATCAAATAGATCCTGAAGGGTGTTGAGGACAGATATGTTTCTCATCCATAAAACAATGCGGGGATGAGGGATCAGATTTTCTCCCATGTATACTCTTCAATTAACCTTTAGCTATAGACTAATCTATTAGAAAAAGTGTTAATGGATAATATTCCTAATTAACAACTTAGAACTAAAACCTGAATATTCCTGAGGAAAACTAGTTCTATGAGTGGTACAAGAACTCCTCAGACAGTAATTTCATGTACAAGATAATGGACACGTTTGAGAAAATGAAGTGACGTGGTAATAGGTGACTAATTGTGAGCTTAGAAACTCTCACAACTTGATTAACCGGTGATGTCTAAACTCAGTAACACTCACAACTTTATTAATTGGTGCAGGGGTTCTCTAGGTGGGAATTTTAGACTGTCCTGAAAACTCCCTCCAGTCAGCTTCTTCTGTGCAAGGACAAACTTGTGTGTGTTTAACTGTGTTAACTGATGTCCTGAGGAGAGACTCTGGTCCTTCCTTCCAGAGACTCCCTCCCCTTGGTGGTTCCTACTACAAAATGTATCAAATTGTATATAGATAAAAGACTTGTAATTAAGCAATATGAACTTTCTGCAGATGCAGAAATGGTCACATGGGACAGTATTTTGAACATACTTAAGAAAGTTAGGAGGTGATTTACATGTGGATTAAGAAAACCTGTGGCAATGGATCATATATGTGCTAAGATGGTCACATTGGAATATGTGTCACCTGCATTCTGAGACTTCTGCAGAAGAGTCAGACCTGGTCCAGCTGAAGTTGCTATTACAAAATCTTACAACAAAGACTCCCTTTTCCATCTGGATGGTGACTAATTGTCCCATTTCAGATCTTTTCCCCTTGACAGTTACCCTATTCAAAAGATGAAATACATCAACTTTATTTGCTTGCTTTTAAGCAAACTGTTCATAATGTGTGTGCAACAAGGATAGAAATTACATGACAGCTCCATAAGGGTGTCAATTTAGTTACAGTTGAGTTGCATAGGAATATTTTCATAATTACTGCAGTGTTTACAAATAAATCCAAATTGACCAGACTGTATCTTACTGTTACTACTGTGGAGCTATATAATATATTTGTTCTATGAATTTTATCTATGGATGGCTAATCACTCAGATTCTAAACCTTGTCCTTAGTTATTTCTACAGTGCTTAATATAGCACAGTTTTAGTCTACAATTCTTACATGCTGAAACAGCAACATGTCTCAATATTATTTTATGGTGAGATTCAATAAAGCTAAACCAACAGTGAACAAACGACATGAAACATGAAATGAACCACTGTGAAGTAGTTGTCTATTTATGAATTTGTTTTTCAAATACAACTAAAACATTCTTTGCAATGATAATAACATTGTAAAAAATGAGATGGGGAGAAGGGGGATTTTTCAGAAATTTGTATGACTTCAGGGAAACAAACAAACAAAAAAATCAAATAAAATTGAAAATAAATCATCAGGTATATTATGTCAGTCTCTAGAGACCCGAAAAAGAGTAAAATATTATGCCTGTATTTATGCTTTAACAACCATAGTTGGTATCTTGTAGACGTTAGTGGGAGTTATGTTAGGGATATTTACATCAAATACAGAACAGCTCAGGAAAAATATGAATGATCACCATTGTCTTCAAAATAACTAAAAATAACATTATATAAAAAAAAAAAAAAACCCTTATAAAAAAAAAAAATTCCAATTGTTTTCAAAAAAAAAAAAAAAAAAATAAAAAAAAAAAAAAAAAAACAACCTTATAATAAAATAACATTCCATTTGTCTTCAAAATAACTACGCTTGCAAAAAATCTCATAGAATTAATTTGTAAACCCAAATAGAAAGACCATTTAGCATGTATATCAAGAAAACTTTTGAATGAGAAAGCAAGAAAAATCTGAGATTGTTTTTGGAAATGAACATCTGCCATTTTAGCCACATTAATAAGACATGTCTTCTAAGAGACTCTAAATAACATGTACCTGTTAAACTTTCAAAGCAATCCATCTTCCTTGTTATATAAATAATTCTATAAATAATGCACTTCAAAAATTAATATTTTTTTAATGAATCCAAAACATAATTTTTGAAAACATTTACACTTTAATAAATATCTATGGTAGTTGAATCCTTAGAATAATTATTCTAAATAATTAATGTTCATTCAGTATTAAAATTATTATTACACGAAATATTATTTGAATATTAATAAAACCTTATCAGGAAAAAGTAACATAATTTTGCAAAATGATATCACATACACGAAAGTGATGAAATAAAGACAACAGTTTCAGTCAGGGGGATTTTGAGATCTCAGTATCTTATGAATGTCATAATGATCCAATTCCTTTCCTCTGTCCTATTTCAGGCTTTAAAAATCTGTCACTATTATAGCACATTTGGTTTTCATGGTGAATGTCTGAAAAAAATGTGATGGGAATTTAAGTCAGCACCACCTCATGCATTTCTTGTTTTATTGAAGTCACCTGTTTATTTGATAGATCCTGCTGACCATATCATAGGAACATATGACCTTTTGGCTACATTCTATTCAAAGAATAACTATAGTGGCTCATTAGTACCTCATGGGTAATGCTTCTGACTCAGAGGGTCCCCACAGCTGCACTTAGTTCCCAGGAGCCACCCTCATTCTGCTGCAAGCGAAACACCTGCAACAGGAAGCCTGTCTTTATAGTCCTTGCAAGGAATTATTCAAAGACACTTTTTGCCTTTTGATGGACTGTCAATACACCTCCCTCCTGTCTTCTCCCCTCTGTTACATTCCCAAAACATATATACAAAAAAGCATATATTTTTAAGTGAAAGTCAATCATGGTATGAACTGTAGGCAAACAGAAATGTGTCAGAGAATTTTTCAAACATAAAAAAAAAAAAAAAAAAAATCCTAGGAAGCTAATACAGCCCACGACTTGGATGTATGTTTTGGCTGTAGATGTGCAAGGAGGAAGAATTAGGAAAACTTTTGTGATCGAGGTAATATTAAAAAATGATGTGATTCTATTACAAACAATCTAGTTTTGATGAATCAACATTTTGTAAAGAAAGTATCTAGTATTTCTGTAATTCAGACAGTTGGCCACTGGCTGAACTGATTCTTGCATATCTATGCCTGAAATTTTATATTTTAATAATTTAATTCCTGATGAAGGAATTGGAAACCATTTTCATCTTCTTGATATATTGCTGTGGGGTGCATACTTATAGCAGGTCAATCACTGACCATTTGTTCTTATGCTGTTTTCTGAGAGGTTAAGTAGTAGGTTCTTGTCAAATATTCCTTCAAATGATGTCCAGTAAAATATACTCTTCCATGGATGCTACAATAATGTTTTAGTACAACATAGGCAGTAGCCAATGTAAAGTTATGGGTAACGAACATGCATCTGTCTGCCCCTTCCTCCCTTCCTTCCCACAAAGACTAAACTTGCAAGCTGTTCTTGCTTGTTACTACATATGTTTTCAAATAGGAAAATTAATTTAACATGATCATTAACTCCTGTACCTCATTTAATGTCCACATTTATAGGATAAGGAATATATTTTTTTAATTTGTGAAATATGAACAGCCTGAAAATACTTTTGCTATAACATTTTATGACCAATTCTTTTTAATATTAAGACCAGTGACACCTGCAATCTGTTCTTTCTTTTCTCTCTCTCTTTTTTTTTTTTAATTTTTATTTTTTTAATTTTCCTTTAAATTTCATTCTTGTTCCTTAAGCATGAATGTGATGGAGGGGAATAAGAGACTGCAGGATCTCAAGTGCATACTCTCTCACATTTGATTGTGTAGGGCAAGTTGATCTGAAGCTGACAGCAACAATGTTCTCTGAATGGTGTCAAAAACACAAAATAGCTCATATTTTCTAGTTCTAGGATTCAGGTAAGAACAGAGATATGGCCTTTCATACTTTCTGACAGGGTAGTGGGTGTTTTTTTTGTAATAAACTATTTTTGTGGCAATGGTTCATAATTTATTCACTATGTGAAGTACATAATGATGATGTAAAAGGGCAAATAAATTCCTAGTCCTTCTACAGCTATACAGTAACATAGTGATTGAGAATTTATAGTTCTTGACGTTATACAGCATGTGGAGAATATTTCCATCAAATATTAATTTTATTTGGAAGAAGCTACCAAGGGCAAGTACATCATTAAAATAAGTTGCATATTAAAAAAAAAAAAATAAAAAAAAAAAAAAAAAAAAAACAGTGTTCAAAAGAAAATAAAAATTTACTGTACATGAAAAGGATTAAGGTAGACAAATTGATGGAAGTCTGTCAATGAAACACACAAAACTGTTTAATCTGCCATTGAAGAACTCTGGATTATTTATTGGACTGAAGTGTTCTAACAATATAATATCTATTAGCTTTTGCAGATGTAAAATGTATTTACTGTATTTGTGCTGTCACCTTAGACAGTCTTAGAATTTTTTGCCTCTAGGTCACAGTACAGGTACCTTTTCCAACTTGCAAAGAGACTGGTGGAAAGTTACCCATGATTTAAGAATACAAAGATTTTTTTTTTTAATCTGTAAATACATTCAATAGATATATAATAAAACTAATAATAAGCCAAGACTAATAATCTCCCAGATTAACATTTAAGTATTGCTATGTATATGCAAACCATAGTAATTAAAGAAGGGATATCTTAAAAATGTCATGGAATAGTTTGGTGGTGGAACATGATAGATGTTTTCTTAACATTCAGTGTATATTTGACCAAGCACGGAGGAGAAATTATTTAGGAGGAGAAAAAGAGTTAAACATTGACCAATAGCTATGTAGTAGGAAAATATAAAGCTATCTAAATCTTAAGAAAGTTTTCATGTAGCTTTACTATCCAGAAATGGTATTTTTCTCAAAAGAAAAGACAGAGGAAAAAGAGATATTTACAACCCTACCTCAGTTCAGAAGATTAATTTCATGGTCAGTCACTTTGAACACATATAGAACTTAAATTCCTCTCAGACATAGGAAGACACCTACAAAAATAAGATGACAAATAAGGGGCCTGGCATTTTAAGTTAATGATCAGTATGGGAAAATGTGAAAATGAGTGAAGCACTCACAGGTTCTCAGAAAACAGGTGTTAATGTAGACTGTTAAAATCTACAATTTTTTTCAGATTTGTGTTCATTCACTGTAAACTGTATTTCCAATTTGGTTAACTGAATAGAATTATATTTTTAACATACAGTGTTATCTATGTTATCCCTCCTTATTGCCATATTTTTGATTACTGGCTAACAGTAAATAATACTTCTTGCTGGCTGTTTACAATAACTGTTTGCTACCAGTTTAGAGTCATAATATTTGTAAGTGGACCCAACTTTAAGGGCAGTGAAATATGTTAAAATTAAATTGCTAAGAAAAATAGTAAAAACAAAATCATGGTTATATTAGATTCCATCTGAGCATTCACTAGTGTAAAACTAAAAGTGGCAACAATAACTGAATCCTTTACGAATCCCATTTCCTGGGAAAAAGTGTAGTTGGTTTAGGACAGAAAAAATAACTAATAGCAGATCCCAACTTTGTAAAACCAAAATGATGATCAAAGAGTGTATTTCAGTAATCAGGAATTGCATGGAATACAAGCTACCATAGCACATAACAGTATTGTTCTTTTTTTCTAATTGTGTTGTTAGGAAGATAGACTAAGCTGCTACAATAAAAAAGTATTTGTCAGATAAAATGTCTACAACATAAATGCATTTATCTTACAAAAATGAAATAATACATTTCCATCTATTATGTTAACAGAAGGAAGAGAGGTGAACCATGGAACTCAGGTTAAATACATAATCTGCATAAGTTCCATGCATTTTTTTCTAATTAAGTTATGTTAACACTTATTTTATAAAAATGAGTGAGCTTTAAATCTTATGAAATGTCCTAAAAATCTTAGTTTTGTGGACAAACTAGAAAGAAAGAGCAAAATAAAGGAGGATTTGTATTATATTAGGAAAACTATCTGAATTGAACAAAAGAAACTATCATCCAAACAAAGAGGTTCCCACTCATTTCAAATATATTTATTTAATCCAAGGCCTTTTATTCTTTAAAAGCAAAGACCAGTCACATTTGTTTATATTTACCTGTCTATTATTATTAATTCATGCAGAGTACCTCTGACAATAGAAAATGTGTCACAGGTTTGCACAAGAGGAAGTATAAACAGAAATAAAATTCTGTTTCATAATATTGGTAAAATAATAATTGCCACTTCTTTTTTAAGTGGGGGTCTACAATATGTTGTTCACACACTTTTTCCAATTTTCCTTTAAAATTGTTTGCTGCAGTTTTCCCTAATAAGAGATTTCTATAGATTTAAGATGACTCCTAGAGTAGAGACGTCTGTACACTTACAGATGACTCCTACACTTAAGGTGGAGATACTTTCAAGCTTAGTGAAGGTCATTTTTTTCAATCATTCTCATAGGATTTCATTGTGACTTTAATCTGATACTCTGGAAAGTTTTCTGCTCAAGGAACTTCTAATACTTCTTAAAAAAAAAGGAAAGAATGACTTTGTTTTGGTTTTGTATTTTTTTTTACCTTGATCTTTTTGTCAGATAGTAAATTCAGTACTATGCATTGCCTACTCAGAGGAATTAGGGATTTAATGTATTGCTACATTATACTATAATACCTCTATGAAAAGACAGCTCTCAGCTATTGAACACCTGCTCTTTACATTGATAGAAAAGAGAGAAAATATGTAATGGGAAATAAAGCATCACAGGAGTGTAGATCTCAGGAGTGATACACTAAATGAACCACCTCCATACAATTGTTCTAAAAATCAACTATGAAAACAACTGATTTGTGAGGGGAAAACAGTTAATATTATCTTCTGTCAAGGAAACAACAACTCCCCCCATCCCATTCATTATCACAGCTTGATTTTTAGGGTTTGTTTTGCCTTTGGAATTGATACAGGGTAGCTGTGTAACATACAGGAGATACAGTTCAGCTCTTAAACAAAGCTTGACGCTGCTCTGAGGTAGCCAACAGTCAGATATCCTCTCTGAACCCCTACAGAGGTGTAGCCTTCTGTGAGGTCTCAAAAGAACCAGTTCTTGCAGCCCTTAATAGCCATCTTTTATAGATGTTACTACCTGTCTTTTGTCATCCCAACACATGTGAATAAATTCAAGAAGTAATACACCAGTGTTCCTAGGTATCCCATTTTTTTTTTTTAAGGGTACTTTTAAACTCTTTTAATATTTTATTAAATAAGCCTCTGATTAGTTAAAGATGTTTAAAACAGGGAATAACTCTGACCAACAATATTTAGTTTGCTTGATTTGCATTTCAATCTTTCCACAGGAAAAAAAATCTCAGTTGTTTCTATCTGTGAAAGTATGTCTTCTGGTTGTTATGTATAAAGGGAGTAACTCTAAGAGTGTATACTTTGCTGCACTGATTTTTTTATTGTCTTCTGGGTACCCAGTGAAATGCCTTGGACAACTCACAGTGCTCAGGACAGAGGTAACGGCGGTATCATCAACAGGATACTCCCAGAAGAAAGGGCAACACTTTTGAACTTGGTGATAACATTCAGTTCTGGAACAACCTTTATAAATCATGAAATAGTAAAATTAAGCATTGATACTCTTCACAAAATATTCTTACGGAATTCTGCTAACAGAACATCTATCTTAGCATTAATTCAAATTGAAACAGTAATTAGGAATACTAATATAATGTAACATCTAGGAAATTAGTTTAACAGGACATATTTTAATGTGTTGACAATAGTTTCAATAAAGGCATTTCCTTCTTCTGCAGGAGATAGACTATCAGCAATAAAAATAATCAATATCACTTCCAGACAATAAACGCTGAGTAGCTTTTACTGCATCTGTTATCTCATATAAAGGTGTTAACTCCTTGATGTTCCCAACAAAATTGGTTTTATTTCTTCTTATAGAGCAGAACATCTCTGAGTCAACACTGGTTATCTTCAAAAAAGGAAAGATAGAGGACCCAGCTGGTCACCCTCACCTCAATGCTCGGAAATGTGATGGAGCATCTAACTCTGGAAAGCATTTCCAGATACATGGAGGTGTTTGGAAGTAGTCAACATGAATTCACAAAGTGACCTCAAGAAATGTCAACAAAGGGACGTGCAAAGTCTTTTGCTGAAGGAGAAATAATACCATGCATCAGTATATGCTGGGGGCCCACCAGCTACAAAACAGGTTTGCAGAAAAGAACCTAGGCATACTCTTGCAGCAAAGAAGGCTAATGGTATCCTGGACTGCATTAGGCAAAGTATTGTCAGCAGGAATATCTGTGGAAATGTTCAAAACACAAAAGGATACGATCCTGGGCAACCTGATGTTGTGTTTGAGCAGTGGAGTTGGAGTAGATGACTTCAAGAGGTTCCTTACAAGTTAAATGGTTCTGTGATTTAATTATAAATTATTTAAAAACACTTAGGAAATGATACTTTAACTACCATCATAAATCACTTGCAAACTAGAATGTACAAAATCATGTATAAACTTCTCTGTGGTATGCTGAAAACCCCAATTATTTCTAAACATCTATTTTATCAAGTATTTGTAAATATCATCCTGTGGACATCCCATTCCAGAGAACAGAAAAGTGTGAGAGAATGAAGTGGTAAAGAGAAACCACAAGGTACTGACTACATCACCCTTGTCCCCCATCTGTCTGGCACTACTCAGGGGATACTAGAGGAGTTTGGAGTGAAGGAGACAAGTTGAGCCTAGTAAAATAGGGAAAGAAAAGTGTTGTCCTAACGTCTGTCTTTCTGTTTTCCTTTAACAGGTGAAAAAATGAAGTTAATCTTCCCTGAGGTGAGGTTGTCTTGCCTGAGATAAGTGATGATGATGAATAAGTCTTCATCATGGCCCACACACTTTCCTATTCCTGTTATTTCCTCCTCAGTCCTGCTAAGGGGAGAGTGAGTGAGTAGTTTGGTGGGAGTTTGGCTGTTAGCCAGGAATAACCCACTGCAAATTATTGAAAAGGTGAACATAGATTAAAAGAAATATTAAACCAGACTGCCTTTGCATTGGTATGATAAATCTTCCCTCAGGCTTCTGCCCAAAGTTTGCAGAGGCTTAATTGAAACCTGCTCACTTCCAGCATTCATTTCTGATTTCTGCATTCTCATTTGATCTGTAAAATGTTCTATTAAAGCCACTAAGTCCTAATTGTTTCATTCTAATATTTCTGTGTTACATATACCCACTATATTTCATTTCATAACTATGTTACACTAATTTTGGGGGGGCTGAGCTGCAACTAGAAAAACTGCAAGGCCACTTTTCTGTCAGATGGGTGGTATAATAAGGGAGGAATCCTTCCCTACTGGTTATAGAATATGTAGTTTATGTCCAGCAACTCCTAAAATCCTTTCCAAAATGAGGAAAAATATACGACTATTTTTCCTGGTTACTAAAACTAAACACAAAATCTGTTTGAAACTCTTTCTTTCAGCAGATGTAAAATATTTGTGTTTCTCAAGAAAGCTCAATGCAGCATTCAGACCATTTCCTGACAGCATCTCTAAGTTCTTCATCTGATCAGAATAGGCTTTTTCCTTTAAAGAAGGATAAATTGCTTAGTTGGCATACAGTATGTATTTACTGCCTTCTTTCCAGGTCTCACTTCTCATATTTCCTAATATGCAGTTTCAAAACTTTCCTATGGTATTTGCTTTGTATTGTCTATTATTTTTGTGTTGTTTTTTATTTTATTAGATGGCACTGGGTGAGCAAGGTCTCTCCTGGTATAACAGAAGATCAGGTTGTGCTCAGCAAATAAGGAATTAGTTGGATGTTTGCATCCAGAGGGTAGTGGTCAGTGGCTCAATGTCCACATGGACATGACAATTGGTGTCCCTCAGAGGTCTGTACTGGGACCAGTGCTGTTTAGTATCTTGAATATAAATGACACAGACAGTGGAATTGAGTGCACCCTCAGCAAGTTTGCAGACTATGCCAAGCTGCATGGTGTGGCTGACATGCATGAAGGATGGGATGACCTCCAGAGGGACCTGGGCAACATGGAGAAGTGGGCCTGTGTGAACCTATGAGGTTCAACAAGGCCAAGTGAAAGGCTTTGCATGTGGGTCAGGGAAATTCCCAGTATCAATATGGGCTGGGGGATAAAGAAGTTTAGAGCAGACCTACAGAGAAGGACTTGGAGGTAGAGGTGGGTGAAAAGCTGGACATGAGGAGGCAATATGCACTTGCAGTGCAGAGGGCAAACCACATCCTGGGCTGCATCAAAAGAAGCCTGTCCAGTAGGTCAAGGGAGGTGATTCGCGTCCTCTACTGTCTTCTGGAGACACCCCACCTGGAGTACTGTGTCCAGCTCTCTCTGTCCGTTCTCTCTCAAGAATGATATGAACCTTTTTTAGTGCGTCCAGGGCAGGGCCCCAGAAATCATCAGAGGCCTGGAACACCTCTTCTGGAAGGAAAGGCTGAGGGAGTTGGGGTTGTTTACCCTGGATTCTCCATGGAGACTTTATTACGACCTTTCAGAACTTAAAGGGGGCTTATAAGAAAGATGGACACAGTATTTTCAGCAGGGCCTGTAGTGACAGAACAAGTGGTAATGGCTTTAAACTAAAGCAGGGTAGATTGAGACTAGATATAAGGAAGAAATTTTTTACAATAAGGGTGATAAAACACTGGAACAGTTGCATGGAGAGGTGTTAGGTACCCCATCCCTGGAAATATTCAAGGTCAGGCTGGGTAGGGCTCTTTACAACCTGATCTAGTTGAGGCTGTCTCTGCTAGCTGCAGGGGAGGTTGGATTAAATGACCTTTAAAGATCCCTTCCAACCCAAATCATTTTATGATTCTACGATGTTCTGCTTCAGAACTCATTAGCACAGTCCGCATCCATTACATAGTGTTCCTCCAGTCTCCTACTGTTTTAAGATATTTGGGTTTTTCTGTGGTTTGTTTTGTTATTTGTTTGTTTTCCCATGGCATTAAATCTGTTCTTTAAGCAATTACTGGTTTTAGGTGAAACTGTGATCTTTCAGCCTCTTCTAATCTTATTTGTAAATACATGTAGAATATCTTCATTAATAATATACTGAGGTAATGGCTTTCATGTTTAGGGAAACATGAAAAATAAGGTAATAAGTTAAAAAAAGAATGTAATCTGTTTATTCATGGGTTTGTTTCCTTTAAATAACTTCTCAAAAATCATTTTATAGTATTTCACCAATGAGATGATACTTGTGACACTAGCTGGCAGAAAGGAGCAAATTTCTTGACTGCTAAAATTTCTATTATGTGGAGAAAGCCAGAAATACATAAATTATGTATTTGTCAACATTGCAGAGAGAAAACACATATTGACTTAATATTATTCTTTGTAGGAACAATGGACAAGGTCATGCAGTTTTAATTAGCCTGCTTTTTCCTACAGCTCTTCCCATGATATTCACAAGGATGAAAATATAAGATAAGCAGCTTTTATTTACATATAATTATTTATAAATGTCCCAACCGTGATGCACAAAGTCTGTTCTCTGATAGTATTGCACTGATCAGAGTGAAAAAGGCAGAATCACAGATGCTGTATGACAGAGACATGCCTGTGGACGCACATTTTGTTCTTAAGCTAAAAATACCTTTGGCTTCTTGAAGATACTGTGAGTTTCCTTTCTGAAGTAATTTCGGACCTTTTGGGAAGGGCATATTTGAACATAATGGCATATTGAAAGCTTGTCCTTTGGTGACTAAAGATTTAAACTTTGGTTCCAGATTCATATTTCTTTTCATAATCTAGCATGGAATTGTAGAATTATATTTTAATCAGTGAAATTTCCTGCCTTTACTATTTTCCTATTTTATATGATAATTATTTTATTGGCTAGGTTCATAATTTTTTTTTTTTTTTTTTCCCCACTCAGTTATAGCACTCATCGCTCAAGGTATTGCTACAAATGGTGTTTAAATATGATTGTACTGGTATTCTCCTAGAATAAATCCCATGTATCTGATAAACCTTCCTCCAGTGCTTGTGAGATACCAATAGTAATGCTTGGCAACTGAAAAGAAAAAATAATAAAAAATTGTCCCTTTCTTAAACATTTCTTAATATGAACAAACCTCTTCATTAATTCAAACACAGTAATTTGTGTATGCTTGTGTGATTTTGATATACATATGTGTGCAGTCACATCATGACCATAAGACACTGAAAGCAAGGTAGTGAATAGCAAAGAGTGGACATAATCAAAAACATGAACTGATCAGATGAGGGCCACAAAAAATGATCAGAGGAATGGCACATCTCTCCTATGAAGAAAGACTGAGAGAATTGGGGTTCAGCCCAGAGAAGAGTAGACCCCAGAGAGACTGTACTGTGCCTTTTAATTCTTAAAGGGGACTTACAAGAAAGATGAGAAAGACTTTTTACAAGGGCCTGTAGGAATAGGACAATGGGTACCAGCTTTGAACTGCAAGACAGTAGTTTTAGGTTAGATATAAGGAAGAAATTCTTTACAATGAGGGTGGTGAGGCACTAGAACAGGTTGTCCAGAAAAGTTGTGGATACTCTATCCCCAGAAATGTTCAGGGTCAGGTTGGACAGGGCTTTGAGCAACCTGATCTAGTGGAACATGTCCCTCCCCTCTTCAGGGGGGGCTGAACTAGATGATCTTTAAAGGTCCCTTCCAACACAAACCATTCTATGATTTTATGTTTTTCTCAGAAAATATTCTAAAACCTAAGCAGAATCCAAATACTTTCATCCACTTCTTATAAAATAAGAAAAATGCAATGCAACAATTTAGTTTTATACTTTTGTGGTTTAAATTTAATTTGGGGTTAAGGAGTAGGCAAGCAGGTCGTATAGGCTCATATTTCCTATTCCATTTGCATTCCTCCCAGTCGAGAATAATTCTAAAGAAAATTAATTTGTATTTCTAACTAATTGGTCAGTTAATGGCAGCCACTTTGATTACAAAGCAGGGTTTTGCTTGCAAAATGTTAACAAGTTGACATCTGAAATAGTTAAGATTTCAGTGGTGGATGATAGCATATATGACCTCTCAAAATCACATTGAGAAGGCTGAAATAATAGCTTATAAAAATCCCCTGGTCTTTGGTCCTTCCTGAATGAAATATATGCTTTCTGTAACATGTAGAGCAGGACTGAAAACTGAATTTTTGAAAGCTTTAACTTTTCAATAGGAGACAGCAGCCTCTCTATTGATGTTACCCTGTGCTGTGGTCTTGTCTTAGAACTTAAAAATTCAAAAGTATTTCCTAAAAATTAACAATAATACACATATAATTAGAGCAAGGAAGTCTTATAGGAAACTTTTTGCAACAGTAAAGCACACATTCAGAGAAACATCAGTATAAAAAATAAGATATATATACTTTTTGTTCATGGTATGTCAAGTGGATTATATTCAGGGCTATTTTTATTGAAGTTGAACTATCAAGCTCATCTCTGACAGTGTCCCTTGCACATGAGTTATGAACCACTGCCTTACATTGACCTCTACCTCTGTTTGATCTAATACTTATTAACCAAAGGGAGCCAGGGGGATATAAGTACAACTAGCAAACAGAAAAGCATTCAGACAGTTTTAAAAGAGAGAAAGTGAAACTCATAGAAGTAGATTAGATTTTTCATAGTACTTTTATACCACTGTTAAGATCAACAAGGTGACCTGATTTACACATAATGAAGAAATATGTTGAGAGCTTTTTACCTTTCTTTTCAAAATTCAAGTTTCTCAGCATATACAATTGCTTTGAAAAGGTTTATGTCTACCATTAGTTAAGGCTGTTTACATTGAAAGAAAGTGATAATTATTATATATATTACAGTGATGTAACTGTTATCTTGGAGTGTCAGCATCTTGACTACAATGAAGTTTTTATTGCTGAGACTGACCTAAATAAATGCAGATATGTTTTCTGAGCTGACATCCATTCACAGTAAGTGGAATAAAAGTAGTCATATGCAGGAAGACAAAGAGTTCTTTTTCTACTCCATTAACTTCAAAGGTATTTAGGATGACTAGTTCTGTGTTTTAAGTCAGTGATTGAGGTATATTATGTTATATATGATGAACTCAAATGTAGAATTTGACCATTAACCCATGGGTAATCAGGTATCTGTTCTGTATTTAGATTTTTTTATACTAGAAGGATTATTTGTGATAATATTTGTTCCACATGCTTATTGTATTGAAAACTTGAAGAATAAACTTTACCATAGTTACAGCTGTTACATCTGTTACAGCTTTACCATGGTTACAGCTGTTGAATAAATGTGTATTTGACTAAAAAATGACAAAGAGTCTTCTGGGTTTGTTTATTTTTTGTTTGTTTGTGCTTTTTTTTGCCATTTTTTTTCTTCTTTTTAAGAAGACAATAAATATGTTCTAAAAAAAGACTTTCAGTCAGTCATCTGTGTAAGTACATGTGAAATGATACTAAATCCTGATCAACCATATTTTCTTACCAGTAATATTATGTTATTTACAGTAAGAATACAGTTCTGATGCCAATGAAAATAGCAATAACTACTTAACATAATCATTATTAAAGATTTATGCTTATATCTCAAATTAAAGAATAATACCATAGTTTCAATGATGTGAAATTCTTGAGAAATGGGGCCAAGTACAGAATGAGATTGGATTACAATAACATGTCCATTCCAAGGGTCATAATTAATTAATATATTTTTAATATTATTTTGTTTCTTGCCTTATTTATTTTATTTTATTTTATTTTATTTTATTTTTTTCCAAATAATCCCATTCAGGCTATATTAATAGTGCATTTTAGTGGGCTACTTTTTCACAGTTAAGAGGTAATGGATAGAGAACACAATTCCAAAAGAAAACACTGGGAAAAGTTTATTATTTCTACTGTGGACATGAAGGTAAATCTTCAAAGCATTCATATGTACATAGTTAACACATTTTATTGCTATGTTCATGACAGACAGAAAAACTAGAAATTCAACATCTCTATAGATCCTGAACATAATTGTATTATACTTCCTGTTGTTATGATTATACAGGATTCTGCATTTCCATGCACTTGTGCTCTACTGTGCTAGCAAGTTCATCTGAAAAACAGTGACAGCAATAAAAAAACATTGTGTTAAACACCTGACATGACTAACATGGCAAGAAAAAACTCCATTGGTCCATGCTGAAACAGTTCTTGCAACAAAAGTAATTACAATCCCAGTAAAAGTCCCTTACCCTTTTTCAAACTGACAACCCAAACATATTCACTATCACTGCTACAGATATCTCAGTCAGATTTTTCCATGTCTGTGGTTTTTGTTCACAGGGGATCAAAGGTTAGCAACTTTAAAATTCAGCTGAATTTACACTTCCTTCCAGAATTGTTTATCAAATATATTAAATAATGACACATTTCTTAAGTAAAACTGATTATGTCCTCTTATGACTGTAGCACTTTCTTTTACTAGTATTAAGAATATAGTCCCATAAACACTGGCTGATTTCTGAAGAGTGAATTAAAGACAGAATGAGTACTCAAGTTTGCCATGACAAGCATGAAGCTTTGCCGTTAAGAACTATGACATGTAGATTTAAACAAAACATCTGAATGGATGTTGGATATGCCTTGAAAATGTCCAGTCCACTGAAAATAATTAATTCTTTTTGTCTGGACACACAAATACTGAAGGGGTCCTTCCTGCCTCATATAGTCTTGTACTATTCATGAAAAGGATTAATGCCATTCTAACATCATATTAATTATTCAAACTATTAGTTAATTACATTTTATGTAATTAACTCATTCCCTTCTCCCATAAGAAGAAGTCAAGCAAAATTTACAGCATAAATCTGTGGACATAAAGAATTGGACATCTCTAGTCTTCATTTACAGTCTTTGCACAGACAAGACAGAGGATATGACTGCTTAATTGTGCATAGCTAATGGATATAATAAAAATCCTATATCAAAATGCATGGGTCCTAGACAATTTAAATCTTTTTTAAGCTGTGTGTACTAATTTAATGTATGAAACTATTTCAAAGACACATTTCTGTCACTATCTTCTGCTCTAATTTCTATTAACATCAGAATTTCTCAGTATGGAATTGTTAAATTGTTTGCCATATGTTCCCACATATTCCTTGCAGTGGTGGTGGAGATTATGCTGCTGATGACCTTGAAGTTCGGACTTGATTTCAGTCTAGACTGGTATAACTGTAAATCTAACTGAAAACAAAAAATTCTGATTAGTAAATAACATAAATTAACGTGAGATATTTGTCATAATCTTAAAATAACTTGTAATCAGAACACAAAGCCCACATTATTCCTTTTTATGTTTCTGGAAAACAGCACTTCATAAATTCACACCTTTTGTTCCATTAACCTCAGTAGCAACTTTGAGCTGTAATTTATTATTAATATTTTTTACTAGTCTTTTTGACAAAAGCTGAACTGGCTTCTATCGTAGCTGCAAAGGTTTCTATAATTTTTCATTACCGATTAAACAAAGAAATCTCAGTTCTTGGTTTAAGCATCTAAATTGCACAGAAAGTAAAAGCTACAATGTATGTCACAGTTCTGATGTCTTGTATTCTAACACAAGACCTTTTATTTTATGCACAAAAATTTCCTACGCAGATGAATTAGAGGAACACAAAAAGGGGAATCTGAGGTCAGATAAATTTCTCTGAACTTCCTCACAACACTGATCTACTTTCTCTGATATAAGATGACCTGTGCTAATTTTGTCAACATTTTCCTAGGTGCTCAATTACACAGAAGATGTTTTTTGAGGAATTACAGTTACTGCAAATGGAAAAATATCAAATATTTTAGCTGAATATTTTTTACATACTCTTATATAACACTTCGAATTTTATTAACAATTTTATATTTCCTCTTTTGAGTTTTCATAAATCTGATGTTTGACTACTATCATTTGACTGTCTACTTCAATACAAAATCACAACCTAAACTGTAAACATATTTTAAAAATGTAAATCATTTGTTCATAAAGCTACTTGCAGTTGCCCTCAGAGGCACATTCTTATGAGTAGAAAGATAACCCACATGGAATTATTTCAGAGATAATATATTCTCATTTCATGTGAAAACATTTGTTACTGGAAAACTGTCAGGATCATGCTGATGCCATTTAGGATCAGCCAATATCACAGAATGAAAGAATTGTTGGAGTTGGAAGGGGCCTCTTGATATGATCTAGTCCAGCCCCCAACAAGAGCAGGCTTGCCCAAAGCACACTGCGCATGATTGCATCCAGGTGGGTTTTGAAAGTCTTCAGAGAAGGAGACTGAACAACCTCCCTGGGCAGCTTTGTCACCCTCACAGTAAAGAAGTTTTTCCTTGTATTTAGATGAAACTTCCTGTATTCCATCTTGTGCTCATTGCCCCTTGTCCTGTCACTGGGCACCACTGAGAAAGAGTCCACCTCCATCCTCCTTGCACCTGTTCTTTAGATATTTATACATTGACATGGTCTCCCATCAGTCTTCAGTTCTCCAAGCTAAATAGTCCCAGCTCTCCCAGCCATTACTCATAAGAGAGAGGTTTCAGTACCTCAGTTACCCTTGTTGCCCTCCACTGGACTATCTCCATTAGTTCCCTGTCTCTCTTGAACTGGGGAGCCCAGAACTGGACACAATACTCCAACATGTGGCTGCACCAGGGCAGAATAGAGGGGGAGGATGACATCCTGTGATGTACTGGCTACACTCTTCTTAAAGCACTCTATGATACCATTGGCCTTCTTGGCCACAAGGACACATCTACCAGGACTCCAAGATCCTTCTCCTCAGGGCTGCTTTCCAGCAGGTCTACCCCTAACCTATATTGATGAATATTGTTCCTCCCCAGGTGCAGGACTCTACATCTGCCCTTGTTGAATTTCATTAAGTTGCACTCTGCCCAACACTCCAGCCTGTCCAGGTTACACTGGATGTCAGCACAACCTTCTGGTGTGTCAGTGAGACCTTCTGGTTTTGTATTATCAGCAAACTTGTTGAGGAAACCCCTCGCCTAGGTCGTTGATGAATATTTTGAATAATACTGGACCGACTACTGATCCCTGGGGAACACTGCTGGCTACAGGCCTCCAACTCAACAGTTCACCATTGGTCATGTCCTTCTGAGCACTGTCACTCAACCAACTCTTAATCCACTTCACTATCCATTCATCTAATCCACATGAATTTCCTAATGAAGATGTTATGGGACACATGTACTACATTTTTATTTTAGTTTC
Source organism: Todiramphus chloris collaris (assembly GCA_025345505.1). Classification (NCBI taxonomy): domain Eukaryota; kingdom Metazoa; phylum Chordata; class Aves; order Coraciiformes; family Alcedinidae; genus Todiramphus; species Todiramphus chloris. The sequence continues at coordinate 22,614,726 of JANVCC010000035.1, forward strand.
TATTTTCTTTCAAGTGTAATTTTCTAGTAAATTTTTTGGGAAAAGGTCCTTTAAGATAGGTATTTTTTTTTAAATGCTCTGCTTCTTCAGTCATACTATGTTTAAGATTGATGGTTATACTTGAGATAATTTCAGTGTTTAGTGGACCAAGACATTTGCAACTTCATGAACATGAGAAAGACAGCAAATATGTAATTTGGATTATTCATTTTACATCATCTACCATTAGTTCTTTCTCCTTTTTTTCTCCCATTGAACTATCTGCTGTCCATTGTGCCAGTGCTGCTTCAGATCCTGCTATAGAAAAATATCCAACTGATAAAAGACTGTGATATGATTATTTCTGAAAATTTGATTTTTCTAATTACAGTGGATAATTACCTCTGGTAATTCATGACTCCGCTAGCAGCACAGATTGAATTTTTTGTCCTGCTCAAAAGGATTAAGTAGTAGTAAGCAATTAAAAGAGATTAGTCCTCTCAGTTATATTTTACTGCACAATGTTTTTGCTGTGATGTGTTTACACATGGTTATTGTAGAGAGTAAAAGGAAAAATGTGAAATGAAACTGTTTTTCTGCACTTTATGAAGATATTAAATACTTCTTTATTGAAATAAGCAAATAGAATATTTAGGCTCCAAACTTGGAAAATTTTACTTAAAATAAAGCAAAAATATTAAAAATTCATATAATTAAAGATGAAACATTATTTACATCTAACAAGGAGAAATTAACTTGGCATTTATTTGGATGAATAAAGTGATGGTTTATTAATATGTAGAAAAGGAATAGAGAAAGTCCTGTGGTTTTTTTTTTTGTTGTTTGTTTGGTTTTTTTTGGTTTTTATTAATTTCTTCAGTTTCACTGCAGTATATCAAGGTCTTGAGGTCACTACCAGGCCTGACTGCTCCCACTCAAACTTGCTCAGGCTCATCAGTTGCTGTCCATGACCCTACACTCCCTTTCAGCCCCACCAGAGCCATCAGTCCTTGCCCAAGTGCTGCCACAGTAGTTCCTATCTCCATCTGCATCTCTCCACACCCCTGCCCAGCCATAAGTTGTGCCAAGGTAGACCTACTTATAGGCCTATGTCCCAGTCCAGCTTCAGCTTCAGTCCATCCCTATCCCCAGGGCAGTGCCCAACACCCAGGACTGTGGCTGCCCCTGGTTCCCTCCAGTCTTCCCCGTTCTCCACCTGAGGTTGTGGGAGAGGCTGTGGCTACCAGGCTGTAGGGAGCACCTACAGCTTCTGATACCCTGACCCCTGGGAGCCGCCAGCCCACAGTGGACCCTGACACAGTAGAAAATATTAATTTATTTTAATCACATAAATTATGGAATTAAAATGACAGGGTTTACCTTTGAGAGTTGTTTTCTACCATTATAAACTTAAAAAAAAAAAGAAGAAAGAAGAAGAAATACAAGTTTTCTTTAATAAAGAACTTAAGGATTTAAATTTTGACTTTGATTATCTAGAGCGGTAGTTAAATATTACATGCTGTTCTAATTCATTGTGACCAACCTATATAGGAAAATAAAGCCAGAAACCCTTAACATATAATTGGTTACCAGACATATTCAATGTGATATAACTGGCTAATAGAAAAATAGAAATATAAAATAGAATGAATATTTATATTTCTTATTTTGAAGAAAAAGAGAAAAAAAAGTCTACTTATACCTTTAAAGGAGAAAATAATCAAATATGACAAGGAGTGCTGATTTTCATTGTCTTTTTTCATTTCTTTCTTGCTGTATTTCAGTCTATACACAATCAGTTGTTTCTGTTGGGGTTTGTTTTGTTTTTTTTTTCATGTTTTTTTTATTATTATTATTTGTTTTTTGTTTTTTGTTTTTTTTCAAAACTGCTAACTGTGTATTCTACAAAAAGAAAGAAGGAAACCAATCCCAATATCTACTATGACTCCATAAACTGAGCTTTATGAAAAATTAATCTAAATACTACATATGTTCAGTTAAGCATTTTCTTCAATGATGTGAGGCAAACGATGTATGTAATGCATGGGTAGGCAGTATTAACAAGCAACAGAAAAACCTTTACTGTTAATGTACATAACATTTGCACATTATGTGCTGCATATGCAGCAAAGAAGAGTAGTACTACTACTAAAAAAGGAGAGTTGTGAATATCTTATCTATAAATAATATGTGAGTAAATGTAAGAACAACGTTTAATTGAAGCAAAATATCATTTTTATATTGGTATCCTTCAGATATGGCTGTTGCACTTGTCAAATGAGTTGAGATATGAAAAAATGTGTTAAATAATTTCTCTTTTAAAGTAATTAATTGATTTATCTTGTACTAACCTTGTATCATAGAAGATAAATTTTATAGATATAAACTGTTCATCCTTTTTGTAACTTCTGTGAGGGAGGACTGAGACCAAAAAGGCTTCCATCTTTGCATTCTAAGTGGAGATTTTTTTTTGTGCACAATTCATAACTTCACTGGAGAAACAGGAACAAAAATTTGGGAAACAAAAATGTCTGTGATTGGTGAAGCACCTATAAAAAAGAGAGGAATGTCTAAAATCTAAACAACTTTGACAATAGAACAGGATAAATATAAAGTTACAGGGAATTAACAATAATTCTACACAAACCCAAGCAACTACAGGTCTTTGATACCCTTTGATTCTTCCCATGTAAGTACATTAATTTTGCTCTTTATTAATATAAAAATAGTTCCCGTGTGAAACATTTTTCAAGTAATACTGATCCTTCTTTTGGCTACATTAGTCTTTCCAAATGAAAATGAGGAGACTTGCTATTCTACTCACTAGGATGTATATGTCTTTGCTTTTGACTATTGTTTCTGTAACCACCATGAAATAATATCTTAATTTACTCAATGGTGACATTCCATGGAGAAGCACAGTAACTTTTGGAACATTTTTAAAATAGAAAAATTAATATATGAAATCTAAGATATACTTCTATTCAGCAAATCTCTGAAATGTACCATGAAAACTGTAGCATTGTGATCACTTCCTTCTTTCCCTGAGGAGAAAAAAACCCCAACTTATGAGAAAGATTATATCACATCAATATCCACCTTTTTCCTAGCTTCACAGGAGGCATCTATATAAATTAATGAAATTATAAGGTAGAAGAACTCAATGGGTAGATGCTGGACTGTAATATAACAGGTTAGTTCAGATTGGAAGGGTCCTGCAGAGGTCTCTGGTTTAACCTGGTTAACCTGAAAGGTCAGCTTTGATACTGGAACAAACCGTTCAGAGTTTGATCCAGCTGGGTGTTGGAATCCCCAAGGATAGAGACTGAAAAACTCTCGAGCAGCCTTTTCTACTGCTTGATTGTCCATATGGGGAAAAGTTTAACTTTATTCCCTTTATGAATGCCTCTTTCTTCAGTTTATGCCCATTTACTGTCATCCCCCCTCTAGGCAGCTCTGGGAAAAGCCTCACCCTTCTGGCTTCGTGGTAAACTCCCCTCAAAGCTGCCCTTTCTCCAGGCTGGGAAAGCCCAGCTCCCTCAGCTTCACAACAGAATTTGCTTCAGTTTATTGATATATTGATCTATTTGCACCATTATATTTCCACCTGCACATTATAATCTTCAAGCATTCTTACTGTGAAAGTACATTACTCAGAAAAAATTGACAATAACTACACTACTAATCATGCATCCAAATATGAGCTATATGAATGCTCAGTTGGTATAGAACAGAAATCAGTTTGCATCTGTCACTGGCAGACAGGAACATATGGAATTCTGGTTGAAAGATGTGAGACTGATGCAGCTCAAACTGTGCAAAATTGTACCAAATCTTTCAATAACAAATCAATTCATTAAAAAAAAAAATACAGTTTCTTGTTGTTGTTGTTACTAGTTCCTGCCCATATATCAGACAGAAAAACAGGTGCAGAAAGAGATATTTTTTTTAGACGATAGAATGAGGGTTGTCACATCTGACTGAGCATTCAGTGAATAGTCTGAGCTTTTTTCAGATCTTTTCACTATATCATGTGACAATTACACAGATTTTATGCAGTAAGGTTTTGGGGCATTCAGTAAAATGAACCTGCTTATGGAAATCAGTTGTGGAAATAAATGTTCAGATTTTTATACAAAGAGTGTATTTGTTATAGTGCAAATAACATAATACAGGATTGGGTGGAAAAACGGTACCTTCTGTTTGATATCATAGCTGTTGCTTGATATATTGTTTCATAATCAGTTTACCAGTCCAGTTTGTTCCAGTTTGCAGTGCTAAAGTGAGAAAAATTGAAATTAAAAAATCTACAAAATCTAAATAGAAGTTTTGAATTTATTGTAAGGGAATACAGAACTTGATATCACTTTTTTTTTCAGAATTTTTGATTTTATGATGCTGGACTTTCCTAGAATTGTTCTAAGATGACGTTTCATCCTGGAATTTGTCCAAAGTTGGAGTCTCCCAGATATGCATCAAAATTGCAAAATATTGCAAAATATGCAAAAGTATGTAATATATTACTATGTTTTCCTTGTGATTTTTGTCTCAGGATGAATATGGATAAAGCAAACACTCCTGACATCTCTATTTCCTCTCTTTAAGTCAGCTATGCATGTTAAACCTTCATAAAGGATTTTCCCTTACTATTTAATGTGTATTCCTGTGCAACCTCACTACACTGCTCTCTTTGCTACAAAACCAAACCAAACTAAAACAAAATTACATTATCCAAGCAAAACAACTACTGAAAATGGCCACATGATCATCTTAAATGTCTGCTTATGATGCTTTTTTAATTTCTTCTGCCTGTTCTTATGCTGCAGGTAGTATTAATATTACTGGTATTTTCCTTCTGCCTGACCTAAATCTCATATTATTGATAAGTCTACTGATCTAATGTTAAAATGGCAAAATGATCACAGTAGTTTTTATACTTTTTTCATGACATGCCATGGAAACATCAAAGAAATGTATATCTTTCAATTGGAACTAAAGAAACCTCTTTGATACTTCTTGAAGACCACTTTATATAATATTATTATCCAGAATTTTTTGCTACTACCTAACTTTGCAGTACAAGTTATACTTAAAACTCTTTGATCTGGTATTTCAACTCCCTCTTACCCTTTCATTCCCAAGTCCTTTTCCATTTTCTGAAACTTACTGCTGGTTGTAACTGGTTGATACTTTCATACTGAATAGGATTAGGTTTTCTTTTGTTGCATTAATGCCACTGGAGTACTGACAGTTCTAACTAGTTATTAGTTATGGAAAAGTGAAGACTACCTGATCTTTGAAGTATAATTTATGTTGTCTAACCATCTAAATTTTCCATAGCCAGTAAAGTATAGCAATTTAGACTACTTTTAACTTAACTGATATATGTCCCTTTTTGTATGATTCATTGTTTCCTAAAATTGGAATATAAACCAAGTGAGATGAATCATGTTTTGGGTAGTGCTACTCTCTCCTTAGATTACAGAAGTGAGTTAATCAACTATTTTTGAAACAGTATGTTTCACTGTGTTTATCTTTCCTACCTAACTACACAATATTTTTTCCAGTTAAAATCATCCAGTGGTTTTTTTGTTGCCTTGATGCCACAAGAAAAGATGCTTGGAAATCATAGAATCATAAAACCATAGAATGGTAGGGGTCAGAAGGGATCTCCAGAGATCATCAAGTCCAACCCCCTGCCAGTGCAGGAACACCTAGGGCATGCCATACAGGAACAAAATCAGGTGGGTCTTGAAACTCTCTAGAGAAGGAGACTCCACAATCTCTCTGGGCAGCCTATTCCAGTGCTCTGTCATTGTCACGGTGAAGAAGGTTTTCCTCATGTTGATGTGGAACTTCTTGTGTTTCACCTTGCTACAATTACCTCTCATCCTGTCACTAGGCACCACTGAAAAGAGACTGGCACCTTCTACTTGACATCCACCCTTCAGATATTTGTAAACACTAATAAGATCCCCAACGATACCAAACAATACCAAATGAAAAAATAATCATTCATAATTAACTGTAACTGAATTCATTGCTTAATATTAGGAAGATAAAATCTTTATTTTTTTTTTTTCCAAATGAAACTACTTTCACTGTATTATTTACAGTAACTATACAAACTATTCTCCTTTCCATTACAGGAGTTGTATTCATACCTCCTGTAAAGCACACTGTTTCAATCTTTTGTTATTCTCAGTTTCTGTTCCAGAGCAAAATAAAGTGCGTGAATTGTAAGAAACATGTAAGGAAAATAATTTGTTTTGCCATAGACTCCACTGATGGTCTTCTAGGGGCAAACATCAGTCTACGGAACACTGCACTAGAGGTTCAGTTCCAGTCTGCAGTCAGTATACTCCATGTGCTATCTAATCTAGTCTAGTGTAGATGAGAGGCATCCCTGACCATGGCAGGGAGATTGGATTAGATGTTCTCTAAGTTCCCTTTCAGCCTAAGCCATTCTATAATTCTATGACAATCTACCTTTCAATCAATGAAGAATACCTTGCTCAGAAAAGGTGTTTTTCTTGGTTTTGTCCTTAAGAAAGAATATGTTTTATTTTCTATAGCTTTAATTTTGTTCTCCTTTTAAATATATTGCAATAGTTATGGTTTCTGTATGTTCAGAAATTCTCACTTCTGCTTTTTCTTCTTTCAAAATGAAATAGAATGAGATTCTTTTCACTTCCATTATGAAAAAGGTTTTGTTTTTTTTACTTGTATCTTTTTTTTTCTTCCTAGGATATTACAGCAAAGATCAGCAAACTCAAAAAAACACTGTAAATTGCTACATGCTATTGTTACTTGCTTTAAAAGATATCTGAAATGGAATCTTACTTAAGGTTGACAGATATCATCTAAGCCTCTGTTTTAGCACATCTAGTAGAATAATGCTGTAGGAGAAATACATAACAAGCAGAAAGCAATAATGTCTAGAGCATTTTAGATGGATTGAACATTAGTGATAAAACCATTGAGAAGTAGAAAAGCTACTGAGAGAGAGATAAAGAATAGAACCCATCTTCTACTGAAATACGCTAAAAATCAGGAGACATATGGGTTAATATTACTGTGCATAAGCAAGTTAAAATGGGGTATTTTGGCAATTAAAAAGATTCATGATCAGGACTGAGGCTGCCAATTCTGGTGATGATTCACAATATAAAAATAATTTATTCTTCTCAAGTCTACAGCATGTTCAGTTCTGCAGGATAAACAAGTATTAACTTGGTTTTGCCAGCATAAGAAAATCCAAAAAATCAAAAAAGGAAGAATGGTGATTTTTGGTGCAAACATATTCTTTAATTTACTTATTTGAGTAAGAAAATATGAGCATATAACACTGAAATGTTGAATTAAACTGCTTTCTACCATTCCAGCTGAAATGAAATAAAGAAAACTGAAAAGTCCCCATTGAATATTATGGTAAATAGAATTAAAGTCATCTTGCTTTATAAAAGAAAAATGGATTGCAAATCTTCTCCTATTGAGAGCTATTGCTCTTCCTGTTAATAAATCAAAGGGAATAATAGAGAGTTTATCCCTTAAAATGACATGTAGGTGATCAAAGAAATTAAATCATGACATGATTCAAACCCAGTAGAGTTCATCAAATAGTGAAAGATTATCATAAAACAATTTTCACTGCATTTATGATAGTCCAGGATACAGCAGAAAGCAGAAAATGAAATTATAACAAGCTATATGTTAGCAGCAATGTTTACAAAATCTTAAAGTATCCACTGAATCTGCAGAAGGGGATAGTAGAAATCCAAAGGTAACATGAAGAAAGGAGCCCCTGGCAGTGCTAAATGGAAAACTAATGCATAGTTACCAAGGTTGTGAGAGTCTATGATAATTCTTAGTGCATTACTCTAATTAAATGCATCACAAATAGTTAAAACTTACAAGGATGAGATTCCTGTAGCTATTTTTACAAGAAGAACAGAGGACGGAAATGATCGAGGAAGCTGCACTGAAAAAAAAGACTTTGCTGATAAGCTAAATAAATTTTCAGCAGGTGAGGGTATTGACTGAGGCCTAATTTGCACCTAACTTCTCTAAAGATCTCTAGTGTCATCATTCCTCTAGATAATATAAACACCTACAACAGGGAATTGTCAAGAAGGAACATAATACTGTATTGTATGATGACAACACAATCAATATAAGCCTGAAGCATAGTTCTTGGTGTTTATACAATACATTTTAGCATAAGCTACCAAAAGTACTATGTCTCCAGTTTCATTGTTTTGAGAACTGCAATTAGATGAAATATTAGAGAAAAATCAAATCACTGTGATTTCTTCTGAGCTTCATTCATAGTTCTCACAAACAGTTATTTGGAGAATAGCAGCATATTAGAATTGAATGTGATTGGCAGAGACTTAGTAATGGAATAGTCTTATCATTAATTAATATCTAGTAAAAGCCATAAGTGTTATTAAAGGAAGTAACTTTTGTTTGACTAAATCAAGTTAAGAATAAATTGTGTTAATTTCTGTTATTTTTCTACTTTAAGAACATGAGTGCGTTAATCTCTGAAGTTATATAGACCTGGGAAAAGAGACAGTATAGGTATCAGGAATGTGACAACTACTTGCTCTTCTCTTGTTCTGCTGTATCTTCATGATCATGAGGTAATGCTTCTAGCAATTTTTTTCATATAACTTCTGTAATCTATTCAGTGTGTCAGCAGCACTTCGTCAGAATAATTTTATGTCCCTGAGCTGCAGGTGTGAGACTTGTAGGTTTGAATTTCACCTCATTACAAGGCAAGAAAAGCAAAACCCAACCTCTTCAAAGTCTGAACAATTAGATTTACAAACACTTGTGTTCACACCACACAAATTGTTTGCCAAATGTGCATATACCCTTAAAGGGTATCCAAAGGAGGCTGAATAAGGATATATTTCTTACTCCTGAGAAAACAAAAAACAAACAAACAACCAAAAAAAAAAAAAAACCAAAAAACCTGCCACAACAAAACCAAACAAGCAAACAAACAAAAAATCCAGAAAAAAACCCCAAAACAACACAACTACAAAAAGCAAAATCTACATATACTTTAAAAATGCTAATTTGCTTCCATGCAGTGTAGGAAGATAGTCACAAAGTTTTATGATTTATCAAAATATTGTATAACCTTTTACACCTTCAGACTGCTGTTTCTTTTGTTTAATTACATATAATGTCCTGAATATAAAATTTTGCTATCTTCTAATGAACAAAAGAAAGAAAGGAAACCCTCTTTATCTTATGCCTTAACTTCCAAGTCAATTTTTTACATAAAATAACTTTTTTTTTTTCCCAGGAGAAACATTCATTTTTCAGAGACAATATCATGTTGTCAACAAATATTTTTGTAATAAAAAATCACTACCAAATTTGGGCTTCAGGTTTATGACACAGGCCTTGTGTCCCTGTGATGAGATTCATGAGCAATAGATAAAAAAAGCACTGATACTTAAAATCAAAAGGCAGTTTCTTACATCTTTGTAGGAATTCTTTTGATTTCAGTAGGCTTTTTTATCAGACACTATAGCTGTATACTGGCTGTAGTCATATGCTACTGCAAAGCAATAGCATATGTCTTCTTTTTGCTAAAATTTAATCCAGTAGTAGGTGAACTGGAGGTAACTGCTTTAAGCCTGCATCTTTCAATTAAGTGCTACTTTTCATACAGCTGTGTGTGACCATCTTTCAACATTCCTACCCCAGAGGAGTGTTTTTTCAATACTTGTGTCCAGAGAGGTAACTCATCCTGTATCCCTTATAACTTTTATTGCTTCGTTGCCTTCATATTTAAATTTTCATGCTTATGGTTTAATGCATTGCAATATTTTCAATCATTTGAAAAATGTTTTAAACTATGTTATGAAAATCATCCTCTAGGCAAATAAACCTATATATATACACACCTATAAAATACATACATATATGTATACAATTCTTATTCTTATTTAATGTTTAATGGTGAAAATCACCCTTAACACCTTTAAAGTGCTGATATTTAGGGTACTGGCTAGTCTTATTTTTGCATACTGAACTTCTATCTAGGGCTACATTATTTACATATAATCAGAGAGGCATTTCTTCGTGTCTTAGTTATATAAACTAGTATTCTTTGTAACCATATAGGCCTGTAACGCAAGGCTATTGCCATTGATGGTAGCAGGCCATAAGCTTTGTAGTTGATTTTCAGTTGTCAGACTTGCTCTGGTTCAACTTGACCTATCTTTAGCTTTGTCTCATCTAGGTTTGGCTCTGACAGCGATTTCTCTAATTGACCAGGTGATTATGGTTAATGTTTTACTTATCTTTCTATAGTACAGCCATACTTTTCTATACCAAGTGGTAACAAGCACTATGTAGAATGAGATATTCACAACTCTAACACAATAATGTAGAGGAATAAAGGCCTTGAGAAGCAGAAGAACACATTGCAATGTTAAGTGCCTGCATGGGATGAGAAGGGATGGGTCATAAGTCTGTCACTGGAGCCACCATGGCTATGAGTAAGTGCACTCATAGTTAGTTGAAATGGAGACTTGGAGTTGGGCAAAACTGGTTTTAAGGCTAACAAAGAGAAACAAAGAAATAATATCTAACATACATAAAGGTCACAATATATACTAAGTTTGGAGGTGTAGGCCAAGGGAGAAAGAGAAAGGTGTAAAAGAGCAGTATTCCTATTACTACAACTGACCTAGTGAGAACAAGGTAAGTAGAGCACTGCTAATGAATACATTATAAAAAGGAAAAAAAAAAAAAATCTTACTTATGTGAAAGAAATTTGTTTAAACCTTACAATTCTCTCAGATAAAGTATTTAATTATATTTCTATGGAATAGTAACCTAGTTACAAAATCTACATGGAGATTCCTTTCACAGCGTCTTCTGTCAAAAATAAATCCTATTTGCTAGTTTCATGTTCCCAAAACATGCAAAAAGTTGTATTTGTGTGGTGCAACCATATTTCTATATAGATAGCTGCAGCAAGTAGTTACTGTATGCACAGTAAGATATTTGACTCCAGCACGGTGACATGTTGTAGAGACATTCACACCTGGTGTCGTAGCAAAGGACTTGAGAAGTAGAGACACAAGCTGCAGCCTGTGGATAGCATTCCACAATTTCTTGGAAACTTCATATTCTGATGTGTTATAATGATCTGCTTTTATGGAGAACTGAAAGGCAATATTGTTCTTAAATTAATGTGAAAAACTAACAGTATCCCAGTATTATCATAATACAGGACAATGTATTTACATGTCTGTGCAATATATTTTTAAATGGACATAATATTAATAGACATTAAGTTAATAAACATTAATTAATAATAACACAGGGTGAAAAAGAAATCTGGTGAATTGTTCTGTAACTGAAAGGGAAGAACCCCATCAAATTTATCTTGAGAAAATTTTTAAATGGAAGGGAAACCTGAAAATTTTTCAACAGTTTTCAACTACTCTCTGATCAGACATAGTAATAATTCAGTGGCTAATTAAAACCTGCTACTCTGCAGTTATAATGATATCTATCTTCTAATGAATAAGGTATAAGAGAAGGTCAGATATCAGATGGCTTAACGGAGTAGTTAAAATAATAGTGTCAAAAGAAAAAAATAAATAAAAGAAGGTAAATAACATTATGCAGAAATAACAGGGGAAAAAAAAAAGTAAGGATAGGAAAATTC
>JANVCC010000035.1:22626508-22662899 GCA_025345505.1 Todiramphus chloris collaris
AATATAGAATTTCATGTTTACTACAGCAGACTTTCAAACATTCCAAAATTCCAGGTTGAGCAACAGAGGATCCTGTTAGTTGGAGCTTTAAAAAAAATTAAATTAACATATTCCACGACTAGGTAAACTAGTTACACTTTAATATTTCTTTGGTAAAAGTATGTCTCAGACATTATTTCTATTCTTTCTAGCATGATAGCCATTTGACCACAGATGAGAAAATGACCAGAGGAAGTTGCCAAAAAAAACAGTACTGAGTTCAGAAAAGTCCTTCGTTTCTTGATCTACCTGCAATTCAAATACTCTGGACGTTGTGCTGAGAGGCTGTCAGGGCATATTTTGCTTGCTCTGAAAACTTCAGTCTTATGGGCTTGCCCTCTCATGGAATTAGTACCTGATTTTATGGACAGCTTTCAGGAGTGAAGCAGAAAATGTATACTAGATTGACTATTAATACAATGATGCCCCAAGATAAAGCATTTGTTGTTCACTTGCAAAGGATTCTTAATACAGGGAGACACAAAAGGCTACCCTACAGAAACTGCTACTGCAATTCTTATCCTGTCTAGTTTTTCTGTGCTTCAGCTCTGTATCCTTTAGAATGTACAATAGTACTTTCCAGCCCTTCAGGGGTATTTAAATTATAAGTTAATGAATGAAAAGGCTGTTAGATGTTTTGAGCTTTTATTAGTGCAGGCTGTAAATACATCTTAGGTGCACATGAAGTTTACAATGCACATATTAAATACAGTGTTGATAACTGATGCACAAACTGATAAGGAAAAATAACCCACAAAAATAGAATAGAGGACAAATGTTCTTTTTAGCACAATGGAGACATATTTTTCTAGTATATTTTATGTCTACAAAAGATCATGATTTATGATGTAAATCCACAGTAATTCCTGCCAACTATTATCTTTTATCTTTGTAGCATCTTTTTCACTGTTATGTAGCAAAGTAGAGTTTGGATCTGTCTCTTTGATGAACACCAAGACAGAAGATTCTGAGCTAGAGCAACACTTCCCTTATTGGCATTATCTGTTTAGATTTTATGGGAGAGGGGAGGGGTGTAGCTTCTTCTTCATTTGGTATTATAGGTATGGAAAGATATTTGCTGTGTGATTTCAAAACAACACTAGAGTATCCAAGTACTTAATAACTTGGGGAGTGAAACAGCACAAGCATGAGAAATTTCCCCAGCTACCACTTGGAACAGATTTTTTTTCTACCCATTGAAACATGTTACTAGACCACTGTTTAAATAATAAAAAATAGATTATCAAGACATATTAACTTTTCCACATCAAACACTTATGCTCACTATGCTTTCTCCTTGATAGTGACTCACTGCTGAGATGATTGTATTGTACAATGCAATCTTTATTTCCTTTTCTGTGAGAGTATTATTACTTTCCATTTTGGGGTATTTTACATTTCCTCTGTGTAACTATATAGAGATTTAGAAATGTGTGTGTCTGTTTTCCTTAAAAAGGCAAATGTTTTTCTGCCTTTTGCAGAAAACTGTAATTGAATGTTTGCATCAAAAAAATACTGCATTACTTAAGATGATAGCAAACTTTACATCTTTTCAGTAAATATAGGTATAAGTATCTATATGTATATGCACATGTATATGTGTGTATACACATATATATACAGCATACTTCTGAGCTCAAATGCATACACTGGAATGCTTAAGAATTAAATTTATTCCCAAATCCTGTACCAAATTTTGTGGCATTTGTATTCCTTTTAGTTCTTTCACCCTCTAGGTCTTTCTTTTTAGTCTGCTATTCTGAATATCTTACAAATTTGAGAATAAAATAGTCATTAAGATGAAAAGTAAAACTGTTTGCATGAAGTGTTATTCAATACTAATTGAAAAATAATTACAGTAAAGTACCAACCTGAAAATGAACTTGTTTCTCCTTGTCTCTTATATTACAATAATCATATATGTTACTGGTATTCTATCTAATATGATTATTATCAGAGAAAAGCATGAGAATTAAAATGATTTATTTCTGAGTCACAATCTGGTCACAAATACTAGATTCCAACTGTTTAATATATTTTTTTTTTTACTTTGATTTGCTTTGCTCTTCTTTTATTGACTCCGCAAACACAGCAGCAACTACAGTAAGTTCTGTGACTGAGCACAAGATCAAAGAGACAGGGGCTCTCTAGAGCCAGGGAAATCTGAGCAGAGAGATATCTCACTGGGAATGCAGACAGCAGCCCTGGGGGAGCTGCTGTGGAAGTATCCACAAAGCAAACAGCAGCTGCTATCTATAATGGGGGTTTATTGTAACCAGCATTGCATGGCACTCCTGACCACATACAAGTTCAGATGTCTGTTGGGAATTAACTACTATACAACTAATTCCTAAACCTTAAGGAAAGAGAACCAAAATGGGCACACACTCATCAAGGGGAAAACTTCCACACAAAGGTGCCCAAGATCTCACTCACCCAAACAGGGGGGTGAGGCTCACTCAATCCACAGAGACTTATTCAATCCATGGGAGTATCCTTGGATGGCATGTCCAAGAGGAGGGTTCAACTTCCAGGCTCACTGCTCTGTTAAGAACCAACTCCTCTGGTTCTTAGCTGGGACCACATTTATATCCTAGTCATGTATTTTGGTCATTCTGTTGGGTTGTGAGCGCAAACCCAGACAAAACCCAGACAAGCCCAGACCCTGAGGCACCAGCAAATCACCGTGAGGTGCAGCTTAATGGCCAAGGAATCAAACTACTCTGGCATACCCTAGGTTTTTTGTCTGTTTTGTCTTCGGGGAGGCTTGAATGTGCCCAACAGGGCAGGCAAACGGGGCGTGCCACATCATACAGGGTGTGGCATGATGGATTGTATGGCAGTTCATGCGAAAAGGTGTGTAGGAAGGGCTCTGAATCCTGCCTGTAGGTCCACAGCCCAAGGAAGTGCTCTGGGTCTCTGTGAAAATGGTGGGCACTCACCTAAGAGCTAAAACCAGTGTTCCTTATGGAGAAAGCCCCTGAGAAGTCTGACATATCCACTCAGACACACCTGGACAGAAAGGATACTTCAGTGCAGGTGTTAGGTTGCAAGGAGTGCCCAGACCCTTCTTCTGATGTAAAGGTAAGTACCTGAAAAAGGTGTATGCAGGTTGAGGATCTGTTGGCTGAGTTCCAAGAAACAGTCATAAGGCTACTCAACAGAGGTTTCAAAACCATGTTCCTATAGCAGACACCACTATGAAAGAGGCACCTTGGACCCTAGTGACCTAAAAAGGCAGGACTCTGCTTCAATCCTCCACCCTCTAACATCACCACCAAAACCAGGTATGAAACTTCACCAGGATACAGTGAAAAATTACATGTGTTTGAAGAGGGTGACTGTTAAAGTCACTGAGGTGTCCATCTGCCAACCTGACAGGCAGTCACAAGAGTTTTGCTGCCTTCCAGGAGCTAAGATCATTGTCAAGAGGGTGCCACAACATGTCCACTGTTACTCCACTGAATGTAGGCATGGATGATGCTGTGAGCCAGAACTTGGGCACAATCAAGGAAGAATATAAAGCTCTGGATTTTATACTCAGTTTACCACCATTTTAACAGTTAGAGGAAAGGGGGCAGCCAAAAACAGATGAATAATTATTATCAACTCCTCGCTATATAGTTGGTGTTGTCACAAGGGGTGTGGGTTTTATGACAATGGGACTTTATGACTATCACTTGTTAGGGAGGGATGGAATGCACCTGTCTTGAAGAGGCAAGGGAATCTTTGACAGCAGACTGGCCAACTTCCTGAGGTGAGCTTTAAACTGATGGCCTATGAGGGTGGGGTCCAAGATGACAGTGCTCACATCATTCTATTCAACTGGGGAATAAACCAGGCCAACCAGAGAAGCAAAAAATGTTTCTTAGCTGCATCCCAAGTTGTGAACCAGAAGGCCAACCACCTCAGGGGTGTGTATGACTATGTCAGATCCTCTTGCATGCCTCCAGGGAAATCTTTTAGACAGGTTAAAGTCATTGAAATGCCTGTACAACAATACATGCAGCATGGGAAATAAATAAAAAGAACTAGAGATCTGGGTGTGGTCACAGGCCCATGAACTCATTGCAGTTATGGAGATAGGGTGGGATGGCTAAAATGAATGGAATGCTGTCATGGATGGCTATGTAATTATAAAGTTATATTCAGGTTTTATGCAACTAAAGCATTAATTAGGATAACCTAAAAGAGTCCAGAAAATTATGCCAACTACATTTTCATTTGTGAGGTAGAGTGCTAAATTATTTTACTTATTCCTACATGGGCATCATCAGGCATTTACACTTCTGTTTTTGTGCATCTGTGAAAATCACAATAATACCACTATGTAGTTTGGAGTCTATTTCACAGCTAAACTGCACCTCCCTACTTTTATTATGATCCTTTCACATCAAACACTGAAATTATGATTTCTGCCACAGAAAATATGACTTTTTCAAACAAATTAAACTAGACAGTGCCTAAAAAAGCACAGTCACTTTCACAGTACTCTTCTCTACACTGATATGTCTATACCCATGTATTCTTTCAATTTCTTAATGGAAATGAGTATTTTTATGTAAGGAGGGATCCTATATGTGGATGCTGAAAAGCTGCTAGCAGAGGAATTTTCCTAGATTCTCACAATATTCTGTGAGAACCCTGCCTTTCTCACACGTGTTATGAGAAACAGTAGGACGGTTTTGTAAACTAGACTAGCACATGGTGTTTCGATAAGTTTTGTTTATGGTACATTGTAAAAATATTTTGAAATAGGTGCTGTAGGACTTTAACCAATCACCCTAGGAGATGGGTGATTACTGACCAATCGCCCTATGAGGCTGGGGTATAAAAATGGGGTTGTAAATTAATAAAGTTGCTTCTTTTGCCTGCTCTTGCTGAATTTATATGTTGCTGCGTCTCTCCGCTCCCGGCATAAACAGCGACACCTATAGCCGTGGTATAAATTGCTTCTACTCAGCCAATTGACACCTAATTAAGTCAAGTTGTTTGTAAGGAGTCACAGATTAAGACACAAATTCAGTTACTTCTATATAGATTTTATTTCTGAGTTTGAACTTTGTGGGAGTACGCTGTAGAGGTAATTATAGGAAATGGCAATAATTTGGTTTTGTTTGTTGCTCATTATCCTATCTAGAGTAACAAGTATGGCTTAGGCATTTAAATGTTCAGAATTAAGAGCTGATGTCATAAGAGGCAGACAATCCATATTCTAGAATAGTTCAACTCTATTACAGACTATTTCTGATATAGATTGTCCTTTTTTTATTCATCCAAAAGGAAGCTCATACCTACATCTGGCATCTCAACATATGTTCATAGCACACTATAAAGGTATAGATTAATTTATTAAAAATAGTGAGAATGATGATGAAAATTAGTCACAGAACACATGAAAATGGGAAAAATATTTAATACAACAGGTATATGTTCTTCCACTCAGAGAAACCTCAAGAGCTGTTCAAATGAGCTAACAGAAAGTTTGTGAGGTTCAGCAAAGGGATAATCCAAAGTACTGCACCTGGAAAGAAATAATCTTATTCATCAAGACACACTGAGGTCTGACTGGATAGAAAAAGATTCTACAAACAATGACCTACATGTAATGATGGACACCCAGATAAACATAAACCTCATTCATGACAAAGAAGGCTGACAGTCTTATGGGCTGCATTATGAAATGCATGCCAGCATCTTGAAGGAGGTGCTTGTTCCCCCCAGTCAGGCACTGGTGAGGCCACAGCTGGAGCATTATTTCCAGATCTGGGATCCCCAGTACAAAAGTGGCATGGACATACTGGAAAGCATCAGTGAAGGGACACTAAGGTCTTTAAGAAAACGGAGTATCTTATATGATGAGACTCTCCAGGACTGTTCATTCTAGAGAAGGCTCAGGGAGAATTGGAATCTTGTAAAAGTTTAGAAACATCTGATGGAAGGGCATGAAGATGACAGAGACAGGCTTTTCTCAGTCCTGTCCAGTTGCAGGACACGAGGCAATGGGCACAAACTGAAACACTGGAAATTATATATGAACCTAGGGGAGCACCTTTTTAATGTGAGGATGATTCAACAGTGATAGACGTTGCCAAGGAACATTGCATGGTTTACATCCCTGTACATACTCAAAACTGAAATGAATACTCTCCAGGGCAACCTGCTGTAGGTTTTGAGCCAGGGGGATGGGGAAGGAGGGGTGGGCTAGGTACCAGATCTCAGGAAATTCTGATTCTGTAATGTGTATAGGTTCTTGTGACTGTTTTGCAGGATCCATGTACTTTTATATAGTAACAGTGTTGTTGAAAAATACATGAAAATATCTTTGGAGTGGGACTAAAGTTTGTATCTCTTGACCCTAAGTGTGGATCCTACTAATAAGTCCTGACTTCAAACTTTTCCTTTTTATTTTTCTAATATATTTTAATTTCTTTTATTTACAGAAGAGAAATAAAGTGTTATTTTCAATAATATAAAAAGTATGCTAAGAGAGATAGTAATTACGGGTTTGAATCTTTTCCAGAAGGTAAAAAGATTAAAGCTGACCACTCACTATATTAAGCAAGTTCTAACAATGTATTGCATAAACTAAGAGAGGTGGAATGTCTTGTAATTACTACTTTGTGGCAAAAGCAATGTTTTTTATCATCAAAAGAATTCAGATTTTGACTGTTTATTTCTGCACGAGAGATTTGAATGAAAGGCTGTGATATTATACTGAATTTACAATGTTAGCTCTTGTTGCTCTCATACATTTTATTTAAACTACTACTAGAAGTTGGGATGACTCTCATAATATTTAAGACTATGTCTTCTGAGTTAAGCTAAAAAGAGTTTTGCTATTCATTTATCTGTTAAATCCTGATTCTCTTACTTCTTTCAGTGGTACTTTATGCTACTATTGTAATGAAAAAAGCCAAAGGTTAGGAGTTTATTTTTGCAAATTAAGATGCAATTTATATTCTCAGTTTGTCAAGAAAACATATTTCATTAAAGGCCAGTGACAGATCTTTTGGCGTTGATTGCCCTTGTATGCTTTTGGTGGAACCATGAGGACACTGAGGTTAGTGAGAAAGGGCAGGGAAAGGCAAGTCAGAGGAGCCATTCCCCTTTGGCCCATGGTAAAGTGTCAGGCTGAGTCCTTCCTTGCAGCTCTTAGAAATCAACAGTGGAGCAGAACCCTGTCTACAGCCAGTGAAGTACCCTACGTTGGAGCAGGAGACTGCTCCTGAAGAAGGCTGTGACTCTGAGGGAAGTCTTCATGGAGCAGTCTGTCACTAGGAAGACTGCTTTCTGTGAAAGGGACCTACACTTGGAGAAGTTTGTGGAGGACTGCCTCCCATGGAAGGGATACTATGTTGCTGCAGGGGAGGAGTGTGAGGAGTTTTCCCTCTGAGGAGGAAGGAGTAGAAGGAACAACATGAAAAAGACTAAGTCTCACTGCAACCCCTATTTCCCACCTGCCTGTACCACTGTCAGGGAGGAGATAGAGAACTGGGAGCAGAGCTGAGCCTGTGAAGAAGGGAAGTGTGAGGGGAAGATATTTTTAAGATCGGTTGTATTTATAACTGTCTTACTTTGATTCAATTGATAAATTGGTGATGGTTTTATTTAAATTAAATTGATTTTATTTCTCTAAGTTGAGTCTGTCTTTAGCCCATGGTTATTTCCTAAGTTTGGGCACATTTTGTAAAACAGTAAACTCAATGTCTCACATCCTCCTCTTAAAAAAAACCCAAAAACCAAAACCCCCAAATTGGAGAAAGTTTAAGCATCCTTTTCCCCAGACAGGTGCCAAAGTGAAGGCAATATTGCAAAGTTCACTAACAAACAAACACACTAGTAATTCTTTTTGCCAAACCATTTTCTGGAATAATGGTGGGTAGTTTACAGGTACTTTAATCCTCCCATGAATACAAACGTTAAAGCTTTCAAAACAGGAGTTATGGTCTCAGGAAAGAAAAAAAACAAAACAAAACAACAAAAACCCCAAAAAACACAGAAAGACAATGTGGCATTCAAGCTAACTTTGGTACATCAGAAGTACAATGTGCTAATACTAATGGGAATAAACAGCTGAACTTTATTGAGGAACAGACAATAAAATGGAATTTGTATTTGTCAAGACAAATAACATCAGATTCATAAATCACAATAACAAAACAATGTCATATTCAGAATACAATGGCATTGTTAATTAATGGAAGAAAACAAAGAAACAAAATACTAAAGATCTGTTTGGATGTATCAATAAAAAATTTAATTCCATTGACTACTTTCATCTATGATTAATTAGCCCACACCAATGCTTCTCAAAAACTTGTATTTACTTGAAGGTTTTTAATACATTGGCAGTCAAACAGAATGTAAAAATGAAGAAATTAAAAATAAAACAGTTAATATAAGCATCAATGAAAAAAATGTTTGCAATCTAAAGATTGCACATTTCAGACAAACTGATTTTCATTCACAAAATTTGCAGTGTAGAATTCACATCTTTTCCTTTCAATTGACTTTATACAAAATGGTCTCCCACGTGCAGGTATTACCAATATGATTTTTATTGCATTAATTCATTAGTATGACACAGACATCACAGACACTCCAAATTAACTTATTCTTAAGCAATGTGTTCCAGTCCGCTGAAAACTTCTTTGTTCATTTTAGCTTGGTATTTTATATGCTTAGAATGAAAACAAGTGTGGTACCAACTACAGTCTACATCTGTTAACTTAAAAGTGTATTTGACATAGTATGAATCTATATTTGATGAATTGCAAGCTGATAAATGCTGAAAATGTTTAAGTAAATTGCATAACAAAATAATTTTTTAACACCTCTTGAATTATTTGTGGCACAAAATGCTTTCTGTAGCAACTAATCTAGAAATTACATTTGATACACACATATTGTCAGATTGTCTAATTGACTTTAGATGCATGCAATTTAATAGCATAGCTTTTTTTCTTTAATACTGGCATTCATTAGTAGATGAAAATTTCAATTTCGAAATGGTTCTAACATTTCTTCATGGATTCCCTTCTTTATTTACTAGTTTCCACATTTCAATGACTAAGAAACACAGTTTTCTTGTTGGAAAGTGAACAAATGTGACACAAAAGTGAACATTTTTTCTTTTCTTCATTTTTATGAAGTGCAAGATCATCAAACTAAAAATGTTCATGCTGATTTTTTAGTTTAATTTTCACAGAGGTATGTAATTTGCAAAGAAAGCAAAGAAATACACAATGAATATTTTTTTCTCAAATATAAACACACAAAACATAATTCAAGTCCACTCTTTAGAAGGTGGGGTAGTCTAAATAGCCACATGCTCAGTGAAACGAAGTCTCTCTTGCAGTTAGTCTGGAGCTAATAAGAAAAACAATTTGCCATGAGTATACATAACAAAGGTCTGTATTTTACTAGATTTCCTGTAGGGAAACCCCCTTTAGGGAATTTTGTGACCGCACCTGTATTCTGCATTGTCACGAGTCCAGGTTTCACCTCAATACTTCCTTTTCTCTTACTGTTTCAGCTCCCATTATTGTCCCACAGTGACTAAGAATTAGAATATTGGCTAGTATCAAGCCACACTTCTATATGAAACAATTCCATTTTGTGACATAGACTTGTGGAATTAAGGTTTCAGGTCCTCACTTTGGACATATTTCTAAGACCCCCATAAAAGAATCTAGCAGGTTTCTATGTTCAATGCATTCAAACTCACAGAATGACAGAATGGTTGAGATTGGCAAGGACCTCTGAAGGTCATCTGGTCCAACTCTCCTGCTCAAGCAGGGCCACCTATAGCTAGTTGTCTAGGCTCATGTCCATATGGCTTTTGAATGTCTCCAAGGGCTAAGACTCCATAACCTGTGCCAGTGCTCAGTCACACTCACAGAGAAAAAGCATTTCCTTATATTGAGATGAAACCTCCTGTGTTTCTGTTTGTGCCCATTGCCTCTGGTAGTGTCACTGGGCACCACTGAAGAGAGCTCTGTCTTCTTTACACGCTCCCTTTAGGTAGCGCTTGTCAGCTTTTTAGCTAAGATCAAGTGTAGTATCTGAGTCCACTATGCAAGTTCTCTAATATATGTGGTTTTAGAGTAGTCCCATCACATATACCGACTACATAGCATTCAGGAATCTTGAGAATATATCTACACAGGCATAAGGTTTGAGCTTTTCCCTGTTATAACATCAAACATCACCATTTGTATTTCAGCATTCTATGTCTTACTTATTCTGTCTCCATGGATAATTTCTAATACTCTTTTCTAATTAACTTTTAAAAATTACAAAGATAAATATGTAGTAAATATGTGAAAATGTTAAGCACTACAAGAAATAAGAGCAAATAGTATTTGTGGATGGACACACACTTAAAAGGTGTGGAATTGCATTATTTGCAAACAGTTTCATTCATTTTCAATGCTCTTTCACTTAAAATATAGTGTTGTGAGAAGGAGGATAATGTTATTTATGAAACCTTCAACTGTCTATCAGAGTCATGGAAAAGCAACAGCTCTGTGTTCATTTCTCACAGTCAGTGGGTTAACATACTAACTGGCTCTTAAACAACTCCAGTGATGGTGGATTGACCACCTCCCTGAGCAGGCCATTCCAAAGCCTGACAACCCTTTCTGTAAAGAAATGTTTCCTAATATCCAGCCTGAACCTCTCCTGGTTCAATTTCAGGCCTCTTCCTCTTGTTCTGTTATTTGTCACCAGGGAGAACAGACGAACTCCTGCCTCGCTACAACTTCCCTTCAGGTAGTTTGTAGAGGGCAATAAGGTCTCCTCTCAGACTTCTTTTCTAAAATAAATAGCCCCAGATCCTTCAGCCTTTCTTCATAAGACATGTGCTCCAAACCCTTTACTAGCTTTGTAGCCCAACTCTGTACTCTCTCCAGGACCTCAACATCCTCCTTGCAGAGAGGGGCCCAAAACTGAACACAGTGTTTGAGGTGCGGCCTCACCAAAGCCAAGTACAGAGGAATTATAACTTCCCTGCTCCTGCTGACTACACTATTCCTGATAAAGGCCAGGATGCCACTGGCCTTTTTTGGCCACCTGAGACAAACTTGGGCACACTGCTGGCTCATCCCCCTCAGGTGCGGGAGGATACTGGACTCGCACAACTCTATGACAGCTATAAAGCAAAGCCACTTTATTATTGAATTGCAGCTTAATTTATACCCTAAAATTTCTTGATCACACGCACGCTCACTTACTATTGGTTCTACATTTTTATACACGAGCTGTTCACACATCCTAAGCAAATACATAATTGGCTATCCTACACCACCTCCATCACCACCCCTCATCGTGGTTATCTTCTACTTTCTTCTTCTTTATCTTCTTGCTTCACTGCTTTGTGCTTCCTCCCTTGCCATTCTCAAGCATACCTCAAGGTTGTTGAGGTGTTGGAGCAGGTGCAGAGGAGGGCAATGAAGCTGATCAAGGGATTGGAAAATAGATCATATGAGGATCGTTTGAAGGAGCCGGGCCTGTTTAGTTTGAGGAAGAGGAGGCTAAGGGGAGACCTCATCACTCTCTACAAGTACCTAAAAGGACATTGTAGAGAGGCTGGTGCTGGTCTCTTCTCTCAGGTAATTAGGGATAGAACCAGAGGGAACGGCCTAAAGCCAAAACAAGGTAGGTTTAGAGTAGACATTAGGAAAAAATTCTTCACAGAAAGGGTAGTGAAATATTGGAATGGGCTGCCCAGGAAGGTGGTTGAGTCACCATCCCTGGATGTGTTTAAACAGCACTTGGATGTGGTGTTGGGGGACATGGTCTAGGGATGAACTTGTAGAGTAGGGCTAATGGTTGGACACAATGATCTCAAGGGTCTTTTCCAACATGAGTGATTCTGTGATTCTGTGATTCTGTTGTTGTTCGCAGCCCAATTTATTCCCACAAAGTCTTGCTGATAGCAGGCATGCCTGTTTTTCTCCAGGAATAATCCCACATTTAGGCATCTGTCAATCAACACCCCCAGGTCCTTCTCTGCCTGGCAGCTCTCCAGCCACTCCTCCCCAAGACTGTAGTGCTTCTGGGGATTGTCGTGGCCCAAGTGCAGGACCTGGCATTTGGACTTATTGAAACTCATGAAATTGGCCTTGGCCCAGCAAACCCGCCTATATAGATCCCTTTGTAAAACTTCTCTACCCTCAAGCAGATCAACACTTTCATCTAGCTTGGTGTCATCTGCAAATTTACCAAGGGTGCCCTCATGCAACTCATTGATGAAGATGTTAAACAGGAGTGGCCCCACTACTGAGCCCTGGGGGATGCCACTTGTGACTGGCAGCCAACTGGATTTAACTCCGTTGACCACAACTCTTTGGTCTTGTCCATCTAACCAGTTTTTCACCCAGGAAAGTGTATGCCCATCCAAGCCAAGAGCAGTCAATTTCTCTAATAGAACACTGTGGGAAATAGTGTCAAATGCCTTACTAAAATGAAGATAGACAATATCCACAGCCTTGCCCTCATCCAACAAGTGGGTCACCCTGTCATAGAAGGAGATCAGGTTTGTTAAACAGGACCTGTCCTTCATAAACCCATGTTGACTGGGCCTGATCACCTGTCTGTCCTTCATGTGCTGCATAATAGAACCCAGGATGATCTGCTACATCAGCTTTCCTGGTACTGAAGTCAAACTGACAGACCTGTAGTTCCCTGGATCATCCTTCTGTCCCTTCTTATATATGGGTGTTATGTTGGCTGACTTTCCATCTGCTGGTACCTCCCCAGTTTCCTTCTTCAGGATTTAGTTTCTTTATTATTATAATTTTCTTAATTTCTTGCTTTGTTGGGATTGTTTGGGTGGGGTTTTGGTAGTGAGGGGGTGGGGCTACTGGTGTGCCTCCTGTAAGAAGCTTTAAGAATATCCTCCATCTCCATGTGCACTCACCTCTGGTTAAGGCCAAGCCCTTCAGCGCCTCTGTGCAAAGGGGCAAAACTGTTGGGTAGCCTCCTTTGTTTTGGGACCATTTTTGTTTTGGAGAGGTGTGGGACCTGGAAGTGACAACGATGTGGACACCAAGGTTAGTGAGGAAGGAGGGGAGGAGCCACACCAGAACAGACATTCCCTTTTGTCCCATGATGATATGGCAGGCTGAGCCCTTGCAGCCCTTAGAGATCAATGGTGGAGCAGAATCCTTCCCAAAGCTCATGGAGGATTTCACACTGGGGCAGCTGACTGTCTCCAAAGAAGGCCATGACTCTGAAGGAAGCCCACACTGGAGCAGTGTGTCAGTGTGAGGACTGCTGTCCGTGATTTCACAAGATTATTTGAAGAAGTGCTGTCAAGCAGTACAGAAAACCACCCAGCTTTTATTTGAATACTTAAAGATTTAGGTGCTTAATGGTAAACATCTGTAATATATGATCTACTCTGATTATTAACTATGTTAAAACCTTTCTGCTTAATTTTGAAAGCATCAATGTGTGTTAAAGTAGATGTACATCACAGTTTACACATACTTTACTTCATCAGTGCATTACATTTTGTCATAAACATATATATGAGGGATGAAAACCATTCATTTTTTAAGGTAATTATTATACATGACAGTTGCTTTATATGAAAGAAAGATAAATAACTAATTAATCCTTTATTTAAAAAAAACCCCAACATAGATAGTTTACAGAGCTGAGTAGAAAAAAGTCCCCTTAATTTTAGATATTTCACCCAGTTTTAGTTTAGAAAGGATAGTGGTGTCAATGATTAGAGTTTATAAATATGAATTGAAGTCCCTGAACTTATTATGCTGCTGACTTATGACCTTTCTGAAGTCTTAAAAGATTTTCCAAACCCTCAATTTAATCAGAATAGAAATTGCTTCATTCACCAGGTCAGTTGTCAGTATCAGTAAATATGATTCCGCTGTCTTTCATGGACAGTAGAGACAATTTTAAAGGAAGTGTAGTTACATGTTTAAAACATAAAGCAGCAATATAATAGCAAAGGGAATGTGGTAAAGCTACAAGCTCTGGCACTTTATCTAAAATCTTCAGTCTGAATTACCTCTATTCTGAGGCTTCCATGAAAGCAACACCCATTTGCCTGGCTGGTAACTGTCTTTGTAATTTATTTCTATAAAAGAATTAAAAAGAAAAAAAACCCAACAAATTTAGAAAGGAAACAAATGGCAACTTCCATTTCTTGTGTGCTGTTTTAACTATCTGTGATTTTACAGTTACTCCTAAAATTTTTTAAACCTTTGTAAAATTTAATATATTTTCCTTAATTCACACAGAGTTGCTCAGGTTGGAAGGGACCTCAGGAGCTCACCTAGTCCAACATCCCTGCTGAAGTAAGGTTACCTAGAGCAGATTGCCCAAGATCATTTCTAGATTGTTTTTCAATATCTCCAAGGTGGATACTCCACAGCTTATCTGGGAAACCTGTTCCACTGTTGAACCAACCTTTCAGTAAAACAGTTTACTGTTGTTCAAATAGAATTCCCTTCATTTTGGTTTGTGGCCATTGTCTCTTACCATGTTACTGGATACCACTGATAAATCTGTCTCTATATTCTTTACTCTCTGCTTCTCTTTGTTCTTATTTTTGAAAATGCATGCTAGATTAAAATCTTTGTATCAGAATAGGTTCTAAGATGAGAAATGGTTCATACAGTAGATACTGTTAAACTTCCTTACAGGTTTATGTTTTCACTTCATTGCATATATATGGTCTCTAGCTTAAATTTAGAATACGATTTTATTCATATCCTTTTATAAAGGGCATTACAGTGATTAGCCATCATCATGCAAACACTTTAAAAAGCAGATTTAAATTAATGTTATCTGTCTAGGTATTTTTTAGAGTTCTCTTGGAAACCTTTGAAAACCACACTGGGGGGTGAAGAAAGTGAAAGGCTGCACCTGCAGGGAGGAGCGGACAGGACAGGTGACCCTAAACAGACCAACGAGGTATTCCATCCCATATATGTCATATTCAGCTTAGAGCTGAGGGATCTGAGGGGTCTCTGGGCTCTTCTCCCCTCTTGGACCACTTTGCCAGCTTGGCTTGGCTTGGCTTGGCTCAGCTCGGCTCAGGTCCTCTTTCAGTTTCTTCCTCAGAGCACCCAAGGAGGACTCTGTCCATTCTGCCTACAATCCGGTCTGTGTGTTCCTGAACCTGGTACCAGAATCCAGCTCCTGAACACAGCTCCCGTCTGATGTGCCCAGCCTGGGACTTCCCTGGTGCTTCCTCCACAGCATCAGTGGTGACGGTGATATAATTACCATCAGTGTGGTTGGGTTCGATACTGGTTTTGTATATATTTGTATATATTCCATTTTTATAATTATTAATTTTATTTTCATTAAAGCTATTCTAGTTTCCTTTTCTAATCACTAAGTCTCTCTCCCTTATTCCCTTTCTCTTTTCCCTTTGGGGAGGGAGGGGGTCTTAACAGAGAGCATCTGTTATAGGTCTAAGGGGCCGCCCTGACCCTAAACTGTGACACTTGGAAACAGAAAATTAAGGGACAGGAATATACAGTTTGAGGGACAGAAAAGACTGCTTAAATAAAGAATGTATTGAGGAAAAAAATCTATTAAATGGCATAGGGGCAGAGAAATGAGAGGCAACTTTCTGTGGGCAAGACAAATATTTTTGGGTAGAAATACAAAGGAGCATCTTCTGCATTCACTTTTAGTATAATAGTTCAGATTTCATACATTTTCTGCAACAAGTACAATGTGTTTCAATGTTGTGTGATATTCTACCTGTCAGAACATTTAGTACTGTATTAGTTGCCAAGGCAACGACATTTTTTTGTGAAGCACATTCTGGGTCTGGCTTTCCCTTTTGGAGTTACACCCCTGTGGAACACAAATAAATGTGACCAAGTTATGCATGAGGGGTTTGAATTTGATGAACCATAGCAAACATTAAATTGCCTACATTTTCTGCTTCTACAGTATAATTTACAGGAGACTATTGTCACAATGATTATTTTTTCATGACTGCAGTTCAAAAAATTATAATTAGACATAGAAACTCAAATGTTCTCATAGCTAGGAAGGTCTGTTACCACTTCATTATATCTGAAAGCTAAGTGATGGTGCTATTTGTTTGATATTCACATAACCAGGATAACTGGAACGTTCCAAGCAGCACAAACATTCTTCTATATGTATATATTGCAATAGCTAACTGGTATACAGCATATATGTTCAAATCTGACATATGACTATTACATAGACCTATGCCATATGTTAGCTGATTGTTAATCTTCTCAATGACTCCTGAGCTCCTGAATTCTTTTAC
This sequence comes from Todiramphus chloris collaris, assembly GCA_025345505.1. Taxonomy (NCBI): domain Eukaryota; kingdom Metazoa; phylum Chordata; class Aves; order Coraciiformes; family Alcedinidae; genus Todiramphus; species Todiramphus chloris. The sequence continues at coordinate 22,642,842 of JANVCC010000035.1, forward strand.
TTCTCCCTCATTTTTATTTTTCTGAATTATTGTCTTTCTCTGCTTTCATGGTCTTGGTTGTCTCATTTATCAATTCTGTCTTTTCTTATGGAGGTTTCTTTTCACTATATATTTGCATACAACCTCATACATTTTAAACCTGACCAATTTATGATACAGTTAACACTGCTTTCTAAATGTGTAATACAAAACAATAATGGGCATCAAAAAAATTAATAACAAGGGAAACACTTACATATAACAGCTGCTAAGTGAAGGCAATTTAATTAAAAAGGAATTATAAACTGTGAACTACATACAAAAATCTGGGGTAAATGCCCTCTTTCCAGCAAAGAGCTTTTCAGGAAATCATATGATCTCCAAGCTTTTAGCTGGTAAAGAAAGGTAAACAGTAATGTAATTCTGATTAAAAAAAAAAAAAAAAAAAAAAAATTGCAAAGTGTCATTTTGGTGATTTGGGAAAATTTTACATTGTTGCTCCCTTCAGACTTCCTCCTTAGAACACCATCAATTTTATTTGTGTGGGGAACTCAATTGTAAAATATATTCTCTGCAGTATCCAAAGCTTAGGTGTTTCCTCAGAGAACATCTGAAGCAGGTAAGCATAAACTAAGACTTTTTTTTTTTTTTAACAAAATCAGCAGATAATGAACACATCTTTTCTATGAAGAAAGTCACATTCTTTGCAAGATCCAATAGAACACTTCAAAAACAGGTTTCAAATGGCACTACTGTATGCAAAATCCAAATAAACATAACAGTTAGTTGGTGACAGAACTGAAACAACCTTAGCCTAGAAACTTATTAATCACAGGGCAAGTCAGAATTCTTGACACCCTATTGAGTAACACAATGTTTTCTGAGTATTTTAAAATAGATTTCTGAGTATTTTAAGTAGTTTGACACATTACTGTTGTATACATCTCCCAGAAAGCAACTGATAAACACGTACTCAGCTGTTAAATGCTGAGTTAGACTAACCTATGGTGCTTTGACATTATATTAAAATAACAACTGTATCAAAGAGTAGAAGAAGATGGACAGTCATAAATTCATCAAATAATTTCTAATACATAATAGTTAGGTAGATATTAAGTCTATTATTCAGTCACAGAAGTACATTTATACCTTTTAATAAGAAACTACACTAGGAAGAAAGTGTCATAATAGTATATCGAGTGGTAAAAGTTTGCCAGTAGGCTCATTCATTATCGGAGAATGCTTCTGGATGACCAGTTCAGTTTGAAGTTAGGATGAGTATTTCTCATTTCTAATGGAAAAAAATATGACTGAGGAAGTTAATGGTAGCAGTCTTTGAATAATGGCAACTCTTACAGTAAGGGAACCTCTCAGGTTTAAAATCTGAGTTTAACTGTGCTCCAAAGTAAGACATCAGTGGTCTGATTTGCTTTGTTGATTATTTTAATAAATTTACATTTTTTTAACAGAGTTTTAGTAAAATGCACACCTGATTGATGCACTTGCATACAGAAGTTTCCAGTCAAAGTGAAGGAGCAATGTGAATTCTTTCCAGAATCTGTTTGGCTGTTCTCTGCTGGTTAACTCTACCCAGTTTGAAAATGAGAGACTAAGCATAAGGTTTCTGATCCATCAGATTTTGATTTCTAATACTGAACTTGTTACAGTAATTGCTAGTCATATACAGTAGAAGAAATTTCACTGGTCTTAGCTCTCACTTGGAAGAGTGCAATTCCAGGTTTGATTTGATCCAAGCAGAGGAAGAGTTATGTGTTATACTGATGAAGCCAGGTTTGTTGTTATGGATTGTGTACAGTCTTTTTCTTGTGAAAAATTAGAGTAAGAAAGTTTTTTGTTCATCTCAGTGTGGTACAACAGGATTATGGAACTTGGAAACATTCCAACATTCTTCGCCTTTATTCAATGCTGCTGAGGTCACACTGGAGTGCTGATCTCAACAGTAAAAGATGCACTGAAAAAAGTTCAATGAAGGTCCTGGAGCAACTTGCTGTAGGTGGTCCTGTTTGAACAAGGGGGATTGGATTAGATGGTCTCCAGAGATCATTTCCAAACTCCACTGTTCCCTGCTTCCATGATTATGAGAGTCTATGTCTGTGTATTGGGATCTTCACTACAGTTTGTTATCTTAAAGGTTAGCAAACTTTACCAATGTTGGGACCATGAAATATTGGCTAAAATTCTAGACAACTCTTAGAGAAGCCTGATTTGGGACACAAGTATTCTGCATCTGTTTCCTGAACTGCTCTTCATTCAGTCCAGCTCCAAGATATGACTTCTGCATTCACATCAGTGTTTTTCTACTGTAATTTGTCTCAGTTCTAACACAGAAGTTGAGTATAGAACACTATTTCCCTGCTCTCAGTCCTTCTGATCTTGATATAGCAATTTCTGCTAGTTCAGAGAAGCACTAAAAGGGGACTTTGTGCTTAGTCCTTGCACTCATATTATGATTTGTATTCAGTGTCTAAGAGAAAAGAATGCATGTCCAGTTAGTTAAACATTTGTAGTCACATCTGGTGCATGCTTCTTGCTGAGGACGTCTTCAGAAAAATTAGCTACCTATCTCTAAAATAAACTGTAAATATTTAGAAGTCTAAAAACTAAATACATTTTGTTGTTCTTTTATGAAAAGAAAAAAAAAAAAAAGGTGGGACTGAGGAAACAGAAAACTGAGGATGAAAATCTCTTGCAGGATACACAAGTGAATTCTTTGTAAATTTTGCATCTCAGATAAAAAGTGGTCATGCAAGAAATTCTCAGAAGAGTTATTTCCTTGTTTTTAAAGATTAGTGTGCACTGAATATTATTCGTCTTATTTCTTTCTCAGAAATATAATAATTATAATAAATATAATAATAATGGAACAGAAATTTCAAAGGCTTCTCTGAAAGATTCTACCATGCAACTTTTCAATCTCAGTGGCTGTGCTTCAACTGAGTTAAACTAAAAAAAAGGAAGTCAGAATACAACAGAAAGTGTCATTAACTGTGGTCTCATCTCCAGCTTGATATTAGAGTGTAATCTTTTCTGAGTATTTTAAAATCATCATACAGAGGTGAAAAGGGCATAGCAATAGCCTTCATGACTTCTTTTCTGGCTTATCTGCAGACAGCATTTAAGCAAAACCATATTCTCTGTACTGACATGATAAGATTTATAGACATTCATCCACCCATATATTATCATATCAAGTTGACAGGTTTCTTATTTCCATAAATGATGGGCAAGATTAAAACCTGAGAAATTCAGATACATTTAGTTAGGTGATGAAAAATACAGATGCTCAACCAGTTTATTCAATGTCTTTTTCCTCTGGAGTTGGAAGCATTCTGGACTTTTTGCAAGATTTTTTTTTTTCTTTGTAGAATCAAGAATGATAATCAGATATAGAAACAGGTAAACAGAACCATTTTTATTTTCTTTACATAAATAACCATTGATTTGCATTATTGTACACAGTTCTGAATGTATTAGGCATACAAACTTTCTAAAGTATGCTCCAGTATGAGGTACTTCACAGGCTGTAGATGTGACTGTGCTCCACTGTCTATCTTTAAGGGCTGCAAAGGCTCAGCCTGCCACCTTACCATGGGCCAAAGGGGAATGGCTCCACAGGCATGCCTCCCCCTGTCCTTCCTCATTGACCTTGGTGTCCACATGGTGAAAGAAGTTGTCCATAGGTTTTTCTCCTCTTAAGTATGTTATGCAGAGGAGCTGATTGTCTTGGCCTTGGACAGAGGCAGATCTGACTTGGAGCAGGGGAAGCTTCTTGAAGATACCGACAGGGGCCACATCAGTAGCCCTTTCCCCCACTACCAAAAGCCCACCAGACACAAACCCAACACATAAATGTTTAAGAGAGTGGGGGTAAAGATAAGCTCAACATGACCTGGAAATGTGCACTTGCAATCCAGAAACCCAAGTGTATCCTGGGATGACTCAAAAGAAGGCTGATCAAGCAGATCAAGGGAGATGATTCTCTACTCTGGTCTCATGACACCCCACCTGGTGTACTGCATTCAGCTCTGGAGCCTGCAACATAAGAAAAGCATGGACCTATGGAAGCAAGCACAGAGAAGGGCCATGAAGATGATAGATCAGAGGGCTGGAACACCTCTGCTATGAAGACAGGCCTGGAGAAGTCTTTGGTGACACCTTATAGCAGCCTTCCAGTACCTAAACAGGGCCTAAAAGAAATTTGGAAAGGGACTTTTTACAAGGGCATGTAGTAATAGGACAAGGCGGAAGGACTTTAAACTGAAAGAGAGTAGATTTAGATTAGATATAAAGGAAGAAATTCTTTATGGTGAGGGTGGTGAGACACTGGAATAGGTTGCCCAGAGAGGCTGTGGTTGCCCTATCCCTGGTAATGTTCAAGGGCAGACTGGATGGGGTTTTGAGCATCCTGATCTAATGAAAGGTGTCCCTGCTTTAGGTAGGGGTTTGTAACTAGACGATCTTTGATATCCCTTCCAACCCAAGCTGTTCTATGATTTTGTGATACTATGAATAAGTGTGTGTGTATGTGTATAAGGGTTTATAAACAGTCCTAAGTATGTTGTAAGAAAAAAAAGCTAGATGACATTACTAATCACCAGCACATCCAGTTTTGATTGATACAGTTGATTGCTATTAATTAGTTTGGGTTCTTACAGAAGTATCAGGGCCATTGTCACAGAAGTATAGATTATCATCAATCACATATTGCTGTATTACATCACCATCTTAAGAAGACATTGCAAATTACTGTAGTTATTTTGTGCTATTGGTAAGATGTACACTTACATGGAGTATGCTCTTGAATTAAATGAAAAAGGTATTTTCTTGCATTCTAAAGCATAGCTGATAACCGCAAAACTTTCCAAACCACTGCACTGGAAATATCTGGAGTTCTTCATGATACAAGATGCTTTATAAGTTCTGACATATTTGTCAATTAAAAAAACCAACAACAAACTCAAGGCCTTTGTTAGTGTACCTGAAGTATGATTTCTTCTGTCATTCTGAGGGATTCAAGCACATCCTACTTTCCTGATAATTAAAACATTTACTGAACATTCAGCTTGAAGAAAGAACCAGGGTAATATGTTGTGATTAACGTGTCCTATCCTCAGTGACGAAATGCTGGGAGACACCGAGGGTCCATTGTCAGACTCAGACTCTCATAGAGAGGAAGGCAAAATGGCATTTTATTAAAGGCTACAGGCACTTATATACCAGTAACAGAGCTAGCCCCTCGTGGGTGGTATCCTACCTGGTTTCTATGTTTCCATTACAGCACGTGATCTTCCGCATTGCCACATCCTTATACTACCACAGTAATGATATACCAGACAGATAAAGAATAATGGTTGATTGTGAGGCACATGTCTGTGCCTAGAGACAGCTGCTGAGGGCATCTGCTCCAGAGCCAGCATGGCCCACAGCGGAGCAGTAGGTCTCAGTGCACAGGGGCTTTCCTGAGGTTTTCCTTTAATACGGAAAGGCCAGGGGAGTGGAGAGACCCACCAGGAGCTGTCAGCTCTTGCTGGAGAGGCTGACAAGGCCTGGGTGCTGCTGGGGCAAGGGCAACCACACCTATAAAAGAAGCCCCTGGGGAGCACTGTGAGCAGAGGGGGGTGCATCAGCATGTGTGTCAGGGCAGTTGGCATGGCTGTTTGCTCTGAAGGGTGCGCAGGAAGGGCACTGAAAGCTCTGATCAGAGAGGGATGGTTTCCATGTGGCAGAAAGCCATGGCTTCTTTAAGTTCTGCACACACCATGAGTAATGCAGCTTTCCAGATGGAGCTCCAGTGGAAACATTGAGCCAGCTGGGTGTCAGACTGCAGGCTGTGCCTGGCTCTCACACTGGTACAGGATGGCAGCAGTGAGCACACCTGTTATGTGCCCAGGTAGAGGAACTCTGCTTAGTGACAGAGCTCCAGGAGGACCTGAGTAGGTGGAGGAGTATCAGGGAGCATGAGAGGGAAATGATCACTTGAATCATATCCTGCCCTCCCTGAGACAGGCCCAACAGTCACACAAGATTCATAACATGGAGGATTCCCTTTCCTCCTGAATGTGACTGAATATAATGACCAGAAGGAGAGGAGAAAATTACAAGTTCCTGCCTGCCCAGTGCAGCAGGTGTGTCTCCTCAGCAACAACCCCACCTTCCCAGGTACCCTTTACATAGCAGGTATGAGGCCCTGCAAGTGGAGCTTAATAATAACAAGGTTGATGATTCATCTACCTAAGAAATGTCACTGAAATTAAGTTGCCCTACTCTGTGCAACAAAACTGCTTCTACAAAGAAAAAAGGATGTGTCGTTGTCATAGGTGACTCCCTTTTGATGGAAACAGAAGGCCTGATACACAGACCAGGCCCACCGCCTCCCTGGGGCCTGGGTTAAAGAGGTGGTGAGGAAGCATCCTACCCTAGTACAGCCCTCAGATTATGATTGACTATTGACTTTCAAGGAAGGCAGCGATGAACTCACAGCATGAAATCCAAGGGCAATCAAGAGAGACTTCAGGGCCTTGGGACAACAGGAGCACAAGTAGTGTTCTCCTCCATCCTTCCAGTTGCAATAACTAAGACATGAAGAGATATAACCTCGGCAAAGGGTAAAAGAAAAAAAAAAAATAGATATTTTGGCATACTTTGAAAAGCACAGAATTTTTCTCTTGAAAAGTCAACATAATATTGGATTTCCAAATCTTATGATTTTATTATGAGAGTGGGAGTCTGAGCTGTTACAATAAAATATTTTTTATTATATAAAGTTTTTATTAATCTGTAAGTATTCAATGAAATAGAAATCTATTTTTCATTATTTGTACAATAATTTTATGTAAGACCATTTTATTATAGTTAGGGTTGCTCTGTTTTTATTGAATTATTGGTTCATTCTGAATGGTAACTTTTATCAAATACAAAGTTATATAAATATTAATACCTTGGTTTATCAGACCAGTGCACAACAGGAGACTTTAAGACATAATGTTCATGATTAGACAATAGAAACCTGAAAAGAAAGCAGAATAAATTCTAAGAATATAATATATTAAATATGTAGATATATGTAAATATATATATCACACTAAAGTGCACTACTTATCTTGTTTGATTTGGAAGGAATGTGAGCTTGACTATCTGAAACAAGATTGACTTTGACATTGACAGTTTTTATGTCTTATGAAATGGAATATGAAGAAAAGAGAGAGGGATTCAGAAACATACTGCTGCTATAAATACAGATAGTTCTTCCCTAGACTGACCACTCTTTTGGTGAGACTTTGGTGTTACTTTGATGACAGGAAAGTGCTTTTATTGAAATCCTCTATCAGGACTCACTGCTTCTGTGTCAACTGCTACAGTTGCTTCTGTGTACTCCCCTTTTTTCTCCAGAATAGCTTTTTAAAAGTAATCTATCCATCACTCTAAGGAGACCTTCCCCTCTACCTCTTTTTACATTTTATACGGCTGAAATCTGAAGTCTCATTTAATTTATTCAACTACAACTTGCCATAAGCACTGAAGCTAAGAATATTCCAGCCTAGGTAGAGCATAAATTACCTAATTTAGGAGATAGAAGATTTGGAAATCAAATCTGTAGTTTTTATATATTATGGGTGCCCATGGAAACAATGATAAAATACTGCTTTTTCATAATGTTTATAATGCTATTTAAAAAAAAAAAATCCCTTTCCATTATTGGGAAGGCCTAGACATAGCTGACAGTTTCTACTTTTATTTCTCTTTTGTACAAAATTGCTATCTGAATCCAGAGGTTTTTACAGGTTTTAGGCCTGACAATAACAAGAAGGCATTGGGAGATAAAGCATATATAATTGACTGTGTTCACCCAGAGGTTCTAATGCTTTGGATAATATCTTATTGACACTGAAATAAAGAATTAGAAAATGGTCATATTTACACAAAAGAACTCAGTAGTGCTATTTTGAAGAGTCAATAGGGAATCTTGGATAAGTCTCCATAGACATGCTTGTGTGTCCACGGAACGTAGTGCTGTACATAAACCAGATAACAATTAACCAATATGTCTGGACACTGTTAAAGAACAGTGTCATCATGCATGTAGCCACAGAATGTGGACTAGTGTAGTGAAGTACTTGGGATAGTTAATATTGTTTGTTGGGTAGGTTAATTAGCTTAGATCTAGAAGTAGGTTTGACAGATGTATGTGGCTCTGACTCTAAAGTTAGTTCCTACTTACTGTCTTATGCTTCCCTGAATGATGTAAGCATACCCTGTACTTCTTTTGGTGTGATACAAGTTATGTGTATGGTAGCTATGCTGGTTTTATATATATATATATTTATATTATATATTATTAATATTTTATATTATTTATATTATTTTATTTTATATATCATTTCCTATATTATATATTATATATTAATATATATTTATATTATATATATTATATTATATAATTTTTATATTTGTATATATTTATATATAATGAGCTTTGGATAAAGATCCCTCTGTAGTATCCTCTATTTAGTTATATGTTAGTTATGTCCTTTCTGTGAAGAAAAATCCTGGCTTTCTGGAGAAATTTCTCTTTGTGTTTATAGGCACCTTTGGTGTTCTTTGAAGATTTTTATTGCTGAGGACCTTTAAGATGTAAGTGTTGGGGCTTTTTTCCCTCTCTGTAATTTTGGAAGTATTTATGAACGTTTTTCTACAACTGAGTGTGGATGCTATTTTGACATTTACTTTGACATCTGTTGCATCTTTGACAAATCTTGCATATTAGAATCTGTAGGTGAGGCAGCACTAGCCTGTCTACTAAACTGTGAAGGATATATGACCCATCACTAAGGTAAATAGTCTAGAAACTACCACTTTATCAAGAAATCATAATTTTACAGACCCTTAAGCAACTACAGCCTGAGCTGCATACATTGGACTCATCAAAGTATAGCACTGTACACATACTAAATGGAGTCCAAAAGTATCTCAGCAGGGTGTTTTATCTTCACAGAATCATAAAATAAGTTAGGTTTGATGGGATATAGAATAATTCAGTTTGGAGTGGGGAACCCTCACTCAGGGCAAGACCAGCTTCAAAGCTGAATCTAACTTTGAAGTTACATCAAGTTGTTCAGAGCTTTCGGTCAATTTTACTTAGAGTGCTGTCAACTTAGGGACTTAATCCCTGCAATGTGGATATACCCTCAGCATAATTGTCTCTGACCTAGATATATTAGGAGGCTATCTTGTTTTCTGCCTCTTTCATAATTTTATGCTGTCTTTCCTCTCAGGCTTTACTTTATTTATCTGAGAGTGGACACAGTCCAGCTCCTACTCTGTGACTTGATAAATAATATAGGACATTTTGTTTGGTATATGTGTATTTTCTTATCTTTCTCTCACATGCAACAACTCCAGAAAGAAACTGCTTTCTTTACTTTCAATGCCTTCTTCATCCAAAAGGTCCCCACTGAGAAATTCTGGGAACAAGAAGGTTTAGATATCCTTTCTGGCCTGAAAGGATCTTTAATGTATGGTACTTGTAGCACAATGTACTTTTGGAGTAAACTGACTATTTTTTGATGTATATTAATAAGGGGAGCTATGTGAGTTAAAAATCTACCATAACTCTGAATTATTATCTATACTGTAGATAACCAAAAGACAAAACAAAATACTTCATCCCACACTGGTGAGCAGGTGAAAAGTTGGACACTGGGATGCATTGCAAAGGCTGACTCCACAACAAGAGTCTATGAATATACTAGTATCCATTTTCTAAGAAATGATAAGAACTTAACTAGGCATTGGAACAGACTGCCCAGGGAGGTGGTGGAGTGATCATCCCTGGAGATGTTCAAACAACATACAGATGTGGCACTTCAGCACATGATTCACTGGTTATGATGATGTTGAATAGATGATTGGACTTGAAGGTCGGAAAGTTCTTTTCCAACCTTAATGATTTTGTGATTCTTTAATTCTATATCAGGAAGAAAGGGATGGACTAACTCCTCCTTGGAAATGCAACTTTTAAAATTTCTTTTTCTGTAACAAAGATGGGCTAGAATCATTTCTTTAATTAGTCTAGTAAGATTTCAATTAGAATAAAAATAAATTTTTCACTTTACACATGAAGTGTACTTCCTTTTTGTCCATAATAAGATTTTGTGTGCAACATATTCAGTAATGGATGTTATTCTCTATAGTATACTAAGCTGAAGATAAGACACATGGCAGGGTAGAGTAGGTAGAGAGACTTTTACAGTGCAGAAATCAGTATGGACCTTTAAGAAACAGGGCCCTTATGAAGATGAACTGAAATAACAATTTCATCATTTTCACCAGTTTTAAACAATTATCTTTCCTTTAAGTGTTAATGTGAGACACACTCTTGCTCTCATTTGAATTGTTAGAGGAGAAAGTGGTGTCATGTTTTCCTCCCTGTATGTCAGTCTGGTCTTAGTTTTTAAAAAAAAAAAAAACCAACAAAAAAAAAAACCCCAGAAGGGCCTTTTGAAAAAGATTCTTAAATAAGCATACTGACACATATATGTTTGCCAAGATTTAGAGTTGATTAGAGGGAATAAATGACACAGAAGAAGAGCTTACTAACTTGTTTATAATAATGGCACTTTACACTTATGTGTTGATTATATAGCAATGAAACATATTTAGAGAGAAACATGAAAATGTCATTGTGTCTGTGATGATGAAATCTGTGGGAATTATACTCTACTTATAAATGACAGCTGAAACAACCAGATGAGAGAAGATCAGCCAAGTGGCATTTCTAAGAGATCCTTCATGAGTTTTGCGGCATACTTTGACCATGGGAAAGAAGGATAGATCTCTTCCCTCTTCAGCCAGGTTTCTTTTTGGGCATGCAGTGTGAGTGGGCATTGTTAGGTTTTAAGTGCTTTCTCTGCTTAATTGATCTTAGGATCCTGACCATATTAAGAAAAAATTGATTAATGGCTACTATGGAATGTTCAGTGCATTTGAGTAGTTGACTCTTTTCAAGCTATTTTTCTTTATTTTCCTCTCAGTAATGGGTGAGGCACGGACAAATACCTGACAAATGTATCTCTTCCTAGTTGAGCTCAATGATGTATTTCTTCCAGGTAAGAACTCATGCTCCAACTTATGATCTTTAAAACTGTCCCTAAGGTTACTGACATCTTGTACTTGCAGTAGCTGTAAGAGTTCAAAGTTGCCCACATGGAGTTCAAAGTGGGTCAGAATTTGATGATAAGATGTACAGGCAGATGTACAATACAGGTTGGGGTTTTTTTGTTGTTGCTGTGTTGGTTTGGTTTTCTCTGTTTTTTTGTGGAGATAGGAAAGTGAAAGCAGCTTTTTGGAGATGAGAATTTTTTTTCATTTTACTTTGTTGCCCGCAAACAAAATGTAATACAATGGAATAGAAAAGCAGAAGAAACAAAGAACAAGATAAACAACAAAGGAGTGGAAAGAAGAGGAAAAAACATGTAATGGGGAATGCAGGAGAGAAATCAGAAAGAGAAAATTACATCTGGTGGGGATTTTCACACCTACAATAGCCTTTTAGATAAAGTTATGGGTTAAGTGGTATTTAAAGTGATAGGAAATTGTGTGGAACAAATGATGTAAGAATGAGTGAAAAGTTCTGTATATCTTGTAGTTTAGCCTGGGATCCTGTGAAAAAAAGGTGGTAGATATGACCTTGTATATCAAAGAATAGCTGTGCATCCTTAAACACATTCTACTGCAAAAGGAAACAAAATAACTTGCTCTCTCCTTTGCTGCTGCACTCAGGTGCTGTTTTTCCTTTTAGTGTGAATGTTTCTCTGAGATCTGCAACTGCACTTCCATGCATTCTCAGAACTCAGGCACAGCCTAAGAGTTCTGCCGCTCCTGGCTAACCGCTTCTGAAACTCATAAAATGGCAGAACAGTATAGTCTCTCTTAAAGTACACATTCCACAGATACAATCAGAGTATTCTGGGCACAGGGTGTCAAAATGAGATCTCAAACAATACATAGTTCATTTTTAAAATAGTGGTGATGAGTACGTCATCACAGAATAAAAAGAGAAAGATCTGATTTTAGAGTATCTATTTGAAGATTCAAGCCTGTATCCTTCCTACCCTGAGAGTGTCTGAGGTTACGTTTACATTATGAAGCAATAGAATTAAACAGATGGTCCTGACAATGCATATCCAGGAAATCCATGTTTAGGAGCGGTGCTCTGTGATATAATACAAGGACTGGATGTCAGCTAGCAGCTGGAGTGTATTAGGTAAGCTCCAAGAACCTATTTTTAGTTTTATCTAAAAGGAATGAACTTTTATCTAAAAACAATGTGGTTTGTACCCTCTGAGATGATTCCATGATGTGAACCAAAGTGCATTAGGTAAAGAAGCTCAGCTTTGGTTTAAAAATGCAAGAGCTGGACCAAAATTCTGATGTAGATGCAACTTTACTCTCAAGGCTGCATGTTTCTATCTGTCTCTGTTGCCTCTGCATAGGGTGGTATTTTTAGTATGCAGTGACTATCTGATATGTAGTAATCGTTTGTAATTATCAGTCTTCTGTTCTTAGCACAAATTCTAGATCCAGAATGCACTTTCAGTCCTGCTTTGAATAGTTACATTACTGTGGAGAGTCAGAGGGAGATCAGATTTTACAGATGTGCCTAGCATTCTGTGAGTGAGCCGAGAGAAATTTCCCATTCAGACCACCAAATTTCTTTGCTGATTTGGTTTTGTTGGTTTTGGTTGGTTGGTTGATTTTTTTGTTTGTGTGTGTGTTTTTGTGGGTTTTTTTATGGTCCCTTACCTTCCACAACAGATGTTTTAAAGGAACCTAGAAAACTAACACTGCTTTTTTTTTTTTGTGGTTTTTTTGTTTGTTTGCTTGTTTGTTTTTTGGGGTTTTTTTTTTTTGGTTTTTTTTGTTTGTTTGGTTGGGTTTTTTTTGAGATCCACTACAGATAATATATTGCAACACCTAACTTGTAGGCCCTTAAAGCCTTTTCCTGAATCACGCCTCAGCTGAAAAGAAGCCATGCATCTTTTACTTACTGGTAAAAAGGTGAAAAATAAGAAATCTTCCTCAATTCTGACAGTTCTGACTACAGAACTTCCCAATACGTTTTCAGTATTTTATTGTATAAAACAGCACAAGGATTTCACTGAGCTGGTCACGTACATTGAAATAAACATAAAAAATCTCAACAATTTCAGTGGGCTTACATGCAGAACTGATGTTACTGAATGCTATTGTAATGCCTAAAGATTAAGACTGTTCTGCTAAGGGCTTTGTACCTGAGAGCTTACAGTCTAAATAGGCAAGACAAAAAGAATAGAAGGTACAGAGAGTTAAGAAAGCTTTGTAAAATAACATAGCAAGTTAATGGCCAAGCAAGAAATAGAAAACATGGTCTTAAAGCCTTTATCCTATTCACTAGAGAAAGGACATCAGTGAATGGTTTGTTGTAATGAATGGAGGAGGATGAACAAAGCAGTGGAGATGAAGAGATGACTTCCTACAGCTGAAGGATGTTCTCTTGAACAGGCTGATAGTACCAATGAATTTATGAAATCTGTTAGTAGATTAGGCTGCTCTGGATTAAGACTGTAAACTATAAGGAATAGAGTGACAATCTAAATGCCACTGCAATTCTAAGAGTCATGCTGCAGTATGTCAGTGACATTTAGAAAGAAGTTAGAAGGGAAAAAATGTTTAAAGGAAAAGAGTGAATCTCATAGAAATCATGAGTTTAAAGGCTGCTGAACACAGACACACACCACCAAAATTACAAAACATTGTGGATTGCTTACTGAGTCACTGTATTTGAAAAGCCGTGCTTGAGTTCAGGTACTTTGTACATATAGTTAATCTCATTAATCATTCTCTGACTTTCAAAGTGATGCAGCTGCCAACCTGTAAAACAACTCTGACCCCAGACATTCAGATACTCCTATGCAAATAATCCTAACCCTGGAGACGTGCAATAAAAATGCAATGTCTTCTCTAATTACAACAGAAAGGTCAAACTCACATCTGTTTACTTTCACACTTTGCCAAACCTGATAAGCAGAATTAGATCTAGCAGTCTCTCTACTCAAGAGCTTTCCATGACAATACTTGCAGTCAAGAGTCACTGCCTTTGTCTGGTTTTAACTATATTTATCCAGCAAAACCTTCATTTATGCATTTACCTCTTTATTAGCATCGGACTTCTCACTCTGTATTTCTGTGCTCAGCCCTTGCAGACATGTAAGATTATGACTGAGTAGTTATCACAGTTAGCCATGACAGTTGTAACATAGATTTGTAAGACCTGAGAACACAACAGGCATAAAAAGATAACAGGATCTAGTAACAAACCAAGGGATCGATGTCACAACTGCAATTTTCTGACTGTCCTGGGTATTTTTAAATTGGACAGTATCCAAGAAGGAGGTGCAGACAGGTAGATGGATAGGAAATGGTGTACTGTTCTGGAAAAAAAAAAAAAAAAAGCTCTCCCACCATTAAGATCCTACCATGGTTGGCTGTATAACATTTTATAAACACTCAGAATAACACCTCTCAATGGCTTAATTTCATTATAAAATGAGATTAGCAATACATGGCCTGAAAATATTCTGAATATGGTTTCTTTCGTATATATTTTTATATATTTTATGTTTTTGTGTACACACAAAGATCACTAGAATGACCCATTCTTTTGTGAGTTCTAATGAAACTCTTGGTATAATGGAAACATATCTGACTAGAAAATCAAGGCACTTGCAGATTTGTGACAGTTACCCTGTGTCCTGATTTTGGCTGGTATAGAGCTAATTTTCCTTCTTAGCAGCTAGAATAGTGCCATGTTTTGTATTCAGTATGAGAAGAATATTGATAATATACTGATGGGTTTAGTTGCTGCTAGGAAATGAAGGGGTTTTAAATTTCCCACGTTTTGCTAGTGTGCAGGTGTACAAGAAGCTGTGAGGGAACATAGCTGGGACAACTGACCCAAAAGCATACTCTATAGCACTGAATATCATGCTTAGTATATAAACTGAGGGAGTTGGCCAGGGGATGTGTATCGCTGCTCAGGGAATGACTGAGCATTGGTCAGTGGGTGGTGAGCAATTACATTGCGTATCACTTGTCATATCATGGAGAGTGGCTTGGCAACTACATAAGCCAATTCCCTCAGGATTCTGGAATGCATCTCATCAGGTCCAATAGACTTATGTATGTTCAGGTTTCTCAGGTGGTCTTGAATCTGATCTTACAGTGAGAGGGACTTTGCCCACTAGTCCCTGTCTTGCAGTCCATCAACTCCTCCCATTTGTTGCCCCTGTTGTGTGCATTGGTGTAGAGGCACTTAAGCTTGGCTGTTGACCATATCACCTTCTTAGAGGAAATCCTTTGAATTCCTTTGAGGTGTTTTACCAGTGTTTTCCTTTTGGCTCATCTCTGTAAGGCTTCAGGTACAGTATACCCAGCACATCTCAAAGCAACAGGCTGAGGGCCCTCCCTAGCACCCCATCCCTGTAATCATAGAATCATAGAATCATTATGGTTGGAAAGGACCTCCAGGGTCATCAAGTCCAACCTTTGTCTTAGCATTTCTCTAACCACTACACCATATCCTCAAGCGCCACATCTATTCAGTCTTTAAACACTTCCAGGGATGGTGACTCCACCACCTCCCTGGGCAGCCTGTTCCAGTGCCTAACTACCCTCTCAGTGAAGAATTTCCTCCTAATACCTAATCTAAACCTCCCCTGACACAACGTGAGTCCATTTCCGCTCGTCCTATCATTACTAATTTGAGAGAACAGACCAACACCAGCCTCACTACAACCTCCTTTTAGGTAGTTGTAGAGGGCAATAAGCTCTCCTCTCAGCCTCCTCTTCTCCAGACTAAACAAACCCAGTTCCCTCAGACACTCTTCATAAGGCATGCTTTCCAGCCCTTTCACCAGCTTTGTTGCCCTTCTCTGCACTTGCTCCAGCACCTTGATGTCCCTCCTGTACCGTGGTGTCCAAAACTGGACACAGTACTCAAGGTGTGGTCTCGCAAGTGCCAAGTATAGGGGTACAATCACCTCCCTACTCCTACTGGTCACACCATTTCTGATACAGGCCAGGATGCCATTGGCCTTCTTAGCCACCTGGGTACACTGCTGGCTCATGTTCAGACAGCTATTGACCAACACTCCCAGGTCGTTTTCCACCAGGCAGCTCTCCAGCCACTCCTCCCCAAGCCTGTAGTGTTGCTGGGGTTTGTTGTGACCGAAGTGCATGACCCAGCACTTGGCTTTGTTAAGCTCCATACAATTGACCTCAGCCCATCTCTCCAGCCTGTCCAGATCCCGCTGCAGAGCCTTCGTACCCTCAAGCTGATCGACACTTGCGGTTAATTTTGTGTTGTCTGCAAATTTACTGAGGGTACATTCGATTCCCTCGTCCAGGTCATTGATGAATATATTAAACAAGATGGGTCCTAAAACTGAGCCCTGAGGGACACCGCTTGTGACTGGTCGCCAACTGGATTTTACTCCATTCACCACCACCCTCTGGGCTCGGCCATCCAGCCAGTTTCTAACCCAGCGAAGAGTCCTCCTGTCTATGCCATGACCTGACAGCTTCTCCAGCAGAATGCTGTGGGAAACGGTGTCAAATGCTTTCCTGAAGTCCAGGTACACAACATCATGGCAAGTCATCCCACAGCTTGTCACAGGCAAGTCTGATATTATCCCCCTTCCTCTTTGAGTCTAGTTTAAAGCCCCGTCAAGACCCCTGCAATCTCCTTAGCAAAAACCCTTGGGTGAGAAAGACATTGTTCATAAGGCTGAACTCATATCCACAATCTTAAGATATTTCACACAGAAAAAACATACAAATGAACTGGAATCATGTAAATCCCAATTTTTGATTTATTTTGGTTTTTATTTTCCCCACATGAAATTCCATAATGTCCATAATGAAAGAACTTAAATACGGTTAGTAAAATTGTACTCTTACTTCCTTTGCCTTTCATGTTCATTCAGTAGCTAAGCTGTCAAGAGGTTACAGTTAAACTTTCTTGTAACTTATGTGGTACAATGCATTTTACCTTCACAGAGTACCCTGACATTAAATATTCCTATTTGATTATCATTAACATATTCCAGAGTTATAAGAATGTAATTATTTTAATTTTATTTGCATATTAAACTCTGTCTGTGCAATATTTCAAAGACATTTTCTACAGAATTCAGTGAAAATAATAACTTTTGATGAACCTGAAAGGATTTTTCCCAATGACATTTTCTTGAAATAATTTGTTATGCCTCCTACAAGGAAGATCATAGCATCATCATTATGCATTTTATGCTTTAAACTGTAAAGACTTACTAAGTAAAACTTATTTAGTAAGACTTACTATGCTCCACTTAGTACTTCCTTTTGTACTTGTTCTTTTTTTGTTCTTTTGCCTTGTGTAAAGAAAGAATACTACAATTCAGAAATCATGGGCTATTTGTGAGGGCTAAAGAAAAACTAAATCAGTCTAAATGCACTTGAAATCTGAAAAAGTGACATGATGTAAATCAGAACAATAATTAAATCTGATTGTTCTTCATCCCATCAATTTAAGTGCAATAAGTACACAACACTACTGAAAGATGGTGTATGTTTGATAGTGTCGCAAACAACAGAGCACTAGAATTTCTTACATTTATCTCAAAGAGCATAGAGGAAAACTCAATATACCTGAAATATTGGATAGGTAAAGACGTGTTGATTTTCCACTTCAAGTATTTAAATATTCATTATCTTACTCTGAGAAGTTCTGACAGACCTCAAATTAGTACCCTAATGACAAATGAAAAGGAAATTGTACTTAGTCTGTCATCTACTTTGTGCTAATTTTCACTGGAATCACTTCACCAAGAAAGACTAAGAGAGAGAAATTCTCAAATACAACAAAAGCTACCTATCAGAGTACTCTTCAGAGAGGCTGTACTAGAAAGAACACTGTTAAGATGAGCAAAACTAAATTTTCCATGTTGAAAATGGACAAGTGATTTTAACTACTTATCATAGAATGATAGAATTTTTTTGATTGGAAGGCATCTTTAAAGTCCTTTAAGTACTGAAAGGCCATAATAAGGTCTTCCTGGAGCCTTCTCTTTCCCAGGCTGAATACCCCCAACTATCTCAGCCTGCCTTCGTAGGAGAGGTGTTCCAGCCTTCTGATCATTTTGGTCCTCCTCTGGACTCATTCCAATAAGCTCACGTACTTCTACTGAGGACTCCAGAGCTCAATGAAGTATTCCAGGTGGCTTCTCACCAGAGCAGAGTAGAGCAGCAGAATCACCTCACTCAACCTGCTGGCCACATTTCTTTTCCTTCAGACCAGGATCTTCTGGGCTGTGAGTGCACATTCTTGGCTCAAGTCCATCATGAACCTGATGATATCAGGAGACACAGCTTAGGAAGTAACACTGTGGACCCTTGTAGTTCTAGGAAACCAGGAAAGAAAAATAACAATGAAGTCTGCAGAATAGCACAATAAGTCTCCACAAGAAGTCTCCACAATAGCAGTGACAATAAAATAGTTATTTTTCATTGGATTGTACACTTCAAGGGAATTTTAGGTCTCATGAAATGGCCTGAACAGCAGAATAAGCAAGGGTGATAAGGACTGGAAATAAACATCTTTATAAGCAGATAGCATGTTTCCCTGATATGAATACTAACAAGATACATTTTTGTTCCATTTTTAAAAATGATTTAGCAGAGAATGTGGGAACACTAAGTTTTGCATCATGATTTTTTTGTATGATCCCCACATTTCATAAAGTTTTGGGGGTTGTATTATAAATGCATAATTTATGAATATCTGTTGTAACTCACTAGAGAATATTGAGTTACACAGCTGTGTTTCAGCAGCAGAGTGTAGAAGTTGTGCTAAAATTAAACCTTTCAGCATAATCGACAAATTGCTTACATTACAGATTTTAAGGCAGATAAAATAACAATAAATATTGAACAAATGCAGTTAATCTATTTCAATACATTTTAATAGATCAAAACAATAATTAAGAGAAAAAAATCAATGTAAGCTTGTTCTCTGTTGTGAACTCTGCTACAATAAGAAAAGTCTGAGCATAATTTTTACATAGAGTAGCTTCTTTCAATGTGATCAGTAAAAGCAGCCTCTGAGTAATCTCTTACCATTCCTTATTGCACTGCTCTGTTCTCTACTTTTGCATTAATTTCCTGTTAGCCTGATTTCATGCAGTGTACAAACACTGTGGAGCAGGGCTTATGTGAGCTATTTTGTGTATGTGCACTTGCTATTTTGTTGTTAAGTGTCTTTTTTCTTTGATAAAAGCCATGTTTCTTAACCAGTGAACTGAAAAAAAGACTGCATAACAGGATGAATGCCAGAAAGAATCATACTTATCACTTAAAAGTTTTTCTAGGTCTTCATAGGTGCACGTTTACTAATAATTTAAGTCTTGCCAGGGCAAGACTTGAGCTATGGAATAGGTTGATCCATACTATTTAACTGTTAGCAAGTTCTCAGGCTTGTTTTGGTGTCTGCCTACTAATATTCTCTCCTTAAACATTGCTCAGGAAAAGTTCAGTGGATGGAACAGGGCAGAGTTGATTCTCATCTGTAGTGGGTCTGGCTGGGCTGCTTTTCCCCATCCAGCCCTCATGCTGTAGCACTGGGAGCTGGAGGGTGTTGATAACACACCCGTGTTGTGACTGCCGGTGCTCACACGGCACCAGAGGATGGGGAGCAGGAGGGGGGAGAAGATACAACCAGCCTGAGCTGACCAGTGGGCTATTCCATACCATATGACGTCAGCTCTACTATAAAGGGAGAGGGCAGGAGGAGGATGGGGGGGCATTCTGCTTTGTCCTCCAAGCGGCTGCTGCGTGTTCCCGGAGCCCTGCTTCCTGGACTCGGCCCGACATCGCCTGTGGACGGGAAGTAGAAAATAACATCTTGTCTATCATAACCCACACCCCTGTGCTTTGCGTCTTATTCTCTCCCTGCGTGCCGTGCTGAAGGGGGTCAGGGGGAGTGAT
>JANVCC010000035.1:22662999-22678879 GCA_025345505.1 Todiramphus chloris collaris
GTTGGGGTTTTTTTTTTTTTTTGTTTTGGTTTGGTTTTTTGTGTGTTTTTGTTTTGTTTTTTATCTGGATTTGGGAAGGGACATGTGTTTAGCTCTTGAAATAGGAGTTCTGTTGTAGGACTTGCTCTCAGAGCCAGAAATAAAGATAAGTCCTGATCTGTTTCATTTACCAAAACATAGACCAGCGGAACAGATCTTGCATATGTTCTTTCTAGCATATCAGTTCCAGTGGCTTGTAGTACAAAAAGGTGAAACAATATTTCTTCTTGACCCTATTCAAAAAATTTCTCTCTTTAGATATTACAATTTTAGATGACAGCAGGAAGCATTAGAGACATTAGTCATTAATGAGACACCACAAACTAATGATGGCTTCCATCAGGCTCTGTAAAACATCTGGTTTGCAGCAGCCAAGCTGCAGCAAAGCCTGACAGTGAGTGCACCAGACTAAAAACGTGCAAGTTAAGGAAAGGCACCTTTTACGCAGAACAAAGAGTTTACTAAAAAGGGCGTGAAATGGGGTCCTTGTCCCTGGGCAGGGAGAGGGGAGTCCCAAGGGGGGGTGGCTTAGCATGGACACTTGAGGCTGGCAGTATACTCAGGACGCTGATATTGCCTCAGGAAAAAAGATCGAGAGCATTTCAGCAAGTGAACAAGTGTATGTTAAATTTAATCTATGCTGAACTGGTTCTTTTTCTCTTTGTTAACCCTATGATCAGCTTCAGTTACTGAGCAGTTTTTGCATCACATTAATGACCAGCTGCTGACCTTTGGTAATTGCTACTGACAGCCTTGGGGCCTCCCTTTTATTCCTGCATCTCCACTTCTAAAGCTTCTGCTCTCATCTGGTGCTTCTACCTGTTAACTTGTTAACAATTCTGAGTTTCTTCAACAGCCTTTGAACTGTGGTTTTCTTCAAAAAGTAACTAACTTTATATTAGCACAGTATAGTGACATGCACATCCTTTTCTTAGGGTCATTGTCTTGCTCACAAAAATAATACTCCATTAGAAGATATGTATAGATTTAATGCCTTGATAACTACTTGTTATTAATATCTGTTAGTTACAGGAGTATCACTGGTGTGTTATTCAGTGTGTGTTACAGTCGGAGAACAATGATGATTATGTTGGGGCAAAGTTCACTATGAATATTGTTGACAATAATGAATTTGACTTGATCAGAGGATGATTTTTAAAAAGACCAAACAATATTCTATATAACATGTGAGAAATTATCTGCTATAGAAGAAACGGTCTCATTTTTATCATATTTCTCCTTGCCAGGATTTCTCCTATGTAGGCCCATAATACTTCCCAGACTAACAAGAACAAAGTATCTTAGGAAAAATGATAGTCATATTCAACAGGGGTCTTCTGCAAAATCCACTGATATCAATAGAAAGACTGTTCTCATGTCACTGGGCATAGGATCAGTTACAGAACTCAATGTGTATAGGCTGAAAGAAAGAATAAACTACAATGAACAGATAATGAAAATGCCAAGAATAAGTACAGGTGACATGTAGATGACCAGAGTTCAAGCTGATATTCTAGATCACTCTGTTTGCCTGAATAAACTTTTTATTCAAATTGAAACAACTCCAGTAGAAGAGAGTGAGCCAGAAAAAAGGTTACCCTAGAGTGCAGCAGTTAGTGCACATAAGTAACTGGAAGATGTGAAAATTTGTCAGCCTGAATACATTTCCTTGAAGCAAGATGATGAAAACTACCCTTGTAGTTGCAGAATGAATAAGATCTTACAGCATGTAAGGAAGAATATTATGTGAAGTAACATTATTTTTTAAAAAGTCTCTCTGCTAAAATTACCAACAAAAATTAATGCTAAATTGTGCTGGAATCCCCATGCAATTCCATGCATATCACATAAAAATCAAATAATTCATCATGAATAATGTTAACACTGAACAAGGAGCAACAAAATAATTTTAAATAATAATTAGCCTGATGCTGTAAAAAGCTCCTTTAGTGTTTTGTTAAATTGAGTAGTAAGTTTATACTCCATTTGGCAAATGCACATTACAAACTGAGACTATTACTGTGTTTCAGAATCCTGATATTAATGTAGTCTGACTTAGCCTGCACATAGTACATATAATACAGGGCTGTGCCTCTCCTGTTATTACCTTATTTTATTTTGCCACTTTTATGTAAAGGGAAAAGCAAGTTCCTTTGCCTATTGCCATCATCTGTGCAGGTAATGAGGAAGCATTACATTAAACTAATATGCATTTCAATCACAGTAGGGCACTGAACCTCAAAGCGCATTCTTTCATTGACATATGGATTAATCCAATGTACCTGCTTACACTGGGTAAAGCCTGTTTTGTTGCAGAAAGCATCCACTTTTTGTTAAGCATAACAAAGTAGGTAAAAATGTCCTTTAAAGTAGTTTGTTTTCTTCCAAAACTACCCCTGGAATTTATTGTGTTTTTAAATTATTTTCTTCTTTATTGTGTTGTTCTTCTTTTTTGTTTAGAAGCATACTACATTATCTACATACTGTTGAGAAGCTCTAAGTGGATAGTATTTTATTCTCTGTAAAATGCCTGGTTTGGAAATCACACATCTCTGAGGGACACTGTCGTTGTAAAATTTACATGTAATAGGTTTTGGGTTTTTTTGTTTTTTTTGTTTTTTTTTTTTTTAAACAGGAAGCACCTAAAAAAATAAAGAATTGGGTCTGCTTAGTTTAGTTTGATATATTTTGCAGTAAATGTTATTTATTTTCTTTTTGTGAAGGATTGCTTGCAGCTTTACATTTTTAATCTGCAGACAAAGATATGGAGAGAGGGAGAAAGAACGTTAAGAGAATAACTTATCCCACATATATTGTGCATGTGTTGCACTTACTGCTGTCCTAAACAGACACCATCCTAGTATACTAACACTTCAGTCAGTACAAACATAGACATTAACAGATATACACACAGATATACATATAACTAAGCGGATTCAGAGGATGTTCATGCTGAGGATGTTCATGCTGACGTCTATGTAAGTGTAATGGTTTGTCATAAATTAATATTGGAATACAGATACCAGATACATACTGTCAGATTTTGTTTAAGTTAAGCATCTAAAAATACCTGAGAACTGAGATTGTTTGGCCAAACTGAATCCCAAAACATCAGTACATTTAACAATGAAAAAATTCTCAAATAAATTAAGAGGCTTCAAAAAGCCCAAAAAAATAATAATAAAAAAACCCACCTCTCCCCACATGTTTACTTCCATTATTTTACATGCACACCTCTAACTTGTCTAATGTTCAGTAGACAGAATGGAACAAAAACAATTGCTAAATGGTTTATACAGGCTTTAAATATTATTATTACTAAGTAGCACTGTGAATTATTTTTGTAGTGTTTTATTTGCTTAATGTATCTAAAGCTTGTCACTTAATATTCAAATACACACAGCAGCAACATTTTTCAAGATAAATTCTACTTTCTTTGGAAGCTGCTACAAAAAAAAGTTCCTGAAAGACCAAAGTTTACCAGCTGTTCTTGAAGCTGTCATAGCTTGTATGTGGCTGTTAAAGGCAGATCTCTATTATAAATATGGAAAAAATAATTTGCAGTTAAATAGTATTCTCATTATAAATTTATGTCTTAAATTTATAATAAAGACAAATGTGAGAGATGGGAAACATCCAATACAAAATTGCTAATAACAGCTGTCTTTTAGTCTTAAATATATTTCCCTGACTCTATTTGCTTCATCAATCCATTCTGTTATTTTTCATGCTTAAGTTTTGTGCTTTGAAAATCATTCATTGAAAGAATATGTGTTATTAGCAGTATTGTATCATACTAATGGTTGGATGTTCCAGCTGAGACTGGATTCTGTTGTACTATAAGGCCTATTGTGCAGATACCTGAAAGACCTGCTGCTTCACTTGCACAATGTAAACTGAGGACAAAGGAAAAATAGAATCTATATCCTCTCTGTTGTACATTAAGACTTGCTAAAAATGAGAAAAAAAAAAAAAGTCATATATGAGAGTTTTTGCAGAAAGGCAAGTATATCATAACCTTCTGAGGAGATGTGATCAAAATACAAGGTTTCCAAATTCCAGCACTGAAGTATACATATATGTAATACTAAATATCAGTATACAGTTCAGGAGGTGACATTACTTCTCTATATACAGTTTTTCTTAATCCTCCTATATTCTAAATAAAAGATTATATATAAGAATATTTTCTGTCACAGCTGCCCATCATGAAATTGACAAATATAGCAATTTCACTGAACAGTTCAGGATCTATAGTTACAAAATCATTTCAGGGACATTAAACTTTTAAAACGATTTAAAGACTGCCAATTTTTGTCACTGTACAACTTCGTAACAGGAAGGAGCCATGTACCAGACCACTAACTAACCCTGGTTGTCTAGGAATGCTGAAGTTTGATTTCTAAAGATTACTCAGATTTCTCAAAGGGTTCCTCAAATGATCTGACTGTCCCAGAATTATGGATTCTGGAGTTCTGGTAAATCCCAAGAGACATAAAAGTAGGATTTCTAAAATTATTTGTTTTGTTCTAAGTGCAAGAAAATATGTCCTTTTTGTATAATCTCACTCAGTACATTTGACACTGTAGAAGAAAATTTGTGAATTAAAATAAAAAGATTATGATTTTTTTTAACCTTTCGATAGGAATATGTTACTAGCATACAATGTAGATTAACATTACTAAAACAGTTACAGTTCCTGGATTGTTCAAATTACTAATCACTTTGTCAAGAGTATCAATGCAAACAGGGGCAGTAAAATATATTATGTGCTTTAATTTTCTTCTCTTACCATGTCTCTACAGAGAGATGAGATCCTTTGAACATTCAAAATTGTCTGGATTCACACTAGTTGAAGTCTGAAAGACATATACCTGTGTTAGTGTAATGTTGTGCTCAGCTTACATACATTTAGAAGTGGGATATTCACAATTCATGCAAATATCCTGGTTTGAGTCAGAACAGAACTGATTCTGTTCAAGGACTTTACTTTTCAGCTAAATCTTGTCTAACTAACTGCACTTACTGAAATTAACAGCATGTTTTCACAGAGAGTGTCTGCTTCTATCAGTGATAACATTTGATATTTGGAGTTACTACCAATGACTGGTATACAGACCAAGATGTACCACATTGGGTACATAATTAAAAGTTTGCATCTGCAGGGAGGATCGAATAGGACAGGTGACCCCAGACTGATAAACTACATCCTATTCAGTATAAAGCTGAAGTATCACAAGGGTCAAGCTCTTCTTCAATGTCTGGTGTTGGAAGGACTCTGTCCATTCTGCCACTGATCACAATCTGTGTGTTCCTGAATCAAGTTCCAGAATCCATCTCCTGAATGTGATTCCTGTCTGCCACTGAGTCCAGCCTGGGACTTCCCCATCACTCATCAGGGGGAGTGTGGGTTCGATACTTCTTTGTATATATTTGTATATATTTCTTTTTACCATTATTACTTTCATTAAATCTCTCTTAGTTTCCTTTTCTAATCCATAACTGTCTCCCCCTTATTCCTTTCTCTTCACCTTTGGGGAGGGAGAGGGGTTAACAGAGAGCATCTGTTATAGGTCTAGCGGATGATCCTGACCCTAAACCTTGACACTATTAAGAGAAACAGCATATTAGCTTGGCCACACTAGAGCAGCTATATAATTTCTTAACAAAAATTTGTTTATATCAAGCAAACTCACCATATAGGCAGAAAAGTATGAATCTGTTTCAACCCTACCCCGTAATTATGCATGTGAATGTTCTGTTACCTTGCAGGATACTTTATAGCTTCACAGAAAAGATTTATTTTCTTCTTCTTTACAGTGTTGTTAGTGAGAATCTTCTTTATTCTTCTCCTTACATGTACAAGAGATTTGTCCAGATTCAAGGTGAGAGACAATGCATAGTAGTCTCATGCATTTTTTCCTTCTTGTGATTCTTGAATAGCTTAACTATTAAGAGGGCAAAAGAATTTAGAGGTCCTGTGCTATATAAATGATCTAGGAAGAACAGTGGACAGACAAAGAATACATTTAAATGGAATTTTAGAAAACTGCACTTCAATCTAAAACATGTATCTTTAAAAGTTCCCTACCCAGAGGACACATGGATATTCTGCATCCCCTTAGACGTTGTAGGAAGCTAAAATTTCTCTAACAAATTTTCATAGCACGTTAAGCTCCTGGTTTGAATTTGCCTAGAAGTGCTTCAGTCCTGCCCTAGGCTATTCAGCTTGGTGTGGGTGTGTAGTAAATGCACAAATATGATCAGATTCCAGAAATTTTTCATTGGAATTTAAGGGAAGATGGTGTGAGGCTCTCAACCCTCTAGCTATGGCTCTTCCACAAGTGCAATACTCTCCTTTGACAAGGAAACACACCTTTTCCTCTTCTGATGTCCCCCATCAGATAGAACTCATAAATAAAGCAGTTGTGCCCTGGGCCTCCTCTAAAAAAGCACACTGAGGTAAAAGTCTTGTTGCCTTCTATTTCCTCCCTACTCAAAGGCCTATTTTTTCTTTTATTTATGTGAATTGACCCATGTGAACTTGTTACCACTATGAGTAAAGGACTTCAATTCCAGAGAGGATAGGATTACTGTGTATGTGTAACTTGGTAAACAGATAGTTTAACCCCTGTTCATCATGACTGTCTGGGTTTGTTGGTTTTTGGTTTTTGTTTCTCTGTAATGGTTAATTCTCATTTTACCTTGTATAGATCTATTACCTAAGGCATGAGGGAAACAAAATGGATTGCTTCAAAACTGACTTCATACACATTTTGTAAATTTTGGTCTCAGGAATGCTTTTAAAAAGTTCTTAGACAATTATATATGCTTAAGATGTTAAAGCACTTAAGCAATAAAAGGGGTGAAATGAAGATTAAAAATATATTCTCCTCATGAGAGTGTATGTCTTAATGATCAAGGGATCATTAGATAACTCCACGAGTTCAGAAAATATTTCTGAAAACATGGTATCATCATCTGAAAATATCATTTCTAGGATAATGTGAAAGAAAGAGACTGAGTGATGCTTAGGCAATTCATAGAAGTACTGACCCTTCTTTCTTGGCTTCTGGTGCTTGCTGAGTGCTATGACTGAAGATCTACATTCTTACTTAATATATATGTCTTTTAGATTTTAATTATGTATTGCATTTTATGTCGTTCATAATGAAAGTTGCAGACAGTTTTCTGTCATTAAGCAACCTCTGTCCATCCACTGGAGTTTAGCTAATGGCAGGTATCTATATCTATACATAGACAGGAAAGTAGATATTAAATTTAACAACTTAATTAATAAGACATTCTTATTAAAAAGAATGTCTTATTGTTAAAAAAAAAAAAAAAAAAAAATCCTTCTGTTCACTTTTATAGCTCCTCCCCTACTGTTAGCAGAGGCCTCTGAAATAATACCACTAAAGAATAATGGGAACTGCTATAAAAAAAATTGTAAAGCTATTAAAAAAGCAACAATCCTAAAATAAAGATATTCCTGAACACACAAAAGCAACTGCTGTATTGATGCATGCAATCAATTACTATACTATAAGGCATCTGCTCCTCTTGAAGAACCTATTATTTTGAAACATAATGCAAAGTCACAGCAGGTGTGTATGTGATGGGCGATGTATACTGCACCTCACAGAGATACAGAGAGCCTTGAACAGAGGAGGCTCTCCATGTAGTCTATATAAAAAATCAACAATCGCTATATCACTGCTCTAAGCTGTTTTACTGCATTTGCTTGGGGGACCGTGACATTCATTACTGAGACTAAATACTTCATTATGCAGTTTCTTGAAGTGTTTAAAGCCTTAAACAGAAAAAAGTGGAATTAACTTTCAATGGCTATCTTCTTAGCTTCAAGGAATTTGTATATTCACATGCCTAAATGCGTGGACTATGTAGGAAATTCTCACTATTCATAATTTTGCAAGTCTGTACTGTTTTTAAGATACACACAATATCTCACAATTTCTCAGAGATTTACTATCAACTATTAATAAAGTGTTTCATTTTACTTATACTTTTAATTGCAAAAATTATTTGTGAAATAATTTGGTTATGTATTTGCTATTTTGTTGTGAAATAGTATCTTAAGTGGATATAATTAAACTAATTGGCAAAATAGAGTGCAAATACATTTTGAAACTTTTATATAATACTACATACATATTTACATCCTCACCAAATAAGATTCAATGAGATATTCAATATTTTCATAAGTTTCAGTATTTGAAATATTGATAATTTCTATTGGGTATAATAGTTCCACTGAATTATTTATGTATGTGTATATGTTTATGCACACCATATATATATATCTCCACAGAAATATTATTTTGTATTTATTAAAATATATCATAGTCATCTAAATGCACAAGTATTGTGAAGGTGTCAAGGGTTAGGGCTGGGCTGGCCTCTGGACTAATGACAGATGCTCTCTGTTAATGTCTCTTCCTTTCTCAAAGGGAAGAGAAAGCGAATAGGAAGAGAAGAGTCATGGATTGGAAAAGAAAACTAAAAGGACACATGATCTCTGAAGCAGAAAATTCCAACATAACAAACAAGGAAATCATCAATTAAATGAGAATCAGGATCCTACAGGGTGCAGTTTGAAGTAAGACACCTTTTTGTAACTGCTATCTGATATGTCAAGTAGAGGTTCTTACTGTAAATGGTATCTAAAGTAGGTAGCTTGCTTGTTTTAAATATTAACTTGAAACAATCTTTCAGTTTATGTGAAGGCAACAGAGAGTATAATGGTTTGTTTTTTTTTTTTTTTATTTTTATTTGATAGATACTTACTCTGTTTCTAATAGCATATAAACATTTGACATGTCTGAAAAAAGTCTCTCTCCCTTGTGCCTATACAAGTCATGCCTGCTTAAACAAATTAACTGTAAGTATAAGGAATGATTTTATTGTAGGTTAAAGAAAAATGTTGTTATAAATGTGGTCTTCCTAGATCAGTAATGCCTATCCAGAGACAAATACTCAAAGACTACTTTGTTGTGGTGGTTTGACATTGTCTGGATGCCAGGTGCCCATTGAGCTGCTCTATCACTTCCCTCCCACTCCTGTCAACTGGACCGCGGGAAAAAAATAAGATGAAACTGGTGAGCTAAGACAAAAGAACTTTAATGAAGAAGCAAAACAATGATGCATTTGGAAGCAAAAGAAAAAAAAAAGATTTATTCTCTACTTCCCATCAGAAGGTGATGTCTGGTCCTTTTCAGGAAGCAGGGCTCCAAAAGAGTAGTCATTGCTCTGGGGGACAAGTTGATGTGTGTCCCACTCCCTCATCCCTGCCTTGTTTTCCTATCTTTTGTAGTTCAGCTGACGTCATATGGTATGGAATAACCCTTTGGACAGGTAGGGTCAGCTGTCCTAGTCCTGTCCCCTCCAAAGATCTTGTCCACCCCATCCCATTCCAGGGGGGAGCCAGCCTTGGTGCTGTGTGAACCCTGCTCAGCAGTAGCCACAACATGGGTGTGTTATCAGCACCTCTCCAGCTCTCAATGCAAAGCACAGCACAGGGAGGGGGAAAATTAACTCCAGCTCAGTCAGACCCAATACATTTTCACTTTATTGTAAGCCATCCTAAATTCATTTTCAGAGTCTAAGGAGGTCAATCCTAACGAAGATAGAAGACCATCACCTAAATTCTTAGAAAATTAAATAGGACAGCCTTGCATACCTTAAAGACAAGTGATTCTCGAAAGTGGTGTTCCTTCAATTTTTTGGATGGTGTTTAAAGCAACTCTTTTGAAGATTCTTCAGCTTTTCAGCAGCTCCTTTTCTCCAGTAATGTTCCCATTTAATGTGTCCCCTCCCGCCTTACACTTTTAAATTCAGTGAATATATCTGTCTTGAAGTTAATTTTATTTTTCTGTCTTCCAGCATCTATAACATTGGAGAGCCTTTAACACAAAGACACAAAGGAATAATGTAATCATATTTCATTTGACTCCCTTTGGTTGTTAGTGTTTTAGTTTCAGTCACAATATGCTCTGGAAAGCTATATATTATTTATTTATTCCAGAAATTAACATTTTTTTTTAATGAAAAATTAAGGTAGAGTTTCAGTTAAACTAGTTATTTTGGTTTTCAGAGATTAATAACTGTGAAATACAGTTTCCCCTCTTGCCAGTCTTAACCAAAATCTCACAGATTAAAATCATGGTTCTGAGTTATGATAATATGAAAGTTAGTGTGGAAAAGCCAAACACTCTGTTTTGTCTTCTCGGGAAACTACTCAGGATAATGTTCAGTCTTTTCTCATTGCTACCCTCAGTCACCTTTCTGTAAAGACTGAAATAAGAATTTGAAGATTCGGACTTTTTAATTCTGAATTTCCATGTTGTTGCTTCAATATCAAGTAATCTTTTGTAGTTTTCTTTCTAGTTTTGAAAATGCTATTTAAAGAAAGAATATTGACACATAACACAATTTACAGTTAAACTTCACTTACACTGTTACAATAAATCAACAGAGGTGTAGAAGCTTTTGGATAAAACTTATTTTTATTTCTCTAGATATTCACGAGAGCAAACAAGAAAAAAACCACCTCATTTCATTCAGATTGAAAAAGATTACTCTTGGAAAAAAACATTACTTCTCCGAATTTTCACAACATTGATCCTAATTTGTATGCCTTATGTATACCTACTCTAGCTATTTCTATATTGTTTTCATTGACTTCATGCTTGTGACTGCACTTTGTGTAACATTATAAAGTCAGTAATGTTTTCTTCCATGCACTATTCCTCCTATAAATATGCATATGCATATAATATTACATTAAAAGTTATTTAAGGTATTAAAGCACTGTAGTCAAAGCAGAAGTTTGTGATGCTTATATATTGAAGTGTGTTAATGTTGGGGTTTTGGGGAGTTCTTCTGTTTTCTTTTTTAAGAATTTTTCCGTACTTGTTCGTCAAGGAGATAAATTGCTGTACTTAAAAGAGACAAAAAAGACCTGGCCACAGGGGGAGGGGTCCATCCAGCCGCCGAATAAAGGAGGTTGGGTGGAGCACCTAGGGCTCGTTTTTTCCTCCCTGCATTCGAAGTGGAGAGAAGCTGCCCTCGTGATGGAGAGAAAGCGTCCCCACTGCGTCTGCTGCTCTCCTTCTACCCCTGCTGTCTCCCGAAGATCCTGCTGGGCAGCGTGATCAGCTACCCAAGTGGGTTTGTGAAGCGGGCTTTTCGTCGGCCATTGCCACGTGAGGACTGAGCTGGCTCCGGCGCGGCGGGGAGACCATCGCGCCTTCCCTGCTCACTGGGAGCCGCCCGCGCCCCTACCGGCTGTGAGTGGAACTGCACCAAAGGGGAGGGTGCTTGCAGCCGAGAGAGGTTGGCACTGGGTTCCTGGCTGTTTGTTCTTACTACCATAGTTATTGTTGTTTGTTTGCCTTGTTTTATATATATTTAGTAAAGAACGGTTATTCCTATTCCTCATCTTTGCCTGAAAGCCCCTTAATTTCAAAATTATAAGCATTCGGAGGGGAGGGGGTTGCCTTTCCCATTCCAAGGGGGACTCCTGCCTTCCTTGGCAGACACCTGTATTTCAAACCAAGACAGTTAATCACTACATAATTAATATTAACTTTCCTTAAACTGAAATATAAGCATGCTGAAATAATGTAACCAATGCAACTACATAAGCATTTTGTAATACTATGATGGCATGCCAAACACAATTCATAAGCTTTTTATGTAAGTATGTGATCAATATGATCAACAAGAAAGAAATAGGTTGTGTGTAGCACATAAGAGCAACACAAATAGAAAAAAAAAAAAAAAAAAAAATTGATAGCCAAGGGGAAGGTAAGCTCAAGGAACTGTAAAAAGGCTGGACATCCTGCAAAATATAGAAGAAGGATGAATAACAAAAAACAAGTACTGTAAAAAAAACTCAACAGTACTGGGAGAGATGAGCTGCAAAAGGATGTGCAGAGAACAAATAACATAAAAATACCAAGCAGGATAGGGTAAAAAGAAGAGAAGCTTACTTCTGCTCCGGCTTCTGACAGGAAGCTTTCAAATCTGATCACTTCAACTTCTGTGAGTAAGGCTATAAAGAACTGCAGCAGTATGCACTTTAACATTAAATATGCTGTTAAGGAGTGAAGTTAGTTAGCACTTTCTTCTATGTTTATTTGATTGGTTGGTTGGGTTTTTTTTATTTAAAAAATAGTTCATAACTGGCTTGATTTATTTGTCTTCTAAGTATTCCTGACACAGAAATTTCTATTTCACTGATATATGAACATATATATTCAGTTGCACCATTATACTCTTAAAAGCACTGTGAACTCAAGTGTGATTCCATTTGATACAAAGAAGTCTGAAAGATTATGCAAAACTTTTGGAATTTGAATTAAGTCTACATCAATGCCAACAACCTTCAGGCCTATTTTTTATTTCTTTATTCACATTGAATCACATTTTGTTCATAGACATACATACAATAAAACTACACAAATTGACAAAATCTGGGCATGTGATGGTAAATTAATATAATAACGGAACATAATATAATTAATGTAATATAACACAACCTTGATATAGTGTGGCTTCCTAACAAAGTGAACTGTGAATTTTAAAAATAAGGATATAGAGATTAATTGCTTCACCACAATGAGAGTGAAATATTGTAAAACATAAAATGTAAATATTCTTTGCTGCTTTGAAGATTAGATGAAGTATTATGCTGTGGGTGCCTTAGGCCATCCCACCTAAACTAGTATCTTGGTTTTGATGGTGGCAAATAAGAGATATTTAGGAAATGACTGTGTGATGGGTTTACCCTTGCTGGGCACCAGGTGCCCACCAAGCCCTTCTATCGCTCCCCCCAACCTCTGTCAGCACGTTACACAGGGAGAGAGTAAGATGAAAAGAGCTGTGGGTTATGATAGATAAAGATGTTACTCTCTACTTCCCATCTGCAGGCGGTGTTGGGCCGAGTCCAGGAAGCAGGATTCCGGAACACATATCAGTTTCTCAGAGGACAAAGCTGAATGCCCCCCCCCCATCCTCCTGCCCTCTCCCTTTATAGTTGAGTTCATGTCATATAGTATGGACTATCCTACTGGTCAGCTCAGGTCAGCTGTATCCCCTCCCCCATCTTGCCCCCCCAGCCCCTGGTGCCTTGTGAGCACTGGCAGTCATAACATGGGTGTGTTATCAACACCCTCTAGATCCTAGTACTGCAGCATGAGGGCTGTATGGGGAAAAGCAGCTCAGCCAGACCCACTACAGACTGAAAGAAGGATTATATATATATACACACATATAATCCTGAATCTCAGGGCCCTGAGGGCATCACCAGGCCTGACTGTCCCTGTCAAGCATCCATCCTGCCTGTGGGCCCAGGACCTCATTATGGCTGATCCTATTCACACCACAGGACTGCCTGCATTCAGTCCTTTGAGGCCTGCTCCCTGCATGGACCCTGAATCTCCATAGTAGACTTATTTCCAGTCCTGCCTTCTGCTGGTCCTGACTGTCCAGGTCCTTTGGATGGACCTGAGGCCTGGTTTGTCACTTTGCTTTGCCTAGATCTGTTGAAAGACCCTGGTACCAGCACCTGGCTCTGTCAGAAGTCAGACCCCATGAAGCTGTGCCTCATCAGTAAGGGTACAGCCTGTGCTGGAATCACCCTTGCTCCCAACTAACCTTCCCTTAGGGAGCAAGCCTGATTCTGCTGCTCCCCCGAAAATGACTATGATTGACTGAAGACATGTTATCAGAGCATCTGTGCAGTGCCAACTCTAATGAAAACTAGAGATAAAAATCACAGTTTGATCTATGGCAAAAATACATGTAGAGTAAAAGGCTGAAAAGAATCTCAAGATTCACCTTTTTAGTGAGGCAAGGTCATGATATTTCAGAGTCATGTTCTTGAAAACTTCTAATTAGAGATTTGATAACTTGGACAGAAACTTTGTTTCAGCATCCCATTATTCTAACAGCTGGAGTTTTCCTGATATTCCCTCAAAATTTTCTTTCTTGTCATTTTACATGCTGCAATCAAATACCTTAAAATTCTTCTAAAATTATTGTAAGAATTCAAGAAACAATGCAGAAAATAGAACAAATCTAGGTCTTCCATATAATAAATAAATAAATAAATAATGTATTTTGGTCATTGTTACACAGAAAATCAGTAAAAGAATGCTGTAATATCTAGACTCTTCTTGGATGGAAGCTTTTGCTTCTCTCTTTGCTGTCACTTATTCTGTGCAGTAAATTCAGGAAATTAGATTGATAAAAAAAGCTAAACAGCAAAATATAACCGGGATAATAAACTCTCTCAAGAGAGTTTGGTAACATTGTAAGATATTAACATTCTTTTTTGGGACAGTTCTTTGAAGTATTGCAGAGCTAGCTAATTGGAAAGTCCCCAGTCATTCATCTAGTAAACAATTAATAGATAAATTTGTCACCTTGTTATGTTTAGGGTCTCTGTTATTAGATAATGGTGCCCTAATCATGAATTAAATAAAAAAGGGAAAGAAAACAATGACCAAACAATTATCACTAGCAGTCAGGGGAAATGTCAAATAAGGGATCTATGTGTTGTTGGCTGAGAACATAGTACAAGGACAAGAAGTCACTACCAAAATTCACTACTGCTGTACTTTTTCTCAGAAGAAGTTTGGACCCAGGTCCTAGATAAGCTGATATTTCTCACAGCTATGACTTTCAGACTGTATGATTGTGATTATGGAAGAAGGGAGTGAGTGTTGAGTGAGCAAGAGATAGACAAGTATGAGACTTGATTCAACTGATAATAATGCTCAGGGTTACTTTTATATTAAGAATCCTGACTATTCAACATTTAAATGCATGTATGCAAATATTTCCATTTGTCGAATATTCAAGACAAAACATAGCCCTTCACAAATAAGAGATGATAAGCAAGATTCTAGCAGAATTTTCTCATTTCCAGTTGAACTTAAACATAAGGGAAAAAGTGAGTGGTTGTGCAATGTAAATTGATTTGGCTTAGCAATAAAAACTGTTTTAAAATTTGTAGGTTTTGTATTCTGTCTGATCTGATTTCATATATGTGTATTTCTAATTTTGAGACAGATGATTTTTATTTACTGTTCATTAAGGAAAAAACTATTTTCCACAGGGAAGAGTGAAATTGACATTTCTTCTAACAAGCTCATCATTAGAAACTGGGAATAAAGCAGGTACTAGAATCAGAACCTGACAGCTTTTGTGTGTTTGGATTTATACAAGTGTGTACTGAGTTTGTGTATACTGAACTACTGTTAAAAGTTGAGTACTCATCACCTTTTTTCAGCTGAAGTAATTCAGTAAATTACAACTGACCAAATAACTCAAAATAGAATGGTGACAGATCTAGAAGTTTATTATCTTGTTCATGATATATATAGCGCAAACTAGACAAAGGATGCATTTCTCATCATGACTTAAATAACAAAAGAAGTGTATAAATCTAAAAAAATCAGAACCTTAGCAAGTGACTATGATTTTGGTGGTGCTTAATTTTCACTCATTATTGTAGAGTGTTGTTTCTTTTTCTTCTGAGGTTAGAATTAAAGGGGTCTGGACAGTATGTTTTAGGAAAAATCTCTTTGAAATTGACTTGTTAACTTCTTAATGATGTTAACAAAAAATAAATTAGTCTCTATAACACTAGTTCTTATTTTTCCACAAATCAGAAAATATATACATTCAGTTTTGGAAACAAAACCTAAGAAAACCTAAGAATGTGGTGATTTTTTAATTATTATTTATTTATTTTTTATTATTCATTTGCTTGGGGTTTTTTTGTTTTTGTTTTTGTTTTTTTTTTTTTGTT